>JAPWDM010000025.1:2710000-3310000 GCA_035578155.1 Brachynemurus nebulosus
CAATTGTGTGGAAATTCCTATGTATAAATGAATGTTTTAAATAGGATGAGGGTTGTTTTAATAACCATTTAATTTTGCTCATTGATGAGTTTGTTTTGTTCATTGATTAAAGTAATTTTGTTCATTGACATTTAAATTTTATTCATTCATTTTGATTACTTGATACAATTAATTTTCTGTCACAATCAAGTGACCTATTTTAGGATATTCCTTAGGAATCAAATTGATTATGGCAGGAACACGGAAAAATTTTTTTATTGGTTATCGGTCATTGGTCAGATGGTATAACGGACATAGGAAAGAAATAATTCGAGAGTTTTATTTATCCCTTAGAGCTTTTTTCCATTTACAGATGGTGTGTTCTAGTCCAGTGGTTCTCAACCTTTTTTTTGTTGCGACACGTTTTTAACGATTTCGAAATTTGGCGGCACATAAAGAAGACGATTTCGAAATTTGGCGGCACATACTAGACATATTCCTATTGCTATGCACGCCACTTCATCACAATTCGGCACTAAGAAAAAACGCCTTGCAAAGCAAATAATAAAATAATTTATTTTTTTGTGGATTTAAATATATATTCATGTTAAATATATTTTTATTTTTAAATAAAAAAATTTTTTAATATTTACATTATTATATATTTGCAAAATTTGGCGGCACACTTTTGAAATTTGGCGGCACACAAAAGTGCCGCGGCACAGTGGTTGAGAATCACTGTTCTAGTCTAATTGTAAATTTAACAACGTTTACGGTAATTCCATATCTAATTGTAAGTTATATGTAGCACAAATGGATCAATGTCAGCTTGAACTTCATTTTGTTGGGTGAGGGTAAACATAGTTTCCATTTTTTTTTTAAATAATACATTTTTACTATATTATATAACCATAAAATACCAAATAATAGACTAGAGATGGGAACCCGGAATTTTCCCGGGAAAATTCCCAAAGTGGGTAAAAACAGGGTAAATTCTCGGGAAAATTCCCGAAAAGTGGGAATTTATTTTAATTTACTATTTACCGTATTATTTTGGATTTAAACTATCAAACCACTGCTTAAGAAACATTATTTGCTAAATGTAAATAATTAATCTTTAAACCAAGATTACTGTATAAATATTACACAGGCAAGGTAAGACGAAAAGAAGAGTTTTGTTGGACTGCATTATAGCCAAGAAGCTAAATCCGGACTATTTTTTTTCTGTCTTATATTACTAACATAATTCGCCCCTTGAGAATAAAACTGTTACAACTGCAAAATCACTAATTTTAAGATATTAAAGAAATAAAATTTTGAAGAAATTTAAAACCTAAATTTTTTTTTCTAAATCATCTTAGAACTTTGAAACTTTGTCAGGTTCATTCTAACAGTTAGTTTTAAATGTTGTGATAAAAATTTTGTCGAGAAAATTCATAGTTTAAATTTTCATTGCAGTTGCAACCAAAAATTTTTTAGTTATTTTACAAAAAGTTGCATTCTGTTTAGGATTATAATGTTATATCTGCAAATAATACATTTTTTCTTAATTATTTCACAAAATATTACTTTTTGTTGGTGACGCAAAGTTGTATCTGCAACTAATACTTTTCAGAAATTTTGAAAATTTCGCTTTATATAATTCTATAATGGCAATTGTTTAAGGTAACACATTCCATAACTGTATTACAGATAAATTTTCCCGGGAATATTCCCATTTGGGTAATTATTGAGTATTTTCCCGGAAAAATTCCCAAGGTAACACATTCCATAACTGTATTACAGATAGAGATGAGCAACGGCAAAATTCCCAATGGGAATTTTCCCGGGAATATTCCCATTTGGGTAATTATTGAGTATTTTCCTGGGAAAATTCTCGAAACCTGAGTAAAAACGATTACTTACAATTAGCTGTATTATTTTACAAATGCGTTTTTAATTAAAGACCGCGACACCGGTCCCTCAATTTACGTGAATATTCGTTTCATGGGGATTCAATTTATGCGGATAAAAAATCGCGTAAATTAAATCTGTCATTATAAAAAATAATACTGGAAATAAAAGCTACCAAAAATTGTAGAGAATTTTATAATACAAATGATAACGAAAATGTAGAAATTTACGCGCTAAAATTTTTAAAACATTGTTTTTTTCGATATCGATAATTTTCGATAACGAAAAATAGGTTTTGACAGTCCCAATATATTAGGAATACCCACAACTTGCTTCGCTTAAGCCTTCAAAAATTTCATTATTTTTGAGCTACGATGTACCGTTTACGAGATATTTACGACCAAAGGTTTACGTTTTCGAAAAGTATTGAAAACTAATTTTTTTGAAAATATTTTATTGGTGACAAAACCAATTTGACTAATCAGTCTGAATCAATTAATTATAATCAGTTTATGATGAGTAACACGGTATCGATAATTTTCGATAACGAAAAGTAAGTTTTGATAGTCCCAATATGTTCGGAATACCCAAAACTTGCTTCGCTTAAGCCTTCAAAAATTTCGTTATTTTTGAGCTACGATGCACCATTTACGAGATATTTACGATCAAAAGTTTACGTTTTCGAAAAGTATTGAAAACTAATTTTTTGGAAAATATTTTATTGGTGACAAAACCAGTTTGGCTAATGAGTCTGAATCAATCAATTATAATCAGTTTATGATGAGTAACTCGGTATCGATAATTTTCGGTAACGAAAAGTAAGTTTTGATAGTCCCAGTATGTTCGGAATACCCACAAGTTGCTTCGTTTAAGCCTTCAAAAAAATCGTTATTTTTGAGCTACGATGCACCGTTTATGAGATATTTACGATCAAAAGTTTACGTTTGCGAAAAGTATGAAAACTAATTTTTTCGAAAACATTCTATTGCCGACCAAAGAATTGGGACTAATAAAGCATAAATTAAACCATTATACAATCAATTTACAATAATTTGTTAGACATTTAGTAGCAAAAGTAATTAAACACATTTAACTGAAAATGTTATGTTATTTATTCTTCTTTTCTTCTATTATAACTATTAGGAGTATGTAGCTATTAGGATATGTTGCTGCAATTTAATTTTGTTTTTGGATTTTAATTTACTTATATGGTTTCTTACATTTTCTTTTATGTCAATATTTTGCCGATTGAAGTTTTTCTCACGTTTGTCTGTTTTTATTATACAAATATTTCGATCAAGCTTTTAGTTTACTTTTTTAGTTTACATTTTATCTTGTACGCAATATCCTGATTTAATTTTTGTTTTTACTGGAAAAATTTTTAAGTTTTCAGTGAATAACGTTCTGACCCTGTATTAATTAAACCTTTTTGTATATTTGTAGCCCGCAAATCGCGATTTCGCTTTCGTTTCTTTCCTTCCGAAACAGGTGTTGTTAAATTTCCATTAGTATTATTTGGGAAAGTTTCGTCCAAATTAAAATATATATCCGAATTAACAGTAATAGTTAAAGCAGAAGACAAAAACTGTCCATTATTTAAATTTAAATGGATAAAATTATTTAAATTGTTTAAATTATATGGTTTAAATTGTTTAAATTATACGATTAAATTCAGAAAGAGCTGCTAAATTAATTTTTTCTTTATCAGCGTCCATATTTTGAAATTAAAATAAATTATAATTATATTTTAATAACAATAATGCTACGAAAGGATTCGTCTAAACGTCTAAACTCAATAAACATTAAATATGTCTAATTGTGAACATCATTATTCACTTACATTGTAAAATGATACAGAAGAAGAAATACCAAAATGCGTGTACAGATTTGCCGTGACTAAAAGGACCCGATACCTTATCTCTATACTTTGATCTATCCTTTTTTTGCAGTTTGTCTTTTTTTATATTTATATAGTTGCCACAGTTAGATTCCAGTGACCACCAAACAGTTGTGAATAGAAATTTGAAAAAAAAAAAATAGATTACTCTTATTTGTTAATTTACTGTTCCTTATATTCGTACGTTAATAAAACACAGTATAGTAAAATATTAAGTATTATTTTATAAACTCAATTTCATAAAGTAACGTTAATATCCATTAAATATTAAAAAAAGTTTGGTTTGAAAACGAATTAAAATAAATATTTGCACATCAAAATCATATTTACAAAATAAGCAAAAACCACAAAAATATCTTCAAGTTAAAAAAGTCAAAAAAATTTCTGTTTCTTCTTCATAATCTTCATACGTTGGAAACACAGTTATCATCATGTTATCAATGAACTATGTAATAAAATTTTTCAAAAAAGCCCAGAAATAAATTGTATAAAGTGGTTGGGTAATAAAACAATTTATTATCCTGTTTTGAAGATATTTAACAAAAGCTGAAAAAACTTATGATTAATATGTTAAATATAATCTTTGTTCAAATATTCTAAAAACGAAAATGAGAAAGACAAGAACATTTCATAAAAATAATATTATTTGATAAAAAATTAATAAATAAGAATTTGATTTAACTTCAAAATCAGTATTCCAGCTTATTATTGATAATATGTACAGCTGCCCCACCGATTGGTAATCACAGATACAATGTTTGGTGTACGCTGTTGGGGGTTATCTGTTCATAATTTTATAACTATAGTAACAACCATACACGCTCTGTATATCTGTATAAGATTACAAAGCAAATTAATTAAAAAGGCTTAATTTCGGTTAGAAAAATACTTTTCGCAAGACATACTACACCCATAAGTTAAATAAAATTGGTTTTAAACCTTTTCCTTTTGTAATTAAAGTTATATTTATAAACGTAATTGGAAAATACATTAACTTTATGTGTAAGTGTACAAGCAATTCTGTAAGACATTATTTTCTATGTTATGTATGGTTGCTTTACCTCCTCTCTTTCGTCACTCACCCGACGAAATCGGGTCCAAATAGTCACGGCACATCTGTAGTTCTGTACGTACCTACAATCCACTCTAACTAACATGAAGGCACTTAATAAAAGAAATCACATACATATACCTTTTTTAACCTAAATAAAAAGTTAATTTTTTGTTTTCTCTTTGTTACAACTTGCACATGCAACAAAAATTTCTTAAACCATTTATTCTTAGGTTGTTAAAGTTTAAAAAAAGTTTATGGACTATAACTTTTTTATTTTCTAGAATTTTAGAATGAAAATTTCACCAATCGATAGCTTAAATGTAGCTGAATCCAATGACATAAAAATCTCAAAAACGAAAAATTTGCAGTTGTAACAGTTTTATTCTCAATGTGCGATATTGAAGTGAACAAAAATATTAAGGTTATTTTAATGATAATATAAAATACCTGAGCCAGGCTTTTAAAAATAAAGAAAAGAAGAGTAACATAATATTGCCAGTTAAATATGTTTAATTACTTTTACTACTTAATGTTTGACAAATTATTATAAATTGATTATAATGGCTTCATTCATTCATGGCAACAATCGAATATTTTCAAAAAAATTAGTTTTCGAAAACGTAAACTTTTGATCGTAAATATCCCGTAAACGGTACATCGTAGCTCAAAAATAAAGAAATTTTTGAAGGCTTAAGCAAAAAGGCAAAGCAAGTTGTGGGTATTCCGAACAAATTGGGACTTTCAAAACCTACTTTGCGTTATCGAAAATTATCGATATCGAAAATAACAATATTTTTAAAATTTAGACATGTAAATTTCCACATATTCGTTATTATTTGTATTACAAAATTCTCTAAAATTGTTAGTAGCTTTTATTTCTCGTATGTTTTCTTTTATAATGACGGATTTAATTTACGCGATCTTTTATCCGCGTAAATTGAATCCCGTCGGAACGGATATTCACGTAAATTGCGGGACCGGTATATATATATATATATATATATATATATATATATATATATATATATATATATATATATATATATATATATATATATATATTCCCGGGAAAATACCCAATAAATAATTACCCAAATGGGAATATTCTCTAGAAAGTTTCCGATGGGAATTTTTCCGTTACCCATCTCTATAATAGACTATTAACCAAAAATAAAGGTGTTTCATCATAGCAAAAAGGCAAAAATTAAAAACAAGTATTGTTCAATTATTCAACGATATAAAAGTCGTTGAGATTGCAGGACAGGCGTGTCTTAAGAGAGAGTGAAATTTGTAACATTAGTACCAAAGGCTAAAATTTTATAGACACAATTTTGGAATATATATTTGGAATTTAGGTATACTACTTACTTATCAGAAGTACCACAAAGGAGAACTATTTATTGATGTAAGTTCTGTCGTTTATGATGGAAGTAGTTCGGAGAAAATCAAAGGAAAATCCCCCCCCCCCCGCCAAAGTAATGGTTTTATGTTCACACATGGGTTATTTTATCCATGTCTGCTTTACAGGAACAAGTAGATATATTTGTTTGATAATAATTTCAAGAGAGCGTGCAAGCTTTTCAGAAATTGGGTGAAAATTTTAATCAAATACTATATTTAACATAGGTGAAAAAATAAAAGGTACAAAATTATGTGTATGGGTGTGTACCTAGCATTAATTAATGAGATAATTATCTTGAGATAACAATTACCACTTAATTAAAATTAGAAGGCTTTTTTTCGAAAGTGTGTAAACAAAGTTAAATAAAATTGAAATGAGAGAACTTTTTTGTTTCGCGCAGGTGTAAAGGATAGAATACAAATAAATACAATAACTTGTAATCCATGAAACGCATGTAACAATTGATTTTGACGGTTATTAGGTCTACCTTTTAAAATGACAGACTCAGCGATCATAGAATGTGTTGCTGTGCAGCCTGTGCATCTCTCGTTATAATTCGCTCACAATTAGGTTTGCATATAGTACACGTATTATGTACATTTATGTACAACTCTTAGGCCAGGCGCACATTGAGACGCAGTTAACGCAGGCAGGGCAGCGCAGTTTCTGTGACTCGTGTTGTAGAACGGGACAGCGTGAATTGAATCGCAGAGCAGAGCAGAGCAGAGCAGTACTACGTCGCACGAGACCGATGTGGCACTCGTGAATGTGACACAGAAACGAGTTTCTCGAGTTTTAATTGATTTTATTTCGTCGAAATGAAAACAATTGAAGAAATTGAAGTAGTGCTTCTTTGCTCTGCTCTGCTTTTAAATTCGTGCTATCTCGTTCTACAACAAGAGTCACAGAAACTGCGTTGTCCTGCCTGCGTTAACTGCGTCTCAATGTGCGCTCGACCACACGTTCTTTCCTGCTCTTCCCTGCTTTATTGTGCTCTGTCCTGCCCTACGTTCACTTCGTGACGCAGCTCAATGTACGCCTGGCCTTAACTGCGTCTCAGTGTACGCCCGGCCTTATAAGTAGTTACATATTATAAGTAATATAATATGTAAATAATCTCTAGATAATTTATGCGATATCAAAGACTGATTTTATAATAAGTACCTAGTAAGTAGGTATATTGTGCATGCATACATTTATAGCGAAAAGTTACAGTTTACAACGAATGACGTCAAAGGACTTTTAACAAAGTTTTTCACTTAAATAGCTTATGTATATACATATTTCATATTTGTATAAAAACATGTGCATGCATACGTATTATATGTAAGTGAATAGTAAAAATTTTTCAGATTTATGAAAGTAATATCAAAATACTATAATGTTTTTCACGCAATTTAATTACAAATATACCTTCTCTACAGTAATTGTCAAAAATCGGCTAATTTTGAATTAGTTATTTTAATATGTCATTTTTTGTATGAGCAACTGAAGTCAGTTTTTAACCGGTGTTTAAAAAACTCTTAATCCATCACATCTAGAGTTCTGAAGTTCTGCTAAATGACGTATCTTTATACTTATAACTCGAAAGAATTTAGTGCCGAAAGTTGATAAACTTCTTCTTTTTATGTGCCTAAATGAATTTCAAATTGCTCTGTTGGAATGAGTTATTGCTCCAAAAGAAACTTCTCAGTTCCCTCCATCCAATTACCTTTCGATATAGGCTAACGACAATACATAACGTATGTTTGATTCACTGTTTTTTGTGTTTTTTTTTTCAGTTTGCTTATGTATTGATTATGGTGGGAGTTCTGGTAGGACGAGAAATTGCTTAAGATGTACTTGAGACTTAAAACTCAAAATTACAAGTACGGTTTTATAGATACTACAGCAAAAGTAAGACACAGAAGTTCCTGCGTAGTATAATTTAATGTATGTATTATATTAAATAATGTAAAATTATGATGGAATTAAAAACAGATACAAATTTTTGAATAAACATTTGATTTACTATAGTATATTTTTTTAGTTTAGAAATGACGTCATTATCATCTCTTTTCAATTTATGATGCTAGCTGTCCTTTAAAGAAATTATACGATACTGGTCCTTAAAATAGTACATAAATTAAGTTGATTTTCATTTTTTCTATTTCTCTCTTATTCCAGTTGTCAAATTATATAAGATTTCACTTACGGATTTGTGTATACCGACTGAATGTAAGAAAGAAATAACATACCATTTAGTTAGGTACTATTAAATAATTTTTAACAAGAAAACCAAAAAAAGGATGTATTATTTTTTATTTGACCCACCCATTTCAATTCATATCTTTATGATACCTTACTGTGGTACCTTACTACCGACTACCGAGGTATCATAAAAATATAAATTGAAATGGGTGGGTCAAATAAAAAATAATACATCCTTTTTTTGGTTTTCTTGTTAAAAATTATTTAATAGTACCTAACTAAATGGTATGTTATTTCTTTCTTACTTTCAGTCGGTATACACAAATCCGTAAGTGAAATCTTATATAATTTGACAACTGGAATAAGAGAGAATTAGAAAAAATGAAAATCAACTTAATTTATGTACTATTTTAAGGACCAGTATCGTATGATTTTTTTAAAGGACAGCTAGCATCATAAATTGAAAAGAGATAATAATGACGTCATTTCTAAACTAAAAAATATACTATACTAAACTTTTTTGTATGGGGCTAACTGTTATGTAGGTTACTGTACAAGTTGAACAATAAACCAACTCTACAAAAGTTAATTCTGTGAAAATGTTGCGTGCGGTTGCATTTTTCTCGAAAAGTGTTAAAATGTTATTTTTAAACGTGATAATTTATTTATAAGGTAGTTAAGTAAAAACATATAAATAAATGATATTATAAATGTTGTTTTTATAATATATTAAATAGATCTACCACGAACGAATGTACATTTTAATAGCATAATGCAAATTTTTCCACGTACTCAATTTCATACCACTTTTTTGTTCTATTTGTTGACATCAAACGTTATACGTTTATAATTTATCAGAAATCAGTGGTGATTTTTATTTAATTGTTAAGGGCTGAATGTAATTAGTTTGAAGTGTATTAAAACCAGTGCAATAAATGCAAATTAGTACGTTATCAACTTTTGGTATTTTATTTTAAAGATAACAATTAAAGGCAAATATCTATAAATACAAAAAGATATAATTTAGTTTGAGTCATCAAAGATTAAAATCAAAAAATTTTCAATGTTTTTGGAGACTACAGTTTGTACATAGATTTACAATTGCATATATTTTGTATATATAGGCAATATAGTCAAAGTAGTGTAAATTCTTTTGCCGATAACTGTTGCATATTATTCAAATAGAAAACTAATAATTAAATATTAGCTATCCCTAGCAAACCCTATCGAAAACCCCTCCAGTTAATGAGATAAGAAAAACAAATAAATAGCACGAACAAAGATAAAAGATTATTATTGCAAAAAGTACCGTTAGACGATCTTGACCTAATTATTGTTCAACAATTAAAAGTTTCGTCTATCATTGACATTAGTGTTAAGTGTAACAATTAAGTGTAACAATTAAGTGTAACAATTAAAAGTACAACAATTGAACATTGTAAAAAATCATAACAAATTATTTAATAATAAAAAGTGCTTTATAAATTTAAAATAATCAATTATAATAATAAAAATCATTTATAAAATATTGTAAACTAAAATAAAAGTATATTTTAAATAAATTTATTAAACTTGAAGAAAATCGTTTAATTTAACGAACACACTTGCAACACACTTACCTAATACAATAAGTACTGCAATAATCAATCAATTGATTTTCGATCTGATCTGAAGTGAATTCTATAGTGCTCATTGATCTACTAATTACAAATCAATAACATCGAGTTGTGGAAGCTGATCAAAGATTAAAAAGGTAAACAGTTTAATTTGGGCATTATTCCTCAAGTAAAACAATTGAACAATTGGTGGCAGCATTCAATCGCTATTGGATGGAATACTGATCGTACATCGACCACCAATCGCTTCGATAAGTATCAATATTTTATTTTTGTCCTTTTTAACTAAAAAGGATACGACACAAGAAAAATTTGGTGGCAACGGTCGGAGCAGAAGCAATCGGAATTGATTCAAAGTTAAAACGAATCAGTCAACACTGAGTCATCAAAGGATTATAGCAACTTTGTGCCTCAGTATATCATTGTTTTGGACACAAAAAGTGGAACCAGACAGGTGCTGAAATTCGACAACTGGAGACACGGATACGTGGTCGCAGTCGATCAAAGCAGGAGTGAACGTCGCTCAGGTAGCAGTCTACTCCACAACTCTGTCAACCCATCCACTGGTGAACCAACTACATACTTTTGGCCGTTAGCTGATTAATCCACTGGAAGCTCCTGGTTGCAGAATTGGTTTCATCGAGACCATCTCACCACACCGCCGAAAGCAACTCGCTACAAGCCGCATACCAACAACAAGGAAGAAAGGAAAAGTTCCCGAAAATTATCAAAGGTAGGCTTATAATCTAAGTTAATATTAATTATAAATTTTGTAATTCACATACTGTAAAGTAACGCTTGTGAATTCAATATTCGATACAATGACTAACGGAGAACAAGAAACTCCAACGCCTAAAGCTCGTTCAGAAGGTGCAGGGCCTTCAAAACAAATCTTTAAATCTAACCCCTCAAGTGGTAATCCCGAAGAAGTTCAGGTTATTCAGTTAACCAATAGAGATTTCCAATGGATCTGCTCACAAGTGAAGGAGTTGGATGAGAAAAATCCCAATATAGAGGATTATCTAACGTCTCTCACAATCGCATGTGAAGAGTTAGGAAAAAATGAATATTTTCTTAGAAAGCTAGAAAAATATGTATATGTATAATAAATTTTCAAGTCACATCAAAAGAAAATTAAATTTTAGCGACGTGCCTACCATAAATGACCTAAAAATCAAACTTAATTTATTATACGCAGATACTACTGCAATTGAGCTGCGGTATGAAAAATTAGAAACCGCTAAGCAAACGCCTAACGAATCAATACGCGAATATTATTCACGCACTGATAGGCTAGTAATAGAATGTTGTGGAGCATTGTTCTACGATGACAACAAAGCCTTGAAAATTGAGTTCACAAACGAAATGGGTTTAGGAAGATTTATCTTCTATTTCACGATTTTTAAGAACCAAAAAAGAGGTTATAAAAAATCTAGAACAAGCATTAGCATTAGCTCTAGAGGAGGAACAGTCTATAACAAATATACGAAAATCTGGTAGATTAAATAAATATGCCGTAAAAACAACCACAACACAAACGAATGTAGATTAAATAGTAAACTAAAAAATTACTTTAACCCTAGAATTAAGCAAGAATATCCCAAAACTTGCGAATATTGTAATAAAATAGGTCACACCATATCAGAATGCTATACGAGGAGAAATAGGAAACAAAAACAAAAAGAAATTAGTAAGGCAAAAATTAATTTAAATACCACGTCGGGAAACGAGTCAACAGACAAGATCGAGTCGTCGGATCTTGCCTCGTTTCAGTCAGACGACATACAATAAAGAATAAAAAATCAAAATAAAACAATTAAAATTCTAAAGAAAAAACCGAGCAATAACAAAAAAATTAAAAAGCTTAAGAAAAATTCCACACATCAGGAGAACGAACTTATCAATGTTACCTATTTAGAATTTGATACAATAAATCATAAACAGGGAAAAATTAAATTACAATTAGATACAGGTTCCACAATTAGCATTATAAAACATAATGATTTGGATCCTTCTAATACTAAGATAGAAGTTAGTGAAAAACACATACTTACCTGTACTAATCTCACAGATACTAATCCTGTACCCACAAAGGGAAAAAGGCGTATATTAATTTCAAACAATGACCAAAAATGGAAATTACCCCCTACATAATAGATCAGAAAGATATAGAATTGGATTTCGATGGACTGTTAGGTAATGATTTTTTGACCACTAACAATGCTATCATAAACTATAAAGACAATAAATTAATCCTCCCTGATAAAAAGATTCAGTTTAAATTAAAAAACTGCTATTGTAAAACCCAAATAAATAATGTAAAAAATAATTATTTTAACAAAATAAATCAAAATAATAAAAACGATAGACTAACTCAAATAAAAAATGAACTAAGAGTAGACCATTTAAATAAACAAGAAGAGCTAGCTCTACTAAATTTAATATTAAAATATAATAAAGTAGTTAAGCTTGAAAACGACGAACCAGGTAAAACGGAATTAATCCATCATGAAATTGAAACAACCAACGAACAACCCATTGTGCCAAAAATTTACCTTCTACCAAAAATAATGGAGGAAGAAGCTTTAAATCAAGTAAATAAATTATTAAAGGAAAAAATAATTAGAGAGTCCAAAAGCCCTTATAATAGCCCGGTATGGATTGTCCCTAAAAAAGAAGACGCATCCGGATTGAAAAAGTACAGAATGGTGATAGACTATAGAAATTTAAACCGCATCACTATTCTCACTAGATATCCAATTCCCAATATGGACCAAATATTACAATCCCTAGGACAGAATCAATATTTCACTACTATTGATATTGCCTCTGGATTTCATCAGGTCCCTATATCCCCAGATGACATAAAAAAGACTGCTTTTTCTACACCCTTCGGACACTACGAGTTTGTTAGAATGCCCTTCGGCCTAATAAATGCCCCAGCGACATTCCAAACGTTAATGAATACTGTGTTAAAGGAGGAAATCCGAACGAAAAAGTGCCTATGTTACTTGGACGATGTAATAATAATAGCGAAAAATATTCAAGAACACCTAAACAACCTAGAACAAATTTTAAACAGATTAATAGAAGCAGGACTCAAAATAAATTTAGATAAACGTGAATTTCTAGTTAAAGAAATCGATTATTTAGGACACAAAATAGATCTAAATGGTATTAGACCGCAAACGAAAAAGGTTAAAGCAATTAAAACACTAACAAGGAAATGCACCCAGAGTGAAATTCGGGATTTTGTTGAAACTTCGCTGGTATGTAGAGTAGGCAAAAATAAGAAACCCGTATTTTTTTTTATCGGCCATCTTCTACGTTTAGGGGATGAAATCAGCCCCTAAAGTTGGGAGTTCAAATCGTATTTCTTAAGATATCTCGAAAACTATAAGAGATAGAGGAAAACCTTAAATTGACGAAATATTAAGCTTTGAAAGGCCTATTCACCTGTACAGGTTAACCCAGGGTTGGGTTGATAAGAGGGGCTGGAGGGGTGAAAATGGGGGTAAATTTTCTTGTACAGCCTGAATGGTTCAATGTATAAAATTTTTGACATCATAAATAGAAAGAGTACCAAAAATTATTGGATACGTTTTCTTGCGTTTTTTCAAAATGTGTGTAGTATACAAGCCATATAAGGAAGAAAAAATAGGATAGATTATATTGCATTATTATTCAGTGCAACTACGTTTTATATTTTTTAATTTTTTTGTTGATTTTCATCATGAAAATGTAAAATTTTACTTTCCGATAATGATTCATATATTTTTCAGTACGAACTTAATTGGTAATTTAGCCATGTGTACATTTGGTTACTCATATTAGATATTTTTTATACCTATTTCTGCGAAAGTTAAAGCTCTTTGGTGTGCTTGTGTTAATGAATGCTCGACAAGAAGCAATAATCTTTTTCGCTCACTGTTCAAGTGCTCTGTAATAAATTTTGTGATTTGGGAAATGGGGTTGACACCTATAAAACATACAAAAAGAATAAGAAAAATAGTTTAAATGTTGAGAAAGAAATAAACCGCGTTTATTTGGTTAAAAACGAATTTGTAAGAAGATAAAGGCAGTTGATGAACGGAAGATTATTGAACATTCATTGGAAGATGGAACGGAAGATTGTTGAACATTCATTAACATTTGCAGACCAGAGAACTTTGGTAGAAATAGGTATAAAAAATATCGAATATTAGTAACCAAATATACAAATGGCTAAATTACCAATTAAGTAAGTACTGAAAAATACATGAATCATTATCGGAAAGTAAAAATTTACACTTTCATAATGAAGATAAACATAAAAATAAAAAAATATAGAAGGTATTTACAATCAATAATAATGCATTATAATCTATCCTATTTTTTTCTTCCTTATGTGGCTTGAATACCACACATATTTCGAAAAATTTCAAAAACAAGTATCCCCTAATTTTCGGTGCTCTTTCCATCTATGATGCCAAAAATTTTATATATTGAACCATTCAGGCTGTACAAGAAAATTTAGCCCCATTTTCACCCCTCCAGCCCCTCTTATAAACCCAGCCCTGGTTTAACCTGTGCAGGTGAATAGGCCCTTTAAAAAGTAGCATTTCGTCAATTTAAAGTTTTCCTCTATCTCTTATAGTTTTCGAGATATCTTAAGAAATACGATTTGAACCCCCAACTTTAAGGGCTGGTTTCACCCCCTAAACATGGAAGATGGCCGATAAAAAAAGACGGGTCCCTTATTTTTGCCTATTCTACACACCAGCGAAGTTTCATCGAAATCCCGAATTTCACTCTGGGTGCATCTCCTTGTATTGAACCAAAAAATGTGAAAGACCTCCAAAGAATTTTAGGAGCAACAGGATATTACAGAAAATTCATACCCAAGTATTCACAAATAGTAAAACCTCTGACAACTCTTCTAAGGAAAAATCAAAAGTTCAATTTTGATGAAAAATGTAAAGAGTCACTTAAAAAGTTAAAAGAATTATTACTTCAAGAACCCATACTCACTTATCCTGATTATACCAAGCCATTTATATTAAGTACAGATGCCTCAAATTTCGCTATAGGAGCAGTAATTATGCAGGAAAATGATGAAGGCAAAGAAATGTCGATAGCTAATTATAGTTCAACCCTTAATAACGCCGAGACACGGTACAGCACCATTGAAAAAGAATGCCTAGCAATAGTAAAAGCTGTCAAAAATTGTCACCATTATCTATACGGAAAAAGATTTATAGTGGAAACTGACCATCAACCGTTAGTATGGTTATATTCCGTTAAGGATCCCACTAGTCGATTAGTCAGATGGCAAATAAAGTTAATGCAATACGACTATGAGGTCAAATACGCAGCTGGCAAATTTAACCACATGGCAGATTTGTTATCTAGACAAATTAATGTATTAAAAATTCGAAAAAAATTTGAATCCGAAGACAGTGACACCGATTCACAAACAGATGAAGAAGACACCACGGATGAAGAACGTACAAATATATACAAGTGGATGGAAAAAGAAGCAAGAAAAATCGAAGAAGAAAAAATGCTTAAACAAATTGAAAAGGACACAGCTGAAATAAATGAAGAAATAAAAAATTTAATACAAGAACAAGTCGCAAAAAGAAAAGAAGAAAAACAAACGAAGTTACTCCAGATGAAGAGTCGTACGAAAATTTCCTTAAGATATATAAAAAAGACGAAGATTATGGTATAGCTGAGAATGAACTACTCAATGAAACAAATGCAAGAAACCTTACGAATCTTGTAATATCAGTAACCACTGAAGGATATCTAGGACGCTACAAGAATCTGATAGAATCCATAACAGACGCAGAAGACATCAGCAAAAGAAAATTCAAACTAGAAGATGCACATAAAATCGCAAACGACGATAAAACCATATACTTAGTATGTACTACAAAAAAGAAAAATGACATACCTAAAAAAGAAACTCTATTTAATGTAATAAAAAGCCTAAAAAATAAAATAATAAATCAAAATATAGAAAATCTTTTATTCACAAACGTCTATAAAGATGATAATTTAAAACACTTTCTTACAGGAGTAATAAAATATTTAATACCCCATATAAATGTGAAATTCTTAAAGAAACGAAGAAGACATAGAAGAATACGTCAAAACTTGTGAAGAGTGCCAAACCTCTAAAACAGATTGGAAACCAACGCGACAAGAAATGGTTATAACTACAACTGCTCATAACCTTAACGATCAAATAGATATTGATCTAGTAGGACCATTGAAAATTACACAAAATGGAAATAAATATATATTAGTCGTCAAGGACAGTTTAACCAATTTTATACAATTGTACCCCCTGACTAATAAAACAAGTGAATTAGTTTCCATAAAGTTGTTAAGACATTTTCTTACCTTTGGATTTCCCAAAAGCATCCTTTCAGACCAAGGAACAGAATTCCTTAATGAAACACTAGAAAATATACTCAAAACTCTTAAAATAAAGCATAAAACAGCAAGCCCATATAGGCCCCAAGCAAACGGTTCAGTTGAACGAACCAATCATTTCATTAAAGAATATTTAAGACATTACAGTAATGATGACGCTGATTGGGATCAATTTTTGGAGACGTGTTCATACGTCCATAATACGAATATATGTAGATCCACAGGATTCGACCCTTATAGACTAACATTCGGATTAAACCCAGAAATCCCATTAACAGAATCCTTAGTTACTTACAAAGACTACCTTCAACAAATAAATGAAAAATTAAATAGGTATAGAAACATAGCCTATAATAATACTATTACTAGTAAAAATATAAGCAAACAATATTATGATCAGAAAACCAATATAAAAACTTTTCATGTAGGACAAAAGATATTAATTAAAAATAATCAAAAATTAACCCAAAAGGAGAAACCCTATTTAGGTCCTTATGAAATAAAAGAAATTAAAGACCCTAACATAATAATAAATATAAATGGTAAAGACACAGTTTACCACGTAAATTATGTTAAACCGTATCATGACCGCAATAATAAAAGTCAGTTTCTTCCCATAGATGAAGAACACGGTCCTGATGATATGGATACTGATATTGATGAGCAAGAAAGCACATCTACTGAATGATCAACCCTATGAAATAACCAAGATAGACTCCAATAATGGCATCTTATACACAAAAATAGGTGAAGCCACTATAAGTAATAATAACTTTAAGGTAATAATAAATTATAATATATCAGACCTAAAATTAGCTTATGAAAAACATAAAAATCAATTTTATGAATTTGCAAAAGTAGTCAAAAATAATAGTGTACATTTTAAGAAAGAAAGAGAAAACATAATTGAACCAAGTATCAATCGAATCGAACATACACTTTATCAACTAACTGCTTTTACAAAAATTAGAAATCGTAAATATTTAGCTGACGGATTCAGTACCGCATTAAAATGGTTAATAGGAACACCTGACTCAAAAGATAGGGAATTCTATGACAAAACATTAAAGAAAATACTCGCAAGACAAATAATAAATAAAGAATTAATCAAACAACAGATTAGTATAGTTAATAACACGGTAAATGAATTCAAAAAATATATTAAACATTTTAACGAAATGGAAAACCTAGTTAATAATAATTTCAAAACATTAAATACACAAATAGCAAGTAATAAAAAAGCATTATTAGAATTAAAAAATGCCGAACTAGTTTTAGAAACGGTATCAGCATTTGCAACAATGTTTAAAGATTATGAATTTATCGCACAACGTTTCCTAAACGATATAAGTTTAGTACAATACGGCATAATTAGTTACCATATTTTACCGCCGGAAATATTACAATGGGAACTAATTAAAATTGCCAAAATAAAAAATTTACCTTTAAAACCGGATAACCAAAATATCCACAAATATTATCGTTTACTAAAACTGGATGTTTTTATCCATAACGGAAATTTAATTATTGTAAATAAAATACCGCTAATTGGAGCAAACAAATTTGAAATCTACCAAATAAATCCTTTACCAATACCGAACGATGATAACAAAACGATAACATTTGTTGATATTCATGTATTAAACCAAGAGGCAAGCAATTGCGAATATGAATTATTTCTTGACCTAGCAACAAGACAACCACAAGATTGGGTAACAGAAACTATCGTCGCAAGTGCTCACCTTTGGAAATATTTAGGAGATAACAAACGGTTATATTGTATAAACAAGGAAATAAATTTAAATATTATATGTAATAATAAAATAATAACCAAATTAAAAGTTAATAAGATAGGAATATTAAAACTAAATGAACAATGTATAGCGAAAAATGAAAAGATAAGCTTGTTACCCACTTTGGAAGGCTCAAGTAAAGAAAAAATAAAAATAAAAATTCCTAGGGTAAGAGACCCGATGACCGATCACTATTTTTAGCTGTATCATTAAATTAGCTTAAAAAATTAAAAAATAAACAAAACACCCATTTTTTTTTCTTAATAAGTATGAAACCAAGTTTTTTTAATCCAATGGATATGTTTTTAAGAAAATATAACCCAAAAATTTTGATTTATTAATGATTTTGTTTTATAATTTGTTGACGTCTATTAAAAAGCAGACAGAAAATATTAACCTCCTTTGAAAGATCAATACACTGACCCCTATGAAGAATCGCGCATTAATGTACATCACGTACAGTAGTACAATTCTTATACTATCGAATATTTGAACCATTCTCTTTCAGTCACTTTGACACTCTATCCACTACAAGGGGTCAGTCTGTGTCATAGAGTATCACAGAATGACACCTTGTGAAACATAGCAACAATGACAGAAGAGTTTAAATATTCGATAAAATAAACCACTAAAATACTGTATTTTCTTTCGCCATCTAATTATGCTTTAAAAAACATTGTGTACATTCTAACATGATTCTAACTTATCTATACGCCATTGTGAATTTTTAAACAGTTAAATTAAGTATATGACGATAGATGACGTATATATTTATATATCGTTTCAAATCTAAATGTCTGACGTTTTTATTTCAATTTCGAAGTTTTAATTCAATATTAATTATTTTTCAATTGATTTTACGTTCTGAAATAAATAAAATATTAAAGTGAAATTATAAAAACGGTTAGTTAAGTGTTTTAAACCCAAAAATTAATTAAAAATGTTTATAAAAGAGATATGCAATATATAATTCTCAAAATGCCGTACCCAACTCTAAAACTTGGATCCCAAGAAGGATCAGTCATACAAATAATATTTAACACATATAAAATTTAATTTAGCTATCCTAATCTCTTAAGTGGACTAATAACAATTATTTGTATACTTTTATTATGCTAATAACTTTAAAAATTCGGTGAAAAATGTTACAATTTATAACCCATGTGTTTTGAATAATGATCATCCACCATATTAAAAATTCACGAATTCAACAAAAATTGTTATATATATATATATATATATATATATATATATATATATATATATATATATATATATATATATATATATATATATATTTCTTAAATTAAGTGAGGAGACATTAAATGTGAGGTGAATTTAAATTGAAAAATAATCATTCAATTAACAATAATTTTTTTATCAAAGGTTTCTTTCAGAAATAACTTCATTAAGATATAAAATGTCAAAACTGATCGGACTTATAACCCCGATCGACAATGGGGTCTTTTACCCTACAATTAAATATAATTTAGGAAAAGATTTATCATATAAGAATAATGTAAAGAATCCAAATGAAACAATATTGTAACTATCTAGTTTTAACTTAGATAAATTAACTGTTCTCGAACATAAACTACAAGCGCAAAAAGTAATTGTAGAATAAGATTATAAGAATATAGAAACAGATAATGAATTAAATTTTCATTTCAATTGGATTCTAGTTTCAATAATTATACTATTAATATTATATTTATCTAGAAATAAAATTAAAGCACACTTAGGGAAAAATGCCCATACCAAGCCAAGCAATAAACGAAACAAAAATAATAAAGAAATTCAAACAGAAAATGACAATGATGACGATAATGATGATGACTTAGATAATTTAAGTATGGCAAATATGAGTATTAGATATCATAATGCTAAGCAAGAGGTCCATTTGACCATTTTGAAAAAGAAAAGAGAAGACCTTTTGATGCTTTAAGGGTCTTAAACCCTTAATAGCTCTTCTTTTTAAGGGGAGGTGTATATTATTCAAATAAAAAACTAATAATTAAATATTAGCTATCCCTAGCAAACCCTATCGAAAACCCCTCCAGTTAATGAGATAAGAAAAACAAATAAATAGCACGAACAAAGGTAAAAAATTATTATTGCAAAAAGTACCGTTAGACGGTCTTGACCTAATTATTGTTCAACAATTAAAAGTTTCGTCTATCATTGGCATTAGTGTTAAGTGTAACAATTAAGTGTAACAATTAAAAGCACAACAATTGAACATTGTAAAATTACACAACAATAAAAATCATTTATAAAATATTGTAAACTAAAATAAAAGTATATTTTAAATAAATTTATTAAACTTGAAGAAAATCGTTTAATTTAATGAATTTACTTACAACACACTTAATACAATAAGTACTGCAATAATCAATCAATTGACTTTCGATTTGATCTAAAGTGAATTCCATAGTGCTTATTGATCTACTAATTACAAATCAATAACATCGAGTTGTGGAAGCTGATCAAAGATCAAAAAGGTCAACAGTTTAATTTGGATATTATTCCTCAAGTAAAACAATTGAACAATTGGTGGCAGCATTCAATCGCTATTGAATGGAATATTGATCGTGCATCGAACACCAATCGCTTCGATAAGTATCAATATTTTATTTTTGTCCTTTTTAACTAAAAAGGATACGACATAACACATCAACATTACAACAATTTTCAAAGGTTTATTTTTATAAAATATTGCATTTTAACATCGGACACACATAATTATAGACCTTTCAACAAATGATTGAATGAATTATCATAATATTACATAACTTTAGTCTAGCTAACTAAAAAAGCTTAGTCTGACCTAGACTGTATATACGGATATTACATTTATATAAATTAATATTAAAAATAAGAAAATAACAATTATAATATATCTAGAACAATTTCTTAAAAATTTACCTGTTTTTATGAAATAAAAAAAATTTATGCGTACAAATATGTACCTTCACTAACCCAAGTTATAATATTTAATAAAATTGTAAAACCTTTAAATAGTCCCAGCAAATTAAATTTTTACGTGCCAAAATTAGTACCTGGAAGGGAAAATATGGAAAAGATAGGAAAAAATCCGTAAAATTCGATGAACTATTTTTAATGAACACGAATGGAAGGGCTGAGTGGGTGCCAGCACACACTACGTCGTCACAAGTATGGGCACACCTTGATTCAAGGTATGTCCACACTTTTTATGCGGTACTGTATTTAATGTTTTGGTACATTGCAGTGTCAAAAGTATGGGCACCCTTTGGGCTAAAATGTGCCCATAATTTTGACGACGTAGAGTGTCCTAAAACCAGCTTAGCCCTTCTATTGCAACGCGGGCGAAGCCGCGCGTAAATGCTAGGGTTTACATATTTTATGAAATTAAGGAAATAAAAATGTTTATTTTCACAAGTACGCAGATAATATGTAAACAATTTTCTCTTTTTATCAATGTTTATATACCTGTCTTTTAAAACAAAAATTATTTGGCAGCCATAGAGTTAATCTTTAAAAAGTACCTCTTCCTTCATATGTATACGAAATTTATGTCATTAAATCATTATCTCTTACCTTTTAAAAAATTCTGCTTTTTAACCCTTAGCGTACCGACGATTCTTTTAAGAGCCTTATTTTTCAAAATGTTTTGTATAAAAAAATTATAGTTTAAGACTACTTTTTCAACTTTATTTATTAAAATTGTAGTAAATAGTATAAAAAAGTGTCCGCGGCCGGCTATGCTTATGAAGGTTTTCTGCAGTTTCCCTTCACAATTCCACATAAATATTGGCATAATTCCTAAAGAAGGCGGCTGCAGATGCATACCTACCAAATCGTAGCCCTAACACCACCTTCCTTGTCCATCACTCACATCATAAATGTACCTACAATGTAAAGAATATTGTAAAAATAGATGTTAAAATGATAAATAAAGATACAAATAATGATGTAGGTGGCGTCTATTATAGACTAAATGGTCACATTATTATTATTATAGACTTTACACTATTATTATTATTATTATTATTATTATTATTATTATTATTATTTTTTTTTTTTTTTAATGTGTTTATGGGCCGATTAACTTCTTAGGTCTTGTCGGCCCGATTATTGATCAATGTCCTGAACACTTTATGTAGGGTTAGGTGACAAAAAAGATGTTAAAATGATAAAATTTTTTGGTAGGTGTATAAGGCCTATCATTATGACAATATAATACAAATGAAAAAATGACAGCAAAGAGATAAAGAACAACCAAGCCGTAGTTTGGCCAAAGTAACAATAACAACAGTCGATAAAATTAACAAGTAGATAACAACTAGTGGTAGATGTAAAGGGCCTACCATCATAACAGTAATTTGATAAACAATCAAAAAGAGGGAAGACTTAATCCGCATCCGTCTTCTCGTTACCGATAACACCAATGTGGCTTGGGCATCATATAAAATAAATATTTTTAGTATTTTTCAGACTCAAAAACGTCTCTTGTATCATTTTTACCAGAGGATCTGAGCTGTTGTATTTGGTTATTGCTTGAATGGAACTTAATGAGTCCGAGCAAACAAGGAATGATGTATTATTGGAATATTCGATACTGTGCATGGCTTGCCAGATGGCGTATAATTCCGCAGTGTACACAGATGAAATATCAGGAAGTGTCCATGTGTGTCCTTCACCAGATGGAGTGATGAAGACGCTTCCAGTATTCATTGCGGTCTTTGATCCATCCGTATATAGGCATTGACTATCCGAGTATTCATTGATTATACTCAGAAAGCTGGTATGTAGAAGTTGTGCAGGGACTCCAGTCTTTATATATTTGCACAGATCTAGGCGACATTGAGGCTTCGGAATGAACCAAGGAGGTGTGTCATAGGATGTTACTTGGAACGTCTTGGTGAGTTCAATGTTAATTTTCTCCAACAGTTCCTTTGCACGCATACCCAAAGGTCTCTGTATGTTGGGTTTCTCTCTGTATAGTTCTTCTGTGTCTTCATGGAAAAGTGTGTTGTAGTTAAAGTGTTTTTTATTTGACCATATCCCCGCGTAATATACAAGAGCGAACCGATCAAATCGATTCCATAGCGGGGTCTGGCCGGACACAGAATAGAGACTCGTTAGCGGGCTCGTACGAAAGGCTCCGGTAGCAAGGCGAATGCCGGCACTGTGGATCCTTTCCAAAGTTGTAAGACGGGATCTGCCACGCAACCATAATCAATCTTAGATTGAATAAGCGATTTGTATATTTTTAACAATGTACTTCGCACCGCCCCCCAGTCTTGACTGGCTAAACAGCGTAATGGGTTGAGAGATTTCTTACATCTTGCTGTCAGTTCGTTAATCTGCTCGCTCCAATATAACTTTTTATCCAAGATTAATCCTAGAAAACGCACTAAGGACTTTTGTTCGATTTTTTCTCCTTTCAGGTAAAGGACAGGCTCATTGTGTTCCGTGCGAAGCCTACAGAAATCGATACATGATGTTTTAGTAACTGAAAACTTGAAGCCTATCTCTGTTGCAACTTGATCCACAATACCGATGGATTGTTGCAGTCGCCGTTCCAGATCACGAATGGAGTGGTCGGTTGAAAAGATGGCTATGTCGTCGACGTACAGGCACTTTTTGACTGGCGGTTCTAACGATGTCGTGATGTCGTTCACCGCAATCAAAAATAAGGTACAACTGATTGTCGATCCCTGAGGAATACCATTCTCCATGACATGAGACCGACTATCAGTGTCATCGATCCGGACCTTCAAGGTGCGATCAGAGAGGAAGTTGCCTCTTAGTCCCCACTGATGGAGCTTCCTGAGGATACCATGCCGCCAAGTCGTGTCGTATGCCTTTTCGAGGTCGAAAAATACAGCTAGAAGATGTTGTCGAGAGGCATACGCATTAAGAATGGCATCCTCCAGGTAAACTAGTTGATCGATTGCAGAGCGACTTTCATTCGTGTTTATTAGGTTCTATTTTCTAGGTACCAGGTTAGCCTGCTATTTAACATTTTCTCGAAGATCTTAGACATGCATGATGTTAGGGAAATTGGACGATAACTCCGAGGTTGTGATGGATCTTTGCCTAAGCAGTGGGATAATAATGGCTTCCTTCCCTTTAGCCGGGTATGTTCCTGTACTCCATATGTTATTATAAATTCTCAAAAGGAGTTCCATCATAGTGTCGGGTAATTTTTGAAGGAGTTGATAGGGGATGTCATTTGCACCGGGTGATGTCTCTCGGACACTGTTTAGGGCATCGTGGAGTTCAATGGCCGTAAATGGGGCATTATACGGCTCTGATCCCTCAGAGTTAAAGTCCAATTCCTCTAGTTCCTCTAGTTCCTCTATTTGCTTTCTATGCAAAAACTCTGGATCATAACTTTGGGAGCTGCTCACATTCTCGAAATGGCTAGCTAGGATTTCAGCTATAGTAGCCCGGTCTCTGATGTATTGGCCGGGTGAGGTTTCAATGGTAGAGGGAGCATAAGATGTTGACTTCCCAATAATAGATCTCACTTTTTGCTAGGTTTCTTTTATATCGGTTGAGAAGTCAATTATATAACCTTCCCAAGAGGCTTTTTTCGCTGACAGAATAGTTCTTCTTTCTGCGGCCCGAGCTTTCTTAAAGGCTATTTTGTTCTCTTGTGTGGGAGATCTTTTAAATTGTCGGAGGGCTCTCCTTTTCTCAGCCACCACATTTTTGACCTCATCGTTCCACCACGGTACGTTGCGTCTATGGATCATGTCAGTAGTTTTAGGAATGGTTTTATACGCACTGTTCAGAATTTCCCCCACAGAACTCATTAACCGCCACATTGACGTCTTCATGGGTTCGTGGGGGACATATGTTGTTGGCATATTCATTCCAATTAGCTTCTTGGAGACGCCATCTTCGCCGTGTAGTTTGACGAGTTAGTGGTGTGTCAGTTTCGATCAAAATTGGAAAGTGGTCGCTTCCATAGTTGTCCTGAAGCACTTTCAAATGTAGTTTCGGAGCAATTCTCGGTGAACATAATGATAGATCAATGGCTGAGAAACTGTTACTTCTAATATTAATGTATGTATGCGCCCCGGTATTTAGGTAGACTAGGTTACTGTTTTCAAGAAATTGTTCTATTAGCTTTCCACGATAGTTTGTCTGCGAGCTTCCCCATAGTTCATTGTGCGCGTTGAAGTCTCCAAGAATCATAAATGGCGGAGGGAGCTGTGCCGCTAAGTCCTCCAAGTCCGTGAGGCGCCACTCTCTATTTGGAAGGTATAATGAGCATATGGTTACCTCAGTTGATAAGTGCAAACGAACCGCTACTGCTTGGAGAGGGGTGTTGAGGTTGATCTCCTGTACCCGCAAGGGATTTTTGACGATAATGGCGACACCCCCACTCGCTGTTTCTTGATCTTGCAAGTCTCTTCTGAAAATTTTAAAGTTTTTTAACTTGTATTCTTCTTCTTCTTTCAGGTGAGTTTCTTGAAGGCAAATGCAGCAGGGTAATTGACTTGCTAACAATTGACTAAGTTCACAATAGTGCCTCTTTAAGCCGTTAATATTCCATTGAATTAAACCTCCCATTTTGTGAGGTGATATTTAAAGAAGGATTTCAGTTTTCTTCTTCTTCTTTCCTTTTTTAGGCACTCCTTTGGGACTTCCTTTTTTCTTTTTTGGCTGACTAAATTCCGGTTCCGTAGATTCAATAGACTCAGTATCGGTACAGGTAACATTTGTTGCATGCATTTGCTCCCCCTCAGGTTGGATAATATTGAGGTGGGAGCTACTTCTAACTATTCTTGTCGGCGGTTGACTTGCCGACAAAGATTTTGTAATATGACGTAACACTTTTTGTGCTACGTCAGTGTGCCGGGAATCCGGCTGTTTGAAGTCCACTAATTCATTGTCGGTGGAGGAGGCGGTTGGTACAGGTACTATAGCCTACACCGATTTTGGGGGCACCAGCCTAGATGTTGTTGCTGGTGTAGTTTTTTTAACTTCCTTGTCGCTTTTTCCAGTACTATTAAGCTTCTTTACACATTCTTCAATTATTTTGGTCACGACTGGCATAATCTCTTGCATGATAGCTTTAGCAGATGCAGGGTTACGGGCTACGGACGCATAAAATGATTTCTGAGTGGACGGTTTTCCACAACTAGCTTTCTCGCTTCCGTATAGCTTTACTTGTTAGTGGCTTTGATTTCTTGATTTACCATTTGTTGTTTGTATACGGGGCAGTTGCGGGATCTGACAATTGGTTCTTCGCAGGCGTTCCCTTCGTGGGTTTTCTTCTCACACACATACACTGGTTCCAAGGTACACAGTGTGTGCCCGAATTGCTGGCAGTTGAAACACCGTAGTGGAGCAGGGATGTATGGTCTGACATCGAGTCGATGTATTCCCGCTCGAAGATTTTTTGGCAATTCAGCCCGATTAAAGGTAAGCATGTGGGAGGCGGTTTCAATGACTTTATTGTCACGTCGCGTGGTAAGACGTCTTACCTCCACAACACCTTGGGATCGCATGCCTTCCTCAATTTCGGCTAAAGCACAGTTCAGTAAGTCGCGACAAGTTACCACACCCTTTGCATAATTAAGTGATTTGTGCTGAACCACTTCGATTCCTAGTTCATTGAACTCCGTCAACTCACTTAGTTTAAGGCTTTGCATAGCCGAGGACGTTTCAATCAATAATCCTGTAGCCGTCTTTTTTATTTCTTTGAGGATACCACATTTCTGTGTTAGAATTTTGTCTATCAAGAACGGACTGGTCTTAATTATGTCATTCTTTCCACCTTTATATTTTACTATCCAAAATCTCGGCATTGGCTCGTTTTCTTGCCATACGATATTCTCCCCTCTTTTCCTTTTAGTTAAGGATTTTTCCAGAATGGGTTGTTTTGGCACAACCTCCGAAGCCCTCGTAGATGGAGTGGGACCTCCATTATTATTTTTTTGTGTATTTTCCATAAATTTTTTAACCATTTTTTCCCTCCGGCGCTTCCCACCCTCCGTGGAGCCTCATATGGGACAGGATTGCCGCAAACCGGGTCCTGCCAGGAATACGCCTCGGGGGCCCTATCTGCCAACTCTGCGCTAATGAAGCGAACCGACAGTGCTCGGTTACTGAAGTCGATGCCAGCTGCAGCTGCGGTCTACAGGTGAAGCTGAGGCTAAAGTGGTGTGTTGTTCCATTGATCCCGCAGTCACAATCTCCCTCAACCACCAGGCTCCTCTTTTCCACCCGACTCCGCTAAGCCACGGACGAGCTCCCGTGGGTCCCTTAGGTGTATTAAAATCGGAGACGATGAAGAAATAAACAATAAAAAAACTTAAACGTTAAAAGGAACAAAGATCAAAGTATTTAGATATAAATGTTCAGAATCATCTTGTACTGATGATAGGCTAATAAAAATTTCATTTTATTTATCAGAATAAAAGTTATTAACAATAACAAAACTTCGTATCTCCAGATTTCAAATTATGTCATAATTTAATGGTATGTTACTACTCGACCACTACTATATCGACCATAAGGTCGGTATAGTAGTGCTCAGTTGTTTTTTTTCTTATTATCAATATTTTTCTTATTATTATTATTAATTTTTTTTTATTGAATTAATTTCTCTATTCATATGTATTAATTCCACTGTAAGTATGAAAACTTTCAAAGTATCAGAGAATTATGTAATTTTGTGAGCTACGAGGTACTGCACTCAATTATGTTAAATATATTGTTAAATAATTTAGTGTATCTTATGTTAAATAATTTAGTGTATCTCACAGATCGCCAATGTCGCCATCTAGTGATATCTTACATCGACCGGGAATATTTAAATTTTAAATATTCCCGGTCGATGTAAAAGATACCACTAGATAGCGACAATCAAGATAGACTGAGTTATTTTGATATAGTAACCACGTACCTCACAATGTTACATATATTTTTCTACTCCTATTGAAGAACACACTCATTATATATCCGTTAATTGTTGAGAAAGTTAGGCATTATTCAAAGGTGTGGAGGAATGTTCATTACTCAATACCCTCTTGACCAATGAAATCACAGTATTAATCATTATTCCATGGGTTTGCTTTTTTTTGTGTATATATGTGTGTATCAAGTTTTAATTTAATATATGTATATTGCCTAGTAACGTTCAAGTAAATAAAGTAGTTTATGTTTTGTCTTGATCGTTTTATACATAATATTATACAAACTTTTAATGAAATTAGAAATAGATTAAAAATTTGATTTAAAATTTATATTCAATTTTATTTAAATCAAAAAGGAAAAAAGTCGTATAAAAAATATCGTATTCTACTCGCTTGCAATGGCTATTACTCACTCAGATGCATTACGACACTCGCCTCACAAGCTCGGCTCGTGTCGCAATTTCATCTTCGTGAGTAATAGCTATCATTACTAGCTCGTTGAATAATATACTATTAATTAATTAAATGTTTTTAATTATAAAATTTTAGTTTAATAATAAGAAAAAAATAACTTTGTACTTAAAACAAAAACGAAATTCAAACTTTCAAAAATAAAGAAGTTATAATGTTTTTTGTCTCCCCTGAAAAGTAGCATTTTTTAAGATACGTGGTTCTAGCAGTAAGCCGTCGATATATATAACCCTGTGGCAGCATTCTGCATAACATAGCGAATTTTCGGTTATAAAATTTACTTACATACATAGGATAATAAAATTTGCTAAAAGTTTGCAAGGTGACTTGTAGCAATAATTATTGCTACATGTGATCAATCAATTCAACATTTACTTTGGAAATCGATAATAAAACCTTATCTAATTAATAAATAATCGATTTGTAAAAATGCTAAAATACTGACATCTAACATCTATGTTTGAAATTAATATCAGTCCAATATATTATCTAAAAGAATTCAAAGATCAATTGTATATGTATATATATTAACGACATCTAGTGTTATAGTTTCAAATTGATATCTAGGGACAATGTAAAAAACTAATTACACGTTTGCAGAAATCTGAAATTTAAATTTATATCAAATGGGTACATTATTTAATTAAACATTTATTTTTCAAAAAAATATATAATTAACAAAACAAATTACATAATTAAATAAATAACTTATACTGATTAAAAAATGATGCAGACAGTTAGTTAGAGATAGTTAGGGAGAAGTTCTCTTCTCGTGTGGCCTTCGGGCTGCACACATCAAAAAAAAAAAAAATATATGTGTATTTTAAAATTAGTTTAAGTATTATTTATTTAAATGTATTGTTGAAAATTACAAATTCTTCATCGTTAAGATAAGTATTATTTTACTGTAACATATTTGGAAATTTACTTAACATAATTGAAAAATAATTTATATTTAAATGATTAGAAAATAATTAAACGTAGGCGTGTAGGTAAAATTTGAATTTTAAGAAAGGAAAATCGTATAATTAATATAACATAAATATATTTGGAAATTTATTTAAATTAAAATAAAAATAATATATATATTAGATAGATAAAAGAAAAATAATTAAGTGTAATATGTAAAAAATAATTTATATTCAAATATTTAACGTCGTTTGTACTTTCGAATTCATTCGGATTTCCAAAAGATTTCTGGGGATTTAGCAAAAAGTCTGCGACTAAAAATTTTAGATAATTTGTAGTTTAACAATATAAATATATTTAGCTAATTGATAAATTTATGTTTTAGATTATCATTAAGTAAATTCTCAAACGTTAATTGATAAATTTATGTTTTAGGTTATCATTAAGTAAATTCTTAAACAAACATATATATATATATATATATAGATTGTGTTTATAGTTTAATCAGTATCAGATCACATAACTATTTCCGGTTTAGACAAACAAAATTTAGAACATGTGCAACTTTACAATTATTTCGATATCTGTTTAAATCTTTTAAATCATGTAGCTTATTATTAATATTTAACTCACAACGTAATTTTCTAAAACATTTCAATCTTAATCCGAATTTATTTTGCCATCTGTAATTTCTGAAATTTCAAAAAGGCGTTCAATTGTGTCTGGACAGGGGTAAACGCTAGCAGGCTAAATTTAATTTAGTTTACTCCCTTTACGAGATCCGACACGTGTATCATAATAAAATTTTGCAATAGTTTCTCGTCGTAAAAATTATCTTTCCGATTTCTCTTCAAGAAATCGAGGGAGCACGTTTGGGTAAAAGGAAGCCGTATTTTAGGCCCCCACTCGTCTCGTGTTTAAGTGTGACTTAGACACTTTAATTATACCTAAAAAACAATTAAAGATATAAAAGAAAAAAGAAACCAAAAAAAATGGAAAAAAAATAAAAAAAAAAAAAAATAAATAAATCAAAAATTTTAATTAAGGAACTCGAACAAATTAATATCGACTAGTTTACAATTTCATAAAATTTGATATTTATAAAATTCTTACACAGGTTATTCTAGTCATAAATTTTAAGGATACAATTATAAGGATACAATTATAAAATTTCAAATACTGATATCAATTTAATTTAATTAATAACGTATCTTTAGAAAATATATTTTAATAGCAATATTTAAAATCGTTCCGTAAATTTCAAAACTTCAAATTTATATTTAAGTTAAGGGTGTATAAATTTACCAACTGATGTGGCGATACTTTTCCATAGCCAGTACACACCATATACTTATATCGTGCGTCTCGGTTCGGAAAGTATGGCCACACCAAAGACTAAGATGCAAATTCTATTTTAAAATATACTATGTAAATTTATTTCAATCTTGCAATTATTTATTGTAAATTCAAAGATTCCAAATACTGTAATTCAAAAATTGTTTCTAGTCACCTTTTATTGTAATAAAATTGTAATTTATGAATTCTCGTATTTCTAATTTAAAAAACCACCCTTTTAGTAGTCGAAAGAAAATTTAGGTTATTTGGGGATCTCATGGTTTTGGGAAAACGATCTGCGACCGTAATCTTCCACTGCCACTCACTCTTGTCTCCATAAGACCCGGAGAAATGCTCTGCTGATCGAAACCCCAATCAACCCGTAAAGTAGCACCCAAATTTAACCCCCTCAATAAATAATCAATAATTAACCAATAAATATAATAATAAATAATATTTTTAAATTTTTAATTTTTATTTTTTGCTACAGACTATACGAATAACATACCTTTTTTCTTCGGAAGTCTAACACAAATATTGTACGTAGGCGATAATATACAATCTACACAAAGCATATTAGGTCGCAACATCCTGCATAACAGGGTGAATTTTCGACTATAAAAGTTATTTTTCTCGAAAATCTGTTATGGGAGCGTCTATAAACTACGTAGTACCATTTTGACTTTTCTTGAACCCCTCCCTCCCCCCATGTAGAAGACAAGTAGCTTTTTCCATGACTCTCCTCTCCCCCATAGTGGAAAGTAGTTTTTTTTTATTAAGTCCAGAAGATAATCTGTTGAAATAATATTCATTTAATTATAAAATATGCAAAAAAATTTCTTACTGTAAAAATTTTAATGTAAAATTTGTGTGACCAAATGGTAGTATAATTCGTTAGAGGTAGTTCGGCAAAATTTCAAAATATCATGAATACATCATGATTATTCATGAATTTCCATATATAAATTCATGTTTGTTTTAATTGTTTCAAATGAGATTACGTAGTTCGGCTCTGACTCCCCTTTCTCCCCACGTAATACAGTGTAGCTTTTTACATAACCCTTCCCTTCCCTAATTAGGCTACGCAGTTTATGGACACTCCTTTGTATAAGATAACGGTTAAAATGCGTATGTTTGTGATTTTTTCCGTTCTTTTTCTGATGATGTAAAAAAAATTTTGGGAGACTTGAATTTTGGCAAATTTTGGCAATAACTGACTTTTTTGAGATTCCGGGCATCGAACGTGTCTGATTAAAGAATTCGTCCAAGGGTTTTTGGAATCTCCAATGTTTTCATCAAATTTCATTAAAATAGGATATTTCGTTTGAGAGTTAACGTGCGGACATATAGATATACATATAAATTTTAGTGAATGGTCATTTCCGACCGAATAGTTTTTTGAATGATATTTTTGAACGTATTGCCGCTGAAGCATCTCGTCTCGCACATTATAATAAACGATCAACAATTACAAGCCGTGAAATTCATACTGCAGTGCGTTTATTATTACCAGTATTTATGGTAAGATGGTATTAAGATTTGAACCCCCTACTTTAGGGGTATGTTTCACCTCCGGAACGCGGGCCTTGGCCGATAAAAAAAATACGGTTCCCTTATTTTTGCCTATTCTATACACCAGCAAAGTTTCAGAAAGATTGGCGATTGATACTTGGGTAGTTTTACTTGCCAGTTGGAGAAATACAATCAGTATATCAATAAGTTGGTAAATTCTGCTTGCAAACAAAAAGTACTTGGCTCAAATAATTTACCAATTAATCTGGATGTATGCCACAATAGACTTATCCTTATGACATTTACAATATTTTTCGTTATAGAAAAGGGAGTGGGTTCAAGGTAGAGAATAAACTAGAAGACAAACACTAACAATTTAAATGCAATAAAACTTTAAATAAACTTTCAAACTAAACTTTTCACAATTTTCGATATTAAACTTATAACTTTGATATACCTACGTAATGTCATAGGACTGTATCTACGTCGGTACAGGTAGTGCATACGTCTGTAAATCCTTTAATACATGGATATAAATATAGCAAATGCTTGTTCTTTAATTAGCAATACGTGAATAAATTATACATGAGTATTTATAAATGTAATTACATATCATTATAATAATCTTTGACTTAATTTTTAATACAACAAACGACAAGAGTCACGTGAAGTTTTATTCACATCGTTTGTTGTTTTTGTATTGTGAATACTAAAAAAAACTAGTAAGCTACCACATATCATTATTATTTGCTGTGTGACGCAACAGAAAACAGTTGTAGTGACGCAAAAATATTGAATTTTGCTTGACGTCACAATGAAAACTCTATTGATCTTTTCATTTTTTTTTTCACACAAAATATGTTATGTTCCACAAGCTTTTTTAAATTTGTTAAGCATGTACACATTTATGTATTAGAAGTTTTGTGTTTCTACGAATTACAAACTCTTAATTAATTTAATTAATTAATATCACAATATGTGAAAATAATAAATTATTATAAATGACTTTTATAACAAAATAATTTAAAAAGGAAATAAAAATAATTAAATTCAAAATTGATTTTTTTAGTTTTTTTTTTCGCATAAATGGTAATTTTTATTATTAGCTAATTTTTTTTTTATAAAACATTTATTTACTTAAAAGAGTTGGAACATTTGAACATTAGTTAACATACATTATGTCAAAATTCGAACCAATTCTAACGTATTGTTTGTGAGATAAAATTTTTAAAATTTCTTTTTAACACGCAGCTATTAATAGAATCTTTAAAACACAACAAAAATCAACATCTAATTGAATAAATAAATTCCTTCTGTTAAAGATTAAATAGTATAAAACCAGAGTTGTACCATGTGATGTTTTTTACATTTTTATGTAAAAAATTGTAAAATACGTAAAAAACCGTAAAAAATTGTAGAAAATTGTAAAAAATGTAAAGTACTTAAATCATTTGTCATTTCACTGACAAACAATTTATTTTGACGGTTATTACTTGTTTATAAGTTCACATGAAAAAACGTGTAAACAAAATGTCCACACAAAAATGAGTTTCTGCTGGTGGAAGGCCATCCACAACTGACTATAAAGCTTTAAATTTCCAAATTAACAAACTACAGACTCAGTTCTGACAGATCAAAAAAACTACATATTTATCTCTCTTTAAATTATAATAACAATAAAATCACTGATAATAATGATGATGAAGATGATTGATACCTTTAATAAAATTTAACTGAATAAATAAAAATCTTTTTAATATTGAATTCCTAAATAAACTATTCTATCAAAACTAACCTTTCTTTTTCCTGTTTGTCCCCATTTCTATTTTTAATTTTCGAATTACTTAATTATTAAGTTTTACTTTACAAATATAGCAAATACTTCAACAGCAAATATGGAATACCATCAGTAACGCTTACATATCTATTAAATTTAAATAATTTAGTTTTTTACATGTTTTACAGTTATTTTATCAAAACAAGTATGTATAAATTACAGAGTTTTTTACATGTAAAAAACTGTGTAATTTACACCAAGTAAATTACACGCACACACTCTGTATAAAACTTAAGTTTCAACAAATCGTAACTATTTTGGAATTTTTAAAAGTTTAGGAAACTTTAAAGAATAAGATCAATAAATTCAGGCGTACAGTTTATTTAAGTAAATTAATTTTAAAAACCGAGAAAGGTATCGAAATTTATATCGATCATACTGGATACTAGTTGAACGTTTTTTATTAATTTCTTTTATTCTATATAACAAATATGCTCTCTCAAGTAATTTTAAATTAAAACAAAAGAAAATGGATGCGCTAGGTCTGACACGTTCAGTAATTTATCGAATATTTCTAGACAAATAGACTTGGTAACTTGCATATTTTTTTTTTTTTTTTAGTAAAAAGTTTAAATTTTTAATCATGGTCATACACGCCAGTTATGCACTATTGCGTAATAAGAGTCATTAATTGATGTCCGATAAGCACGTCACGTTTTGACTTTGATGATTTTTGTAGAGGCTCATCATCACTTCCGGGGTGATTTTATAGTAGAAAATTAGTCTTGCTATTTTCCGGCAGTGATTAACCTTATAGTCGTTTTAGTTTTTCCGTCGAAACGGATAAATGTGGTTTTAACCATTAGTTTAATAAATATAATATTCTAATCGCTGCCTTGTTCAATATAGATAATGTTGCCAGAACGGTTAAATATAGCTTTTAATCGTAATATTTATAGGTAGTACTGTCGTGCAATAAAAAATATGCAGTTTGCCCGTGTTCGTTATAAATGCGACTGTAGAAAAAAATTAAGAAAGCTAATAGTTGTAAAAATTGTGTGACTATAGTTTGCGCTATCTTTTCGCGCCAAAGAATCATCGAATTGTATTTGATAATTTACAAGAAAAGGCGAACCCTAACCTTTCGATAAGTCTTGTTCTACATTATTTATTCATATTTTCTTTTCTTGTAGTACCTAATTGCTTCCGAACCAGCAAATCGGGCCCAAAAATTTAATAAAGACCCCTCCTCTTAAAAATCAAAAAAAAGATTTCGAAAATTAAGCTTTTACAATTAATCAATTTTAATTTAATAGACCTTTTTGGGATTAAGTGGTTTCTTAATCCCTAGTGTCCCAGTCACCTTAATTACGTTTAAAGTAAAATCTATGGGCATAAAGTAATTACGTAAATGTAGTGGTGATTTGAAAATGAATTTATTTAAACATTTATCTATAAATATACGATGACAGCGCTGGGGATTTTATAAAAATTTAATAAAGATCCCTCCTCTTAAAAATCAAAAAAAAGATTTCGAAAATTAAGCTTTTACAATTAATCAATTTTAATTTAATAGACTAGGGATTTAGTGGTTCCCTAATCCCTAGTGTCCCAGCCACCTTAATTACGTTTAAAGTAAAATCTACAGGCATAAAGTAATTACATAAATGTAGTGGTGATTTGAAAAAGAATTTATTTAGACATTTATCTATAAATATACGGTGACAGCACTGGGGAAAATATTACCTCATTGTCTCACAAGCAAGTTCTACACGCTTAGTAATATTGTGCAATCAACTTGTGCAATTTATTAAATTTTTCCAGACAATTTGATAATTTCAAAAAGGGAGGGGGGGACTCAATGGTGCCCAATCGAATTTTATAATAGTATAAAAAAATATTTAGACAAAGGTATGTGTATTTACTGGGCCCCACTAAGCTCCCTCGTAGAGTCGTAGCCCAAACTGTTAAGTAAAAAAGATGATGTAAAGCAATAAATAATTATTTTTATAAGTTATATTGTAGATGATATTTGAAAACAACAAACAAATCGAAACTTAGCAAATAAGTGGTAGGTATTGTGCAAAAATATCTGCAGAGCCTACAGACAAAAAGTAAACCTACAGAAAAAGGAAAAACTTCCGAAAGTATGAATTATAATCCTTTCATGTTGAAGCATGGCCAGTTTTCTTTTAAGTAGGCGTATTTAACCCTAGAATCATACGTACTCGTCAAAACGACGAACGAACTTCTCTACCTGCTCCAATACTACAACTTGTCGGTACCTGCTTGCTGTGAAACTTCTGTTATCTAATTTATTTGTTATTATAACACATAAGACGTATAAATTTTGTTTATAGCTATTGTCGTTTTTTTTATACTGAAATAGTGTGCGTCAAAAGGACGACGATGTATGATTAACCTATATTTTTTTTTTAAGATTTTGTACTCCACATATAAAAGTCTTCCTAATTTTTCTAAAATTTATTAAAGATATGGATGTTATAATTAATTTATTCAATGATTATGATAATATGAAAGATGATTACAGCTGTTTAACTTATAGAGACGAAATAATACTGAAGTTTTAATATATTGAATCAAAAACTAAAGAATGCGTTTCAAGTGACTTAATAAAAGGTTAACAATTTATTTTGTGGAAAATATTTTAATTTTTGTTATTTTTTGAGATCTTATTCGAAAAATTACTAACAAATTTTAGAAAATTTACAAATGTGCCTAATGGGGAAATAACTACATATCTATAGGAATATTTATGACTGAGAAATTTCACATTCTGTAAAGTCACACATGTCCACTGACTCATAATAGTTCATAAATTAGTTATTTGAAAGACATGTTTTATGATACAACTGATGTATTTATTTATTTTTTCATTTTTATAGTGAAAATATGCATTGATAAAAAGATTAAAAAAACTAATAAATATTTATATTAAGAAATTTTTCCAAATGCAATTTTTTTAAATGTTTTTTTCGCTTTTGTAGTATTGTTATGTAAAAAAAATGTTTTTTTGCAAATAAACTCTAAAACTCTCCGTAAAAAGTCCATTCGTCAAAATGACGCCGATGTATGATTAACTTGACTCGTAGACCAACGTATGATTCTAGGGTTAATGTAATACGTTAGGAAATAAAATGGAAAATTCTATTAATAAATTTATTTTTGTTATTTTAATAAGACACTTAGGTATTGTTAGTTCTAAAATGCAAAAGAGCAAATCTTTGTAATATATTTAGCAATTTTATATCAATATATTTTATTGTAACTGCTTCTTCTCTATTTATTGGTGTTAGAAAAACGTGGATAATCTGAAATCCCTGGTGACTCATATTGAAATCCCTGTTTTAGACAGGAAATAATTTTTACTTTTATACGTAAATAACTTACCCCTTTTATTGGGGTTTCAATAAAAGAAAAATAAGTTGTAAACAAAAACAAAATTTTTGGAATCCAGGTGCATGTTTATTTACAGTTTCATTTAAAAATAAAATAATTATTGTCAAACGTATTGACAGTGCAACAATAAAAAAAAACCTGTGAAATTTATAGTAGACTTTGTCAGTTTTTCAATAAGATAAGTAAATAATAATTTATTTGTTCCTTTGGCAGGAAGTGTGACCGGATATACTACATCGTAACGTCATAAATGCGAATGCATGAATGAATGAAATATATTGTATTAAAGAAATATGACAGGATAGAAACAGCAGGGGTGAAAGAAACATGTCCTTACATCTCGTTATATCCTTATTAGGTTAAATATCTATGCACATCATTATATATATATATATATATATATATATATATATATATATATATATATATATATATATATATATATATATATATATATATATATATATATATACAGTTATGTATAGCTGTATTCACTATTTCAGTCGTGTGGCAATGGTAACATATTCACGTATCATACTATTATATAAAGTGGTAAAGTTTGTGACATTGTCGGTGGGTACGACTGAGGTAATCTCGAGAACTATCCAACCGATTTCAAAAAATTTCTAGGATTCCAGGGTACCAAAAAGGACTCAAATAAGTGGCTGGACATATCTTGATCAAATTTTGCTCAAACAATACTGAGATCCTGAAAACAATTAACGTCAGGTTAAAATTACCTTCTATGATTCTCGAGACCCAAAAAATACGAATAATAAACGGCTGGACGAATCTTGATCAAATTTTGTTCAAACGGTACTGATATTCTCAGGAAAATGTACGTGAGGTGAGGATCTTGGGGACCTACAAAATACAAAAATTAAAGGGGCTGGCCGGAGCTTAACCAAATTTTGCACAAATATTATTGAGATTTCAAAATAAATAAACGTAATTTTAGAAATTTTCTCCAGAACTATTGGACCTCAAAAAGGATTGGAAATCGGTTATTTAAATATGAAAATAGCTACTTTGTAGTCCTTGGACGAGCAGAACACGAAGTAAGGAATTTATTTTATAAAGAACTAGCTGACCCGGCCACGCGTTGCTGTGGCTCAGTAGTTATAATTGATTGAATTAATTTTTTATTATCATTTTGACACAATCAAATCAATATTTACTAATAAAGCTGAAAATAGTTTAGCCAATTTTAAATCATATAGGATTTAAAATAGGCGCGAGAATAAAGTGCTTCGTTTCGCTCGCTAAACAGTTCAAAATTCTATAAAAGGTTAATACGCTCGCCATACAATTACGAAAAATTAAAAAAAAAATTTATCTAAAAAATATAAAAATAAAATTTGGAGTGGACCACGCGCCATCTGGTGGAAACTTCCATTAATACGAATATCAGATTCATCTTACCCATTAAAAATACATCATCATACTGATTTTCATGACAATCGGTTGAAACGGGCAGAAGTTGCTACTCTGCAGCGCCACCTGGTGGCGAGTGGCATCAGTGAGCATATCATACAAACCTTCTCCGTGGAAAAATACATATATATATATATATATATATATATATATATATATATATATATATATATATATATATATATATATATATACCAATTTTCATAATAATCGATCCAGTAGTTTTTGAGTTCATCGATGACATACAGACAAACATTCATTTTTATATATAAAGATTTCAGAATTTTTAATTGACCCCCTTGACTATCGAATAGGACTAAAAAAAACAGTTAAAATTAACAAATTAGTTAAAATTTTACTGTATAGGTATATACTTGTGTTTCCGTTGAAAGAAAAATTCTATAACGGTATATACAGCCTGTCTATATAGGGAAGATCATCATTTTTATGGTTGCTTAATGCCTATATTATGGTTCGTCTCTTTTTAACGCTACTGTACAATATAGTGTTTGCTTAATTTGTCCTATTGTCTTCTTAATGTCTTCTATTGTCTGTTGGCTTAATTTGTCCAATGTCTTCTTGACATTCTATCATTCCAAATTATTAAATATCGGATAGAATAAAGTTTTACTTAATTTTAATGGAAGCAAAAAATTACAAAAATTTTGAACAAAATTCACAGTCTCAGAAGCTTTATTGCCACTAAAACAGTATTTTAATGCCAACATAATTTTTTCAGAGCCCAATGATAATATTTGAATCAGTTTTACCTAAATCATGTTTATTTACTTCAATAAGAAAACACATTGCTTATACTGTACCATGTTATAGTTTCCATAAAATTTCGAGTTTTTTCATCAAATCTGTTATCTGTTTGCTATAATGATAGCCCCCTAATTGATAAGTAAGTATGTAAATTCTATGTAAATCATTTACAATATACATATCCCATAAACATTGTAAATACATAATAATTGTTACCCAAAACAAATCTTCAGACGGTGAGGTGTGAAATTCGAAAGTCGATCTTATAAATTTATTATTTATTGGTGAAAAGTGATAAAGAAAACGTTCAAATATATATCGTTAAAATATTAATTATTTTTTATGTATTTTCAAAAAAAAATTTCTTTTTATCAAAAAATATTTTTAACATTTCTAATATACCTAGCCGCTTCGTTAATAATCAAGATACGATACTAAAGTTGTAAAAATGAATGATCTTTAATATTGCCGGATGCTCCTTGTAAAATTGTAAGTTGATATTGTCGTCAATTTAACCGAATGCAGAAAAATAATGAATGAAAAAGATTATGGTAGTTTATAATTTTAATCTGTTTCTCACTATGTCGGTGATGTCGGTTGGTCAATAGAAAACCGAACACGTTCCAAAACTATATTTTTTTATTTTGTTTTATTACTGTCAATATTATTTCCCGTTTATTTTTGTTTGTGTTTCTTATTAAGAGCGTAAAAGGATTTACTATATTTAAAAAAGATTTTGAATGGAGAAATAAATTTTGAGAGTAGGTATGTGCGTTTATTTAAATACGTACGCTCGCACAATGAATTGTTTGTTTTCCGGGATGTATTAAATTTCCTTCGGGCTCTTAAGAATTACTAGTAGAGTATACCTACGCAGACTTTAATGCTTTTGGAAATGAATTTTTAAAATAATTTTTTTTTTTTTAATGAATCGGTATTAACATGTACTAACATTATACGTAAAAAATTCAATTGAGTTATGACCTTTTAATTTTTTTTTTGGCATATTTTATAATAACTTTGATAATATTTTTATTTTTTATATTAATTTTTAACCTAATTTAATGCGCAATATATGCAGTCCTGGATTTATACTAGGGGCGCGCAGGGCTAGTGTCCCAAGTGGCAAATTTTTAAGGGGGCGGCAAAATTTGGAATTTGGCGTTTTTTTTTTTTTTTTTGGTCGTAACTTACTTTTTTGTAGGAAAAAGTTAAAAAGTTATGAAGAAATTTGTTTTTAGGGAAAAGCAGGGGTGGTATTTTTCACAGTGTCCAGGGCGGTATTTTAATTAATTTTTATTGAAGCTGGTGGTAGCGTTAGAAAGTATGCTCTTTCATTCAACTTCCCTCATTTTTTGGTGTTGTTATTATTAAGTACATAATTTACATACAAGTTACCTACAGCAAGCTTTTAGTAATTTTTTTAACCTTTTAATCAGTTATAAAGTAACCTAGTATCTGTGTGATTATGTGTATTATGTTACACTTGTAATTTGTATATTATGTTACTTTTGTATTGAAAATCTAGACTTCTATAGGAATGTACAAGGACGTCGTCAGAGGGTGAGGCTTGAAAAGGCAGTTTTCCTTTCTTGGCGATCCGAAAAAATTGAAAAAAAGACTGTTTTAATTAAATAATGATTTTTATCTTTAATTTTAAAAAAATCTTCAAATATTTATAAATATTTTCTTGAATTAAAAACTTAAAAAGAATACATTGTATCTACAGTATAAACTTTCAATAATATCAAACTTGCTCAAAGTAAAATTTTTGGAAAAGCTAGACTTAAACTCGAGTTCCGCATTCCTCACCGTTAGCTACAATTTCTTCTCTTTCACTCACAAATAATGTAAACGGTTAGCCGAATGCCGAAGTTATGATAAGTAATGATAGGTAGGTAAATGCCGAAGTTATGATAAGTAATGATAGGTAACAAACACACACAATTTACATGTATACACGTATAAAATATTTAAAAAAAAAACTAATAAACTACATAAAATATTATTTAAAAAATATAGATAAGAGAATAATCATTTATTAAAACCACATTTAAACATATTAAAACTACATTTAAACAAAGTCTACACTCTCAAAACGATTTCTTTACTCAAAGAATAAAAATTTCTTTAAATCAAAAAATATTTGTTTTTATTGGTTCAAAGAAATATTTCTTCAAATACTGATAAAAAATTTTTTATTTTAAAAGTATTTTGAATAATGAAATCATTTTAAGAGTGTAAAATTATTTAGATATAACGTAAAAGCCGTTATACCGGAACACGTTCAATATTCGAACAGTTTTAATATTTATCGGTTTTTTTTTTCAGAAATAACTTCATTAATACACACACACACACACACACACACACACACACACATATATATATATATATATATATATATATATATATATATATATATATATATATATATATATATATATATAACATATCAAAACTGTACGAGTATTGAACGCGTTCAGGTATAGGGGCTTTTACCCTATAGATAGTTAAACTCGCTATCCGACATTTTTAATTATTTCTCTTTCATACATAGGTAAATAAACGAAATGTTTAATTGTTACTCCTTATGAAGGACATATTTTCGCGGAGCGATTTCAAATTTCATTCGGAGACATTGTTTAATTTTTGTTGTTTATGAAACGATTCAGTGATCGAAGGTGTAGAGTCCCTTCCTTCATCGTCTCTCTCATCTTACCCTCCCCTGGTCTATTGGGTGCCGACGGCCTTGGGAACCTTGGGAACTCCTTCTACTGAAGGAGTTTTTTTTATTTCTGTTCTATAGTATTTCTTACTTATAGACAATGGTATTTTTATCGGATTTATGTGTATATGTCTAGTGCACTAAGTACCTATATACATTTATTTAATTTTTGCGTATTTTACTAATTTACGATTATTAAAGTAACAAACTGTGTTACTTTTAAGTTTTTCTGCAAAAATTAATTTTCTTTTTTATAATTTTCTTTTTTAAATATGTTAATAATTCAAAATAACAAAGATTATTTTTAAAATATTGACAAATGACAGGAAATTATTATACAACAGCAATTTTTTTTAAAGATTTTTACGAAAATAATTACAGAAACTATAAAAATAAAAATAAATTAACAACTTTGACTATTTATGTAGAAATTGTACAGGTTATTCATATATAATTACAACATATAAACATATAATACAGTCGAATACACGTTATAAGACTGCCCCTTATAATAGCCGGTCCAGACTACACAAACTTTTGTTTGCGCAAACATAAGTTTGTGCAAAATGGTACGTGTGGACGTGAAGTTTGCGCAAACATTTTGTAAAATCACACAAACTTTTGTTTGAATAAATTGTTTGCACAAACATAAGTTTGGGCAAACGATACGTGTGAACGTGATGTTCAAAGTTTGTACCAGTGTTTGTGGATTTTTGTATCTCGCATCAAAAAGTTGGTATGGACGTGTGAGTTTGACAACTACCGTAAAAATGACTGAGTAGGCACCAATTCAGGCTTTGCACCGTATTTTTTTATATTTCTTTTATGAGTACGTATTCTTTAATATTATATTAATTAATATATTAAAAAACATTAATATATTAAAAATTTACGCGAGAATGGTCACTTTATTACAGTAATCAAAAATTTTGGAAAATGTCCCTGGTTTTTAAAAAAATTACAAAAATAATGTAATTTCTTCTCTGTGGTAAATTGGGGTACCTCCAACTTAATCTCAATGTCACATCCTCATTATTTCCTCTTAAAAAAATAAAAACAATTAAAAGTTTGTAGTTTTCCTTTTTCAGATATTCAAAATAACTAAAATTTCGATTAAACAAGAATTCTTTCATTAGAGCATCAAAATAAATAGTTTTTAGAAGAAGTTTTAAAAACAAAAAGTAACACTGTTTGAAGACGTCAATTTAAATTGATGTTCTAATATTTTTTATTCAACTTCAATCTTAGTTATTGTTGTTAGCCGAAAAAATAATTATTCTACTATATTTTAAGAAAGATATCTATTCCGATTTATGTTTAGTGTTTTTAAACCAAACTCATGAGTAACATTTTTCCTTGTGTCCCTATTCACCCGCCTTTCTCGATTCATTCCAGTCTAGAGTAATGGTCTCTGAAAAATATTGATACTGAATACGTATGTGCCAATGTACCATACAATAAATATTTATTACCAATAAATTACAAAATATTTATTACCACCGACACTTTGTAGGTTGTAAAAGGTGTTAGCCAATATGCCGATTTGCTTCAAAAAAAAAAAAAAAAAATGTGTACTTCATCTAGGTATGGTACATATATTATTTATAAAAAGTTTGTGCAAAAATTCAGTCAAACAAAAGTTTGTGTAATGTGGACGTGCTATTTGTACAAACTTTTGTTTGTGCAAAAGTTTGTGTAGTGTGGACGGGCTATAAGACTTTCCCTCAATCAGCAGTTGCAACTTCCCCCACTTAATGATTTTTCCGAGTTTTGTGCCAAATCACTCCTTATAAGACTATGCTGAAACTGTCAAAATTATAAACTTATTGCACGTGTAGGAATGCAACACTAAAATGAAATAGTCTTATAAGGAGTAATCCAGTGACAAAATTAAGTGCGCGGTAACTTTTAAACATATTATTACAATTATTTTCTACAATACACATAAAAACAAAATAATAACGTACAAATATAGTAAAACGTGGGCTTAAAGTTTTGTAATATTAAAACAGTTGACGTATTATCGGTTAGAGTCCAATCAATTCCGATGTTTGACAAATCTCGAAAGAAGGACCTTTTGCACTCACGCAAAAATAAACGTGTTTCTCGGATAGCAGATATAACATGTAACACATGACATGAGTACGACGCATGATATTTATTCCTATTCTTTTTAAAAAAACTTGCTACTTTTTTCTCAAAGCTCGAGTTAATTGTTTTAAATTCTCCTTTTGTTAGATTTGTTATTTTCAAAAGTTGGTTCAACGCGATCTATTGTCCACAGACCAAGATTTTAATGTTAAAGTGTAGGTAAAATATGGTTGACCTAATCGCCAAACCACCTTGTCATACTAGACATGCCTTCTAAGCGCAAAAGGTTAAAATATTCCAGATGATTTAAATATAATCCCAGTAATTGATTTTTGATTAAAAAAAGCGATTTAAAGAAAAAAGTTTCCACGAAAATTAAAGCAAAATAATGAAACTAAAAAATTGTTTATTATAATAAATGTCTAGGGGTAGTTAACTAGGGGGTGACTGTGTCGAATAGTCGTACTACTTGGGTAGATCAAGAAGTTCTTCTTCATGGAAAATAGTTTAAGACAATTAGAGTAACGTAGAAATGAAATTTTCGGTTTCAAAATTCTGTTCGAGCAACATTGGAGAGGGGGTGAGTCACCCTCTTAATAATACATTTTTATCATGAAAGTACGGTTACTATCAGTGGCGTAGCGTGCCTTAAAGGGGCCCTGTATCAAATTTAGTTGCGGGGCCCAAATGAAGGGTAAAGTTTTCCCACAAAAGAAACAAAAATGCTTGCATTAAATTAAAATAAATATTTATTGATTATAAGTTATCGCTTTCTCCTTGAATTTGAGCTAGCCAAACAATTCTTATTAAATATACACTTTTCTTGCCTTTTTTTCGGCAAATTGATTTATTAAATCATCTATAGCTGAAGACGATTTCAGTTTTCCTAAAATTTCTGTCTCTATAGACTATAGTGACAAGTCTGATAGCCGTTCCTGCCCCATCGAAGTCCTTAGGTAATTTTTTATCAGTTTTAATTTTGAAAAACTTCTTTCAACTGTTATGGTTGTAACTGGAAGGGTTAAGAATAGAAAGCATGCTGTTATTACCTCCCGGATGCAAGGCTATTGAATTTTATCAGAAATAATTCCATGAGTCCTGGGATGAATTTTTGAATTTCAAATTTTTAGCATGTTTTCAGAGCAATTAACCCGGGAAAAAAAGAGATTGCTTTTTTGACTTTTGTCATTTCTGAAGTGAAAACTCTATAGGCACGTATGACAGTTTTTTTTACATGTTTTTTCTCGGGAAGCACGAGATTTAGTGACATTATGGATAACATTTTACTAATTTTTGTTTACACACGTTAGGGGCCTCTGTAGCCCGGGGGCCCCGTATCATTGATACGGCTGGTAGCTACGCCCCTGGTTACTATAGTTATAATAATAATAATTATCATAAAAGTTAAAACTCATTTTATTGACATTTGTTAAAAGCTTTTGTTGAGACATTCTTTCGAACCTATTAGGGATAGATTTTCAAAATTTTCTATCTTAGTGAGTTTCTGTGTCATAAAAATAAACTGCTATCCAAGATTTATACGTCTAGTTTTACAGTAATTTCAGAAAATGAATCAATCAGTAAGTTAGAATATCGTTAATTTTTTCGACCAAGCTATTCATTGTTTGACTTTGAGCCTCTTTTATAGAACTATTTTTGATGGAATAAATGTTTTCTCACTATGAAATAATAATTTGTTAAAGCATCTAGCATCTAGCACGAATTGACACTATGAATTTTTTTGCTATAAATCCGGATTTTTGTACTATAAAATCCATAAATGTGAAAAAAATGCAAAAACTACACTAAGCAGCACTGGTAATAAAGTATTTTACTCATATTTTCAAAAAATCAATTATATTTAGGATACATAATTTTTAGCTTTTGCTTCGTGTAAGTGGTGTAAGTACAGTGACGTCATTCATCTCATTTGACAGCTGGTAAAAATTTGATACCGTTTTTGGCGGCTAATTTTAAATCCAAATGTTTTTATGGTTATAATTTTCAAGATGCAAGGTATTTTTAAGAAAAAACATTTTTTATGGGTTTAAAATAAAGTAATAAATAGGGCTCGGCACATTTTTGAAATTAGTCAAATATATCTGGATTAAAGAGGTGTAAAATAAATTTGAGTACTTAAAATATTTTTTTAAATTAAGCTCTTATTTAAAATTTATTAAACTAGAAATAGTAAGTTCCCACTGTACATTACTTTTACAATACCATAACTATATACGAATGATCTGTATGCTGATATACACTGCATTATATTATAATAATGTAGGACGTATAGAATACGCTAAGTTTACATTTAAAAATGTTCACCGGAAACTAACAATTCTTTGCTAAATCATATTAAATTAGCGACATTTCCTTCCTTTTCTTTTCTTCAATTCATCTTTCGAAAAAGAGGAATATTTTTAAAATATGTACATGCCACATAATATATGTATTCTATTATTGTAACATGTATTTTAAGGTTGTTATTTTTATAGAGTGGAAAAAAAAACTGTTACGGTAAACATCCTTGCCGTTTTAAAATGGATAACATGTTTGTTGTTATTTAATTAAAAATTATAATTAATTGTTTCATGAAACGAAATGTCAAATGTGCAAATGGCAAGAATATGTTTCACAGTTTTTATTTTTTCAATCCGTGACACAATTTAATTCGTTCATATTTTTGTAGAGCATAAATACCGACAATTATTTCCATGAATCTGTTTTAAAGGAATTCACTCGCAGTATGAAAATTATTATAAAAAATGCTAGGTTTTAGAATGATTGATAAAAGTGATATATTTTTTTTAAATTGTTAACGATATAGGGCAAGTTAAGATAAGAAAAAGATATTTTGAAAGACGTGGGAAACGAAATTTTAGAAAAAATAAATTTAGTAAACTTTGATCCAATTTACCCACTTTCCTTATAGAATATTTTAAAAAACTATTCACAAAAATGCGAATTTACTTTGTAGATAAATATATAAATAGAAGTTTTAAAAAAAAATTAGTCTAAAACATCGAAAAACAATTTCTCTTTGTAAATTACAAGCAGAATCAAAAAATGATGTTTTATGTAAATTATGAACCAACATATCTATCTATTCAAAAAACATATCCGTTTCTAGAACAAAATATTTAATTTTTTAGAATATTTCACTGAATATCCTCTTAATCTTGTGCGAAGGATCTGAGTTCGAACCCTACCACTGTCCCTAGATTTTAATTAATCAAATTCTTATTAATTCCGATTCGGGTTAACAGCCCATATGTGGATTGTGTATCGAAATACTACAGGTTCAAAGTCTCCAAATGCGGTACTTTTCAGTAATCAATATTATTTCTGAGGTTGACTTGACTGGATGCATTCACGCACATTGTTTCGTTAAAAACACGTCTGAAGTTAGAAATTTATTAAATATTCGTTCATTCCTGAATTCACTTGATCCTAATAACTGTTTAGCTAACAGTAAGGAAATTTATTTACCTCTTATAAAATTTAGCTGAATTAAGAGGTACCTACATAATCACTTTTAAAAGAGGCTAATGTTCATCATTAAAAATCACTAAAATAATCATTCCTTAAATCCTCGGGTGCCCATGTGACTCGAGCCTTTCTTCTGAAGAATTAATTTCGATACGCATACAGGGAAAATAGTCCCGAAATTAGCTATATTTACTGAGTAGCATCTTAAATCATAGAATTGGGACATAGACTGAATATTTTATGATTATTATTGGTTTATACCGTAGTTCTAGCAATAAAAAAAAAATATTAATGCTTTTTCTTTTTTCTCCGTACATGTTTAATTCAGTTTTTCTGTTTTGTCTTGTTCAAACGAAGAGCAAATTAAAACAAATGAATGAAGAACAGGTAGGTATATATGAATGGTATGTGAATCATAGGAGGCTGATACACGGAGAGAAAATTCCTATAAAAATTACTGTGCTCAGCGCTACAATCGGCGTGTAAAAGGCGAACATATTCAACTCTGTAAGGTAAAAATATAAAGATTATAATTAATCATAAAAAATTTAAAGGATGGAATGTTCTTTTCGTAATATTATCTCCGTAAAATTTGTAAAACAGCACAGTAAAAAGTTCCATTACCGACAAAAAAATAATTTTTAATTGTTTTTATTAAAAAAATTACCATGCTAACATGCTAATAATAGAAAGAAAAAAAAACAGAAAGAAGGTTGGTTGTGTTGGGAACGCTGTAATGAAATGTACCTCACTCAGCGAGTTACATGCGAACCATAGGTGTGGACTGTGGAAGAAACTTTGTCGGACAGTTCGCACCAAGCACCTTGATTTATCAGACTGTGTTACAAGCAGCTAGCACAGCTAGTAGTCAGTTTCTTTTACACTCTCTTAGGACGATGTCATCGTTTAATTCATCTTTTTGTTATTTACCTATCTTTAGTATATGTATTAGAATATATTGTTGGCAATCATTTTTGTATACATGTTTTTACAGGTACAGTGCAACCAACATAAGGTCGCGAGTCAGATGCGCAAATGAAAGAGTACGACAACAAGAATTAAACTATAATATATATGCATAAGAGTGTGATAAAAGTTGTGTTAGCACCACATTAAATTTTACCATGCTAGCACATATTTTTTATTTTGGTCGTCGATCGCGCACGGATTATAGGGGAGCATGGTAATTTTTCTGAAATTTTCTCTACAAAAATTATAGGATTTTTCTCTCCGTGTATTATTAAAGATTGTATGGGTGAAATGGTGAAAAGTTGAAAATGTGTTATAAGACAAAAAGTTAAAAAAGTATAAGAATATTTTTAAACATGTTGTGTAGGTAGTTATTTAATTACTAACATAAGTATACACTAGCAAGGTGTACTTAATTTTAAAATTAATTACAACTAAGTGTTTAATTCAGAAAAATATCTGGAGTTGGTATTTTTATTGACACCCACGTTGTTGAGATTCTTATTTAAAGTATATATGTATGAATGAAAATGAAAATTTAATAATACGTCTTATATAATTTTTATAAATGAATGAAAATAAATAAGCGAAATTTATTATTTTTTGTTTAATCTTTTGAAATTTTAGTTGAATAAACCTGTTCACTGCATATTTGTTTCAATACTATTAATAACTCGCAGTTGTAATTCTGATTTATTAGCACTCAATATTTGATACAGGTTTAGAAAAAATTAAAGTTTTATAATTACCTAAATGATAAGAATAAGGCACATAAAAATATATGTGTATATCATCCTATTACGGGGGTATTGATTGACCTCCTTCCTTCACTCCATAGGACAATGTTTTGTTTACTGTTTTTATAAACGATTGTGCGATTATACCGATTGTGGAATAATTTCTACATTAAATTTTGCGGTACGTGAGCTGGGAAAAACAATTTCGTATCTTGTAAATTTATAGAATTATATTTAAGAAATCAGCCAAGAAGTTAGACTTGTACAATTAGAGAAAAAATTAATTTTTTTTATTTATTCCAAGAGACAGAGGGAGAAGTACTCCACAGACCAGGCACTGCAGATTGATGGTAAGTTAAGATTCTCATGTACTTGAAACTGTACTTGAAGCTTTAAATTTTTCTCAAAACTGTGTTTTTGAAACTTTCCCCCCACATGTCTCGAGAACGGTTTGACCGACTCACTTGAAATTTGTATAGAAGAGACTCAGCACATGTAGATGCACGGAGTGAACTAGAATCATCCAAAAATTCCGAATATTTCTATTTTTTTCGTAACGAAAAATTTAAAAAAAATCATGAAATTTGAAGCTTTTTTTTCAGAAATCTGTCAAAAACCCAAGTTTTAATATTTTCAAATGATTCTAGTTCACTCGATGCATTTAGGCTTATAGATTAAAACGCCGTTCTTTTTCTTCCAGGTCAACCGAAATCGTGGAGGAAGTGAGCATCCTTTTTTTCAAGGTGGATGTCTACGGAGTGGTAGAACTTACGTTCTAATGAATATTTTTACTTGAAATTTGTTTTACATACTCTTGAAATAGTAAAAAATAAATGATAAAAAACTCCAAGTTCTACCTTTTCATTGGTTATCAAAAAAAATTCCCCAAAAATGCTTAAAAAACAGACTGTCACAATGGGGAAGCAGTAATAAAATTTTTTGGGAATTCCAGATTTTGCATTTAACTGTAAATAGACACAAAGTATGTTTCCTTAAAATATACATAATTTTATGGCCCTGTATATCTACAATTTCAAAGCCTTGTTTGACACGTTTATGCGGTTGTTGATTCTATTGTATTTTTATAAAAATAGTTTTTCTATGAGGTGCCCGCATCGGTGTGAAGGTCGAATTTGACCGCATTGTGTCACGTGCCATTTTGCAGGCAAATTGCGGGCACGTCCCGATCGCCCAGACCGATCGGACCGGTCGTTATTATTCAAGCTTGCTGAATAAGATTGTGCAGTGATAACTGAGAAATGGATGAATTGTTCCACATTGTACTGAAACATTAGTAAATACGTTGTCTATTGCTTTTCCCCTTATTATTTGAAATATTGTCTTTTTAACAACTATTACACTGTTAAAAAACCTACAGCTTTCCAGTGTTTTATGACTTAATATTTGATAACGCTACTAACCAGGAATCATCGTTCATAATTAATTAATAATTTAATCGTCAAAAGTTATGAAAAAACATTAACGTAAACAAAAACTAAACACTGACATCGTTAGTGACTTCAAAGCCTTGTTCAAAGCCTTGTGATCTGCTGTGTCATATATTTTTTGGTAACGATTGCACCTTTATATAATTATGTAACTTTAGGTTGTTTTTTTTAATATTTGGCAAAAAAATGCTTCATATCAACTAATAACAAAGAACTTTTTTCTAAGGCAACTAGCTGGCAAGTGGTATACAATAATTATTAAAATGCTAATATTTATGATACGTGCGTGTGTTTCGTCTTTAAAAAATATGTTTATTCCTACATTTCCTACAACGAAATATTTTAATAATAATAAAGTATTGTGAAAATTAAGACGATCCATTTCATGGGAACGGAACTCTTAAATTGTTACGAATCATTAAATTTATTTATATTTACATATACGTACAATATGTATATGATTATATTAAATTAAGCGATTGGTACTAATTATGGATATTCTCTTGCTTGTACGGCATAATGCGTACGTCAGTTGTTTAAGGGCTAGTTATTTTTTAGCGCTTAATTTTCTTCCACATTTACATGAGTTTGCCACACATTTATAATTTCTAAACGATCAATTGTAAAGAAATTGTAGGCTCACCTAAATGGTGAGTGATTTATGTTGTAAAGAAATTTCAGAAATTTATCATATATTACTATTCAAAGTTTTATTAGTCAAAAAAAGTCGATTGGACCCAATTTACCTATGTACCAAAATGTACGGTTTACACGTGGAGTTCAAAGTTTACTTGAAAAGTCACATTTTTGTACGCCTTTTAGAAACGCATGAACTAATAAATTTTAATGAACTCTGGTGCCTGCGCATTTCAGAGAATGCCAGTACTTTTAGTTACCAAAGAAACGTACCTAAACAAAATTGAAGGAGGGTTAAAACAACCACCACCCCCAGATAAATTTGTTCAGAATTTTCTTAAGGACGATGACAAAGTTCTAAGATTTTTTGTAAGGGAACGTTCTTCATTATATTCATTTTTTGGCTCTTGGAATTTCGCATAGTTTTGAAGGAAATAAATGTTTACTCGCAGATACTGATAATAGCCAATTCTGTTAGACCTAATTTAATTTTATTACAGGATTTAGTTGGCCGTGGACACAAAGACACAATTTTTTCTTTCAATATTTTCTCCATAAAACTTTCCCGTAGTTATTAGAAAACTTACTCCATAATTTGTGTCGATACATGTTTTTCATACAGGACGATGTACTAAATTCTGTAATAAAATTAAATTATGTATATCTCTAACAACATTGGTTATCAGTATTTGTGTAAACATTTTTTTCCTTCAAAACTAGGCGAAATACAAAGCTTTTACAAAAGCCAAAAAATGAATATAATTAATAAACGTCCCCTTAAAAAAATTTTTAAACTATATTCTTTTGCTTAAGAAAATTCTGAATAATATTATCTGGGGCTGGGGATGATTTCAACTGATCTCCAATTTTCTTTTGGGTTTCTTTAATTACTGAAAGAAACTTTTAATGGCATCTGGTGTCTGCGCATTCTCTGAAGTGCGCAGACACCAGATTCCATTAAAATTGATTCACGTGTTTCTGAATAGCGCACAAAAATATGATTTTTTAAGGAAACTTTGAACTCGTCTCAAGTGTAAACGGTACATTTTGATGCATAGGTAAATTCACAGAATACAGAAAAAAGTTGCTATCATATACTAGCTTTATCAGCATGTACACTAGGGGCACTCGCGGCACTGGCCCCGGGCGGCAACGCATGTGATACAGTATAGCACCGATAATGGAAACATCAGTTTTGGAAATTTTTTGAGAGCATCAAATTAGTCAACATCACTTTTGGAAAGTTGCATCAAAAATGTCAAGTATTTAATATTTATGTACTTGACATTTTTGATGCAACTTTCCAAAAGTGATGTTGACTAATTTGATGCTCTCAAAAAATTTCCAAAACTGATGTTTCCATTATCGGTACTATACTGTAATTTTTTTTTGTAATCACTTATTTTCTAATAAGGAAATAAGAAATGGGAGCTTTTTTTGGCTCGTCTCTTATTTTCTGATAGGAAAGTAAGAAATCGGAATTTTTTTTTGTTTTTTTTTGCTCGTCACTTACATGGACAAAAACTGACGTAACCCCCCCCCCCCCAATATGTTATATACATATACAGAGATTGTGTTTGTATATTTATGTGTATAGTGGGTCTGTGTGCGTGTCACCGGTACCACTGGGTACCACTACTCTCTTATCTCCTGCATACATATCTTTGGTACGGCACTATGTAGGTACATACCTGCAATGCTGCAAGAATGACCAAACAATCAGAATTCTCTGCTTCTAAATGAGTAATCAGCTTAACTGTGAATTGATCAAGTTTGACCTACTATTGTCCATAGATTTTTATATGTTTCTGTATTCTGTGGGTAATCTGGATCCAATCGTAATTTTTGACCTCTAGAATACGTGATAGCTCCATGTTTCCGGGATATCGGGATACCCTGTATTAGTTACCAGGGCCGGACCTAGCCTAAGTGGCGTCCGGGGCAGAGTCAGAAAATGGCGCCCTTGCAGAAAAAATATTTCTTTTTCTCCCCCCCCCCCAAAAAAAAAAACGTCACATTCTAACGACGTCAATTTTAGCTCCATCTTAAATCACTTTTTGAAGCCCCTCAAGACCTGCCGCTTGAGGGATGTGCACAAAAATATTGCACAAAAATATTGAAAAATATGTATGTCATGTAATATGCATGAGTTTATGGAAACTCTTTTTCGAATCATGCAGGAATTAATGCAAAAATGCAGGAATAAATTCAGGCTTCTGTTATTTTTAAATGTAATTTTTATGATTTATTATTTATTGTAAGATATAGTAATTTGATAAAATTATATCAGATTGTTATAAACTATTTTGCTAGTCGACACACTTTTAACGATAGAATTTATTCGAATGAAACATACAATTTTATAGTAATGGTGAAATGACAGTACAAAAATGTTCTACATCTATTGTTTTTATAACTTTCTTTTTAACATGTTGCAGATATGTAATATAGTACTTACATCTTTACTACAAACGTACATGTAAATTACGTATTGTTTTAAATTTTATTTCCTGCAGGTGATGATTTGCTTTTTTCATAGTTGAGATAAAAATGAACAGAATACTTAAAAAAAATTACTATTGTTAAATGAGAAATATGTAGATACCGTTCGGTTTCATTTAATTATAATTTATTATAAAAGAACAATTTAAAAATCGTTTTTATTACCGAGACCTACAAAACCGTATACCGGGGTAAAACAGTACAATACGTCTATTTTTGTTATTAATTAAAATTTTCGGCGAGCAAGCAGCTTAACCGGGTCCACCAATGAGAGCTATTTGTTAGCAAATACTATCAACGGTAAGCAAGCAGATTTTCAAAATATTCCATTTTTGTATTTTCGATAGATTTGATTTTGCTTTTATGAAAATTCAACTAAAAATAGTAAAGTTTATGTGTACTACAGGTAAATCTCCAATCAGTTATGTAGTGTACATTTGCTCGTAATTGACAATATTTGTACCAGCGAAATCAATTTGCATATTGGGTATATTTTGTTTATTGTGTTTGGAATATGAATCTGTTCTGCAAAACAGAGAAGGAAATATGGTGTTCATTCCAGGTGTTCATATTCCAAACAAAAAATATATATGCCTATGAACACCTTATATAGTGAGTCATATATTTATATCAGAGAACAAAGAGAACGAACATTACTATGTTTATACTAGGGAAACGAGCGTAACCACAAAGGATAGAAAATAACCCACCACTATGTTATATATGTGCACGCGGAGTTGTGTGTGTTAGTCCGTTGGATGGTGTGTGTATTAGTGTCTTGCATACATACATACATAATATATACGTGGTGGTGGGACGTATGATGTACGTATACCACGTACATATACCGTGTTAATACGAGAGGTAACAATGTAACAACAATTGAAACATACCCATTGAGTGCTCGCGAATGAATGAGGACTAAGCAGCCTAAGATGCACATAAAAGCACATAAGTGATTGCAGAAAAGAGACAGATGTATTCGTTCTATTTGTTCTGTGATTCATATGTTTATACATACATACATAGATCTCTAGGTCAAAACCGTACGGGGTAAAATCGGCCTATATACGATTTTTGTAGAGGCAGAGAGTACAGTAAGTACGTATGATGTGTGTGTTCGATTTCTAAACAAGTAACAATTAAATTTTACAACCATTGCGGTTAACGATAAGAGCGACCGTTCTGGATCGGATCGGAGCTACATAGCTACACTGTCATACTTTTCTATGTTGATTTGAATTGACAATAACATGGAAACGTTTTCGGTAATTTCAATAACAATTTTGCAGCTCTTAACTTTCTATAAAAATATCTGCATTTACATATTATATAGTAAAACTTTTTTTTACAAGCATAAAAAATTTTTAATTAGTTTCTAGAAAATATGTATGCTGCAAAAAATACACAGCGGGTGTTTTTAAACCTGTAGACTTATTAATTCTTATCCAAGATTCTTATAATATAAAAGAAGCAGAATTAAATTTGGTGAGCCACCAATTATGATACCAAACATCACTTTCATTGGATTGATCCTTTAATTTCTTTATTATTTTCATTGATAAAAACTTATTATAATATTATGTTTATTCATAAACATTTTCAAAAGTATGACCTTTAAAATTTATTAATCAAGCTTCTATCAATATGAATGAATAAAATGAAATGCCGAGTAAGATATATGTTGTGTATTTAGTAAGGTTTAATATATATTATATTACAAACATGCGTAGGTTTCTTAATTCAAAATACGAAATTCTGTTCTAGATTGAATACTGAGTATATCGCATATAATAATAATGTGTACGATAATACAGCGAGATATCCACCTTTCGCATAGTCTACCTCTGTGCTGTCTACCTACCCAGTTATCCAGCTAGTGAACGTACAAATGCTGTTTGTTAATTCTGAATGGTGCTTCACAATTCAAATCATCAATCGTACGCCAAGCAGATGTTTTCAACAGCCAGCCGGCTAATTCACAAAAATGTCCATCCACAATGTACAATGGTGTGAAATAAAATTGAAACATATAGGTAATACAAAAAAGTGTTGGCTACTATTTAAATCTGTAATTCTTAAGTGACTTCATATGGGTATGGGTACACGGCTCTGGGAACTAACAGAAAAAAATTTAAAGTAGAGCTTTCTCAGTTTCCTGATTACTGAAAATTTTAGTGATGTATGTATTTATACCTACTGCTACTCAGTGCCTCCACCATATATTTTGAATCAAACTAGTATTTGATTCAGTTTAAGTTTCTCTTTCCTATTTCCGGAACATAAAACAGAGAAAACTAACAAAATAATCAAAAATGATTACTTTTTTCCAAAACTTTTTGCTCGGTTACTACTAGAGCTTGGACACCGGTATTCCGGTACTACCGAAAAACCGGAATACCGGAAATTCTTAAACGTTTTGTAAAACCGGTATTAAAATTTCAAATACCGGTATTTCGGTTTCGGTATTAACAAAATCAATTACTTTATATATTACATATTTTGAATATTTTTTTACTTTAGATTTACAACATAAATGTCTTTAGTTTTGCTTAATGTTTTCCATATGTGCAGATGACCAGATATCGTATACTTATTCATATTTCTTCATAATTCTGGAATATTTTTAAGTATTTTTCTATAATAAAAAATACAAAATTATGTATTTATATTTTTAAAATCCAAAGATGATGTAGTATGTTATTTTTTTTTGATTAAAATTGGGGTACTGCTGCCGGTGGATGGCGCGGTCAGCAGCACCCGGCGGCATCGCCATCGGAGGGCATGCGCCGCCACACACGGTAAAAATAAAAACATACACATAATAGACAGGAACACAAAAATGCAGTAGACAAAGGACAAACATACACAAATAAAAATCCAGCGACGAGCCCTGCCATCCCAGGGTTAAAAAAGAGGGTACAGTCCTTGGTGACGGTACGATAAGTACTAGACAGAGCGTCCGGTCAGCAAGGCCTGAAAAACCATCGCTGCGACTCCCCTCGAGGCGTAAAGGGCCTCGGGGTGGAGGAACCTGACTAGAAACACACAAATATCACAGCAATTATCACAATAAAAGATCACAGATAATACTTATTACGTCACTGGGGAGCCACAGGCCCACCAGTGACGCAATAAGAGGTTAAAACAATACCGCTGTAGAGCCATAACAACAGGCCTACCGCGGCATAACAAAATATCACAGAAAAGGAAAACAAATGATGTACCACCTCGGGTGTAAAAGGCCCTCGGTAGTACATCGCTAAAAAGAAATAACAACAACAAAAAAACATGTATAAATAACAACAGTACCACTAAGGGTGTAAAAGGCCCTTAGTGGCATAACGAAAGACTAAAAGTACCCTGCCAGACCAGCTGGAACAGGGTATTGTTAATAAATAAGACAAACACAATATCATTTTACACATAAGGATTAAAACGGAGCTGCAAAGTTTAAAATATCGGGGGAGATAAAACGAGACGACTTGTAAAATCTGAGATGGTATGCCCCTAAAGTCTCTGAAGAAGATTAGTTTGTTATTATTACTGTTACTAATTAATTTTATTAAATGATTTTTAATGTTTTTTCCTTTTTTCTATACTATCTTCATTCAATACCGAAAAAATACCAAAATACCGGAATTCCGGTATCTTAAATGCTAATACCGAATATAAATACCGGTATTATAAAAAGACACCGGTATTCAAAGCCCTAGTGACTACTTAATATCGAGCAAAAATTCTAAATTCACATGTAGGCAGACACTCTCAAGAATATTAGACACATTTATTGTGTTATCCGTCTTCGTTTTTAAAGATAATAACAAGGACAAAATCCAATTCATTCTTATTTTTATATAGGGTGCCTACTTAGTGACCATTTAAAAAAAAATACAGTTTGGAATTTGTTTTGCATTTTTCATTAATGCACTTTATTTCTGTGCAAAGTTTAATTAAAATTCAAGGTGTATAACATGATAGGGAAAATATTTATCAAACCCCAATCCTTGGGGAACAGTTCTTCCAGTGGGCCGACCCTGAGAGTATTTATATCAATTGAAAATCCTTTAAAAATAGTGTTGTGTCTAATAAAGTGTATTTTCCAGTCTCCTATATTTTTCAAAATAATCAAGAATAATCGAAAGGGTAATATTAGATATAGGCGCGATAGAAAGTTCTATCATTAACTGTATTGTCATTTATGTAACACTGTAGGTACATACCTCATATTCTGGTATAGGTATCCTAGACCAAAACAAAGCAGTTATGGAAATATAATTGAAAGTCAAAAAGTGTGTTTTAGTGTGCTTTATTACCAAATAAGGTGTAATACTCACTGGAGTCTAATATTTTACATGATAATAAAACTATACTAAAACGCAAAGTACTTATCTGGGTATACCTTTGCTAGCTTGCTAAAAAACTTGTAAACATATTCTAAATATGGTATTCACGTTTTTTTCAAACTTCAAAAGTTAATATTGTTAATTTAATTCCAGTAGTTTTTAAGTCCGACATCATTTTTAGATGTACTGGCCAAAATTTTCTAGCGTAAATTGTGATTCTACTATTTAACTTTTTTTTATATTTTCGTGGTTTCAATTTTATTTCTGAAGTTATTGAGTATTCCACGTTTTTATTTATATTTGAGATAATCGCATTTAGTGTTCACGATAGTTGGAAAAGCTCAATTTTTAACATTTTTATTTTAATCGCCTTAAAACAAAGTAACAATTGGATTACTGTCACTAACATGTTCCAGTACAAATGCTAAAAGTTTAGTGGCTAGTCTAATTCAAGTATTTGCAGGAAACGTAAATACGTTTTTTGCACGATTGTGTATTTTCCTGTCTATACTAATTTTGCTGTCTATACCGACATGCTGATAAGTTACGTTTGATGACTTTATTGGATTAATTATTTGCAGCCGACAGAAGCGTAACTACAATGAAGCTAGTGAAGCGGCTATTCCAGAACACGTGAGAAAAAGGACCACAATAGAGCTCTACAGAGGAAGCAAAAACTTTAAAAAATTTGAAAATCTAGGAAAATGTTTTGTTTTTTTTTGTTAGCCACTTTTATTTTTCAGAAAAAAGTAGACTTTTCACAGAGGGACGCTTGACTTATAGTCGCTCGATAAGTCATTGAAATTAAATATTTAATTATAAATATTGGGTATTTAAGTTATATTTTGCGCCACTGTACTTATATATGAACATTTTGTGAATTAAATAAAATTATTTATTGTATTAATTTTTTGAGTTTCGGCCACATGTCAATCAATTTTTTTTTTCTTTTTTGGTACACAAATATGTGTTGGGCCAAATAAAAAATGAATTAATAATAATAATTTCCTGTTAACCAGCCGTCGGTTCTTTGTTCTGGCCCCTATACACACCGTTTAAACTTAACTTGCTGATAAAATCTTCATAGAAACCGGACAAAAATTAATTAACTAAATGGTTTGCTGTCAAATTAATTTATACTTTATGGTAATTAGAAAAGTTTGTGTGTTTAAAAATAAATAAAAGGAAATATTCTCAAAATTTTAAGGGAATATTTGGGCGGACAGTACATTAATACCATGATAATATGGCATTGCTATACTAATTTTTATTAAAAAATGTTTGTACGTCGGCTTACCACGTTTCGATCTATGTCAAGTAATGTTTTGACAATGTTCGGTAATTTAACGAAATTTGTTTCGAGTTACGGCATCAGGGTGACATACTTTTTCTGATAAATACATGTACCTACACGGAGAGAAAAATCATATAATTCTTGTAGATAAAATTTCAGAAAAATTACCGTGCTCTCTTATAATGCGTGCGCGATCGACGACCAAAATAAAAAATATGTGCTAGCATGGTAAAATTTAATGTGCTAACACAACCTTTATCACACTCTTATGCATCATATATACTATAGTTTAATTCTTGTTGTCGTACTCTTTCATTTGCGCATCTGACCCGCAACCTTATGTTGCTTGGGCTGTACCTGTAAAAACTTCGAAGACGCCCGATCTTTTCCGACTTTCGATTCTTTATGATGCATACAAAAATGATTGCCAACAATATATTCTAATACTAAAGATAGTGAAGTAACAAAATGATGAATTAAACGGTGGCATCCCCGTCCTCTAAGACAGTGTAATGAATACTGCTTGCTGCTTGTAAGACAGTCTAATGAATCAAGGTGCTTGGTCCGACCCGTCCGACCAAGTTGGTCGTCCACACCTATGGTTGGCTATGTGACTTGCTATGAGTGAGGTACATTTCAACAGTGTTCACAACACACACAACATTCTTTCTTTTTTTTCTTTCTACTAGTAGCAGATAGCATTTCAAATATTATAATACAGCATGGTAATTTTTGTAAGAAAAACAATTAAAAAATATTTTTTGTCGGCAAAGGAACTTTTTACTGTGCTGTTTTACAAATTTTACGGAGCTAATATTACGAAAACAATATTCTATCCTTTAAATTTTCTATGATTAATTATAATTTTTATATTTTTACCGTACAAAATTGAATATGTTCGCCTTTTACACGTCGACTGTAGTGCTGAGCACAGTAATTTTTATATGAATTTTCTCTCCGTGTATAACGGTATCCCAGATATATTCATTAAATTACAGATTGAAGTTTAAACTAAGTATTTCATCTCTAGATCCTAAACGATAAAACGTATTGTATCTTTTTTTTTTCAAAGTAAAACAATAACAGATCGACATGATTTAAACTTATCAACGGATGTAAGCGCAAGATATGAAAGATTAAAAACAATTTTCTTTTTGTATGTGGGTAGTTTAAACAAACGAGGGAATTTTGGGCGGCATATCGTATTTCGTATATTAATAATTATAAAAATAATAAATTTATTCTCAATGGAAACTGTATAAATGTTGATTATTTCTAGTATGACACTAAAAATAACCCAAACCCTAAATATATTTCTTACAGAAAATACGCTTTAAGTTTAAAGTATAAAATTCCCAGTATCCTTGTGTGAACTAAAAATATACTGTTTTTTAAGAAGAATAAAAGTCAGTTTACATTGCAGCAGTAACCTTTAATAGTCATGCCTCATCAACGTTAAAATAGGCTAACTTCAAAAATGCATCACTGCTTGCATGAGGCAGAGTCAAAAGTTCAAAAACGCATCAGACGCATCACAACGAAAAATCAAAAGTTCATTTTTGCATTTGATGCGTCAAAACAATGCATCAAGAAATTTGGTGATGCCGGATACGTGTCCAAGATGCTTGTCATGTGTATAATGTAGAATTATAACTATATGTACTTGCCATATTATGTAGGTATTAACGCCAACAGGAATAATTCCGAAAAACTAATTGTTGAAAAATATGAATGTATTTACCTTTGATTAAAATTGTTTAAACTATTTGAATACGTCTTGCACTCAAAATAGATATGTAATATTTTTTATTCAAATAATTTCAATATTTTCATTTTCAAGTAAGTTCAAGTTGAAATTCAAAAATAATATACCTATACAAGAATTGTATTGCTATATTATCTATAGTCTATCATGCTACATTATCTGTCTTATCTATAGCCAAATCAGAGGCTAAATGATGCCAATATCCCGTTCTAAAACATCTAATGTGCATCAAATTTCAAGAGAGCATCAGCAGCGCATCATGTAGTATTAGACGCATCAGAAAAGTCATGATGCTGCATCGATGTTTACATTTTTGAAGTTACCCATGATTGTCAAATTATTCCGTATTTACTTAAGGATTATCACCTTTAATATTGTCTCTCGAATTTTTTATCAGACACCTTCCCAATCAAACACGTGGAAAATAATTTTGAATAATAAATGAAACGAAATTGAGCCCGTTCTTTACATAAAATTGTCATATTTAAGTTTATCAGGATCCTAGATCGTTTTCAGTATCCTATCTTTAAAGCTTCCGGTATACTAAGATCGGAACACTGAGAATATTCTAAAAATTTACACTTTAAAAAAATAACAATATAACAATAATTAAAACATCGAATAGCGCTGTATCAGAGGGTAAAAGTATCACGATGCATAAAACAAAAAGATGTATGGGCAGACCGGTATGGGCGACCGTTACAACCATAAAGACCTTATATTGTCTACTTGATATAAGGGGAAAATGTGTCAAAGTTAAAACACGTATTAAATTTTCTTTGCCGAAAACCAGCATCTACTTGACATTAATTGCTTAGAAAATATTACCTACTTGAGTATTTGCAGGGTATGAGCCAGTAATACAATAAAATTATATTACATTCACTCCGACCGTGCGGCTGCACGCACCTTAGTGCCTTAATTCATTCAGAAATTGACAGTTTACTTATAATACTAAGCATTCTAGGCAGGAGCATGTAACTAGGGCAAGATTTATCAGTTGGAAACTCCGAAGTACTTCTCATGTGGTCGTGCCTGAGCCAAAATTAGGCCCCTGGGTTTAATTTCTAAAATTTTAGGTGGCGGAACATCTTTTCCCAATTTTTCCCAAGAATTTTCTCAATAGATGAAGTAACAAGCAAAAAAGAAAAAAACCAAATGTATGCCAACGACTAGCAAAAGCAATCGTTTTGGCTTACCATTTCTCCTATTCCCCTAGAACGTGGGGTCTTAGCTTCAGTAACAACTAAGAATCCTTGGAAGGTTTTAGAACGCCCGCTGCGTTCCGATCGAAATTAAGCTCTGCCTCTGAGTACTTCACATGTGAAGGTCGCTCAGCACTTTTGTGTGGGCTCAGCGCTCGCTCTAGCGTTTATGCCGCCCCGGGCAAAAAGAAAAAATTCCGCCCCGGCAAAAGCGGTAACCTTTTTTTTTGCTTGTTAGTTGTAAAAATGCCGCTCCCTCTTCCTCTTGTTTGTCTTGAATTTTATCGAAATACCGCTCTTAAAATTTACCGCCCCGGGCAAATGTCCGGGTTGTTCCCCCCTAGAGCGGGCCCTGGTGGGCTCCTGTTAAAGCAATAAGGAATTATCAAATTTTTCCAAAAATTATTCTCTCGTATCTTCTTTTTTCAAGTGCCCCAAATCCGGCTCTGCATGTAACACGGTTACTTTCCTAAAATATCACTCATTGTAAAACGGCAATAGATGGCGTTTTAATTATTGTATTGAATCTCAGTTATTAATTTATATGATAAATTTGATAAATACCTACATAATATAAACATATAATATATGTAACTAATATAGTGTAAATTAGATTAACGATTTTAATGATTTTTAAATTTATTAAATTATAATTAATTAATATACTCGTACAATGCAATGTATCTATAATATGAACGCTTCCAATGTTATCTTTCATCTTAATCAATAAAAAAATAAGAAAAAAAATTAGAAAAATATTCTCTTTATAAATGTTTTGTGCAACCAGGAGTGCTTCCGGATTTAGAGAAAATAGATTAGTGCATACTAATCAAAATTTCAAATTTAATATTATTTTGTTATTGTATTATACATATGTACATAGATAATTACAATAAATACATAGGTATATACATACTTAATTCCTCGGTGTTTAATGTTGTATTTTATCTTAAGATGTATATCTTTTGTAATAAAAAGTCGGATTTCCTGTTTATGCATTTATTGTTTAGTATTGTAGTATTTAATTCCATTTTTTTCTACGTTTTATAAATACGGGAATATGAAAAAATACCCCTGTCGCAGCATCCTGCATAACATAGCGAATTTCCATTTACAAAAGTACGTTTTTCTCGGAAACTAGTTGATATAGAGTAATTGTAAATAAAAAAAACCTTCTTTATGTGATTTTTCCGCCTCATTCCGCCAAATTTTTTTCACGAAAAATGTCCAAAACCCCGTAAACGTTTTCACGAAATTTCTTAAAAATAAGATGTTTCGTTCTTGAGTTATCGTGCGGACACTTAGTAAACATATATATAAATGTGTCCGCACGATAACTCAAGAACGAAACATCTTCTTTTTAAGAAATTTCGTGAAAAAGTTTACGGGGTTTTGGACATTTTTCGTGAAAAAAATTTGGCGGAAAAATCACATAAAGAAGGTTTTTTTTATTTACAATTACTCTATATCAACTAGTTTCCGAGAAAACGTACTTTTGTAAATGGAAATTCGCTATGTTATGCAGGATGCTGCGACAGGGGTATTTAAATTTATGTTGGCTATTCGCACGAGGGTCTATTAGAAGGCTTTAAAATTTTTTTTTTGTTAGTTTAACTAGTTTAACGTCAGCTAACCTAGCTTGCACCGTTACAAACCAGAGGGCTCTGATACAAAAAATTAATGCACGTAATAAATTTTTTCATAGTTTTTCGCACTGTATTCTTTCCAGATTAAATTAAATGAATTTTTTAAAATATTTAATTTATTTTCAAATTATTTTAAGCGACCCTTTGATGAAAAATGACGAAATATTTATATTTTATACCCGGCAGAAAATGAATTGAGAGATACACAGAAACCCATTTTAAAATGGATCAGTCTAAGGCTGTATACACAATCAATGAAATAAGATTTAAGATTTAATATTTAAGATTTAATATTTAACATTTAAGACTTAAGATTTAAGAAATAAGATTTAAGATTTAAGGAGTATGCCATCTAGTGACGTTGAATGAAACTGTTAACTTAACTGCTCATAAGTAAATGTATTTAGGTATTTTTGTACATCAGAATTCATGAAAAAGTAACGTTCGTGATGACTATTATGTCACTAAGGCTGTATACATAATCAATGAAATAAGATTTAAGATTTAATATTTAAGATTTAATATTTAAAATTTAAGACTTAAGATTTAAGAAATAAGATTTAAGATTTAAGGAGTATGCCACCTAGTGATGTTGAATGGAACTTTAACGTAACTGGTCATAGATATAAATATGTAGGTATTTTTTTACGTCAAAATTGGTGATTTTTTTCACTTAGCGACAAAATAGTCATCACGAACGTTACTTTTTCATGAATTCTGATGTACAAAAATACCTAAATACATTTACTTATGAGCAGTTAAGTTAACAGTTTCATTCAACGTCACTAGATGGCATACTCCTTAAATCTTAAATCTTATTTCTTAAATCTTAAGTCTTAAATTTTAAATATTAAATCTTAAATCTTATTTCATTGATTGTGTATACAGCCTAAGTGAAAAAAATCACGAATTTTGACGTAAAAAAATACCTACATATTTATATCTATGACCAGTTACGTTAAAGTTCCATTCAACGTCACTAGATGGCATACTCCTTAAATCTTAAATCTTATTTCTTAAATCTTAAATCTTAAATTTTAAATCTTAAATCTTATTTCTTAAATCTTAAATCTTATTTCATTGATTGTGTATACAGCCTAAGTCATTTTGAAGGTAAGATGGATATCTGTCAATTACATGTATCTTATGAACCATAAAGATTTGCTTCAAAAAATTGTATCCAAAATTCAATATCTACAGTAATTAAAAAAAATTTGTGCCGGTAACGACAAAATTATCACTCTCTTTACCCAATATCTCATTATATTATATACAGATAATCCATATGAAAAATATCTCAGTAATGCGGTGATTGTATACAACAAAACAAAAATAATAAAATTAATCTCCACTATAAGGACCCTTTCTAACATATCCAATACAGTGTGGATTACATACATGAGAAGTCAGTATGCAGTCATCGAGTATACAATTGAACTCGATGACTGCATTTAATAATGCATATACACATACTACCTACATAGATGCCTATAAAAAGAGTATTTTTCCATCTTTGTCGCAACGTCTTGTCGGGCAATTTAGTGCATTATAAATCATCATATTTAAAAAAAAGTAATATAGGGTAAACGGTATAGTTATTGGACGTTCACAGTTATTGGACAAGACACTCTCTTTTGAAGATTCTAAGGCATATAGACTAGTAAAGCAAACTGCCTGATTTTTTAGTTAAACAGAACCTTCTAGTATCTACAGAACTTGTGGATTGTGGAAATATACCAGAAATTAATAAATGAAATTTTTGTCCAATAACTGTATTTTTCTACACGCACAACTTTAATATTTTTTTTTTTTCAGAGACTTACCAATATGTAATATGAAAGTTTTATATGGTACATTAAAATAGACAGGTCTTACTTTATTTATGAATTTTTTCGTTAAAAATAAAGCTACAACACGTACTTTTTCTGTACTTTGTTTTGAAAATTGTTCTTAACTGTCCAATAACTATACCATTTACCCTACATAGCTAATAACCAAGGGGTCAGACTAGAATGTCTATGTCTCTGTTCCACTTGTAATCAGTGGGTGACGTAAAATCTCTCCACTATGTTGTGTAGGTACACACTGTTTGCAATTGTGTTAGTTTGTTGTTTGCTTCTGTGTGCGTATTCACACACACTACTACAAAACACGTATTATGGGACAGACCAACCGGTCCAATTCAAGTAACAATGTCTAACAATGTATTACAATGCACTCTGCGTTTGGCGACGGACACCGACTCACTACATGCCTTAAGCTGTGACAGGCCTACCAATAGCTCCCAGCGAATTACACTTTTTTGATATTAGTTGGCTTCTAGTGTTCTATGCTAATAACCTTGTTTAGAACTTTATTGCTTATTGGTTTCAAGCAATAAACTAATTAACCTAGAATAATAATTCAAAAACCTTTTTTATGTGATTTTTTTCCGTCCGGAATTAAGATGTTTCGTTCTTGAGTTATCGTGCGGATATATATAGTGCGTTCGTAATATTTTGAAGTGTTAATGACCTGAAAATTATCATATCTAGTGTATTTCATTTTTTGAAGTGATACCTCCTCCGCTCAAAAAAATCGGATGGAGGGTCCAGAACTGTCAAATTCCTCCACTGACCTTTTTTTCTTATTTTCTCAAAAACTACCTAACCTAGAATAATAGTTCAAAAACCTTTTTTTTGTGATTTTTTTCCGTCTTTCCAATGGTGTAAAAAATGTGGCAAAAACTTGTAAATTATAGCAAATTTTGGCAAAAAACTAATTTTTTGCAAGAACAAAAACCATGTTCCTGGCATCCGACGAGTCTGGCTGAAGAACTCATCCAAGATTTTTGGATTTCCAACGTTCTCACCAAATTTGGTAAACCTAGGACATTTCGTTCGAGAGTTATCGTGCGGACACATATATATATATATATATAAATACATATATATATACATATATATATATATATATATATATATATATATATATATATATATATATATATATATATATATATATATATATATATATAAATTTTAGTGAATATTATTTTCGGTTCCTAGGGACCTCAAAACAAATTTCTGCCATGGTCCCGAGTTCAGGTCCCGTCATGACAGTGGCTGTAATAGCTGAATTCCATTCTGGAAATTCGCTAATATGTTTTTAAACAAATATAGTATACCTACTTACTTATTTATTTTTATTGTATGTGTAAATAAATTCTGTACAATGAGATTTACTTTAATACTTTAACACATCAATTTCATTTAATACTGCAAACGCTGGCTATAGTTTGTAAAATAAAAACAGTTTCACTCCTCGGACTAGCCAGAACACTGGTTAGAATCAAAGGGGTCAATAAAGTTGTTTAGATACTAATAGGGATGTATAAAATATATCGATATATCAAAATATCGATGTTTTTTTTTTCAAATATATCGATAATTTCTGACGATACATTAGTAACGATATATCGATATATCGATCTTTTTATTTCAATTTTTTTTTCCTGATTTTTTCTCTAAGCTAACATGTACGAGATGTACGACATGTACTACATGTGGCACATGTACAAATGTACAAATGACATACATAAAATATATTCAACAAAAATACCTACAGTAGATAATTTTCTACATATTATGTCCCATACACATAATATGATGCGCGCTTGCGCACCAAATTTATTCTGATTTCAAATATTGAAATTAGATGTTAAGGCCCGTCCACACGGTTCAAGCTTTAGCACCGACTTACTTGCGCAAATCAGGTTTGTGCAAGTAAACATGTACGTATGGACGGGAAAAAACGTACAAGTTTACTTGCACAAACCTGGTTTGCGCAAGTAAGTCGGTGGTAAAGCTTGAGCGTGTGGACGGACCCTTAGATATTAAATGCAGTTTATTTAAGTCTAAAAACTTTGGTGTTTTAACATCATGATGGTCATAATCTATAGTGAGAAAACACCCAACTGGTACACTATTTTGACAGTCAATACATGAACTTGTACTTTATGTGGAATTGTTGACGTCGTATATGACACTTTACTAACGTGTGAGTTAGTAAAGTTTAATTTGGCGTCTTATGAGGTCAGTGACCGTCAAGGTGTTAAAACAAAACTATCTAAAAAGTTACCAATATCAAGATTATTTAGTAAATTATATTGTTTAATAAAAAAATTTCTCTACCTCAGTAATGTATAAAAGAAAAAAAAAACGATATATCGATATATCGATATTTTTTTTCGATATATCATTGTACGATATTGATATTTTTTTTAAAATATCGATACTATAAATATCGATACTTTTAAAAATATCAACATCCCTAGGTACTAAATTAGTAACCGAAAGCACTGAGAACAACTTCTGTTGTACTTTTTGTGGGTTAAGAATACAAGTAGAGGGGGCCTTCGTATATTTACGGAATATTAAATTCTCGAATTATGGGCCGTTTTATGACCACGTAGTTTAAGTAACTTTTTTTATCATGTTAGTAATTTTGTCGTTTTATTAACATTTACCACTAAAGTAATTATCTTTGCCTCTATTTAAACTTTACGTTCACTGACTCGTTTGGGTGTATAAAATATCGATAAAAATATGTAAATTTGACGAAATTTGATATCATGATCCGGAACAACTGAAGCTAGATGGAGAATATTATCAAAATATTATTGAAATGCCATAAGTAGACGTAAGAAGTGTTATATAGGATTTCAGTTGAAGAATATTTAATGAGTCAATTCTAAATCAATTTACATATAATTTCTAAGTATTTATAAAATACATCCTTAATATAGATAATAATAAGTGAAAACGATTTTGAATTTTTAACACGTTTGTGGTTAAGAACTATAATGACAAAATGCCGAACTGATATACTATTTTATATAGAATTGTTGATGTCATAGGCTGCCTGTACATGATCAGAAATACTGTCAGTATTTCAAAATACTGACACTTTTATTGATCGTGCGTGTATTGACGGTACTGAAATAATGATGAAAGTATATTGAAGAATGGCTTATAATTCCATCAGCATTCACTTCAGTACTAAGACGTGGAGGGAACAGTGACATTAATGACAGTTAAAACTGTTAAAACATATTTCTGGTATATTATGTACATTATGTACCAGCGGTAGCAGCCGAGATAAATACAAATCGATTGTAGATCGTATAATATGTACATCATGGAAAAGTAGGCTTGTACATATATCACATAATTATATTATTGATTAGTATGTACGGTAATATGTACAATATGTACGATATGTACCGTATGTACATATATGCGTATATGTATGGTTTAGCTTGAAAAAACAACGAACATAACATTTATTCTTTTTTGTTTTCTTGTTTTGAGTTGCAAACACTAGTACTACTATTCGCCACGGTAACTGATTCTAGTGTCGTCTGGTGGTTAAAAATAAAAGCTATCTATGACAAGTCGTATTTATATATGGCCTGTGACAATTGTTTATTGTGATTTGTAATGATGAATGAAATAAATAAAAATAATTTACTTAAATTATGTAATGTATCACAATGTAAAAAAAAGACTTCATAAATTTTCCCAATGATGAAAAATTAAAGAAAAAATGGTTAAAAGCATTAAAAATGTAGTATGCTATCAAGAATGCGAATCTGTCATCGACACTTTTTAAAATCTGATTTGTTTCCTACTAGTAATTATTTTTATAGATTTAAATGTACTCGAAAAGAATATTTACCTTTCTATGTATACAATATTTTATTCTATATTTGTATTAATTATAATAAAGGAAGTACCTTGGAATAACATTTTGGAGTAAAGTTTACGTTCATCGTCATCTAAATCTTTACAACTTTCATCATTATTGTCCTGAAAATGACACATTTCAGTAAGAGGGATACCAGCAGCATATTCATCACATTTTTTTTTTATATTTCCCCCATTTTCTAACTCAGTCATATCATTGCTAGAAATAAATTTTAAAAGAAAGGATAGAAATGCAGGATTAAGTTCAGTTTAGAAAGAATTTCATAATAACAATTAAGAAATTTGTATCAATATGGAGAAAAATTTTATCATTATTTAGCAAAAAAAAAGAAACGAAAAATTAGTTTATGTAAGTACATATAAACAGAAAACAAGAGAACCAACCGATAAAGAAAAACTAATGCTGCAAAAATGTGCTTGCATTTTCCACCTGCACTCGCAATACAAGAACATTTTGCACAAATATTTATCTCATTACTGATAAGTTCTAGCTTCATTTCAATTTGATGCCCTTGTTGCACCTGAGACGATGATTGACAAAAAGCAGCTATTTGTATGCATTCTGAGCTTCTTGTTTCTTTCAAACCACATGCAATAATGTGGTTTGCTTTATAAATCTGTTCTCCTTCAACTAAGGGTCTTTTAGAATTACCCAAATACTTAATAATATCATTGATATTTATTTCAAATTGTTTATTATCAATTATGTTAAAAAAAAAAGTTGGTTACGTTTGTTCTTTCCTATTTCTTTTTAAAATTGACTTGTCATAGAGAGATTTTATTTTTAACTACCAGATGACACTAGAATCAGTTCCCGTGGCGAATAGCTAAACACGCTTCTTCCATAATTATAACAATTCCAAAATTTTAAATTTACAAATTCCGAAAAATTAAACTTGACAGTTTGTTTTAAAATACTGAAGAAAATGATGATAGTGTACGGTATCATAAAAATACTGAAGTAATAAAAATAATGATTCATTACTTTTATCAGTAAATACTGACAGTATTACTGATCGTGTACAGGCAACCATACAGCGTGGTGTCTGAGTTAGTCAGGTTTCACTTAAGGTCTAACAGCGTAAATGACCGTAAACCGATTAATAAAATCAGACTGACTCAGTACCATATTCATTACTACTATATAATAGGAAAATTTAGATCAAGATTTAATAAAGGAGCTAGTCGCTAATTTCTGCGACATACATATTCTTCTCAGCACTCTCACCATCATTTTTCTAAAATAATTACTAATGCTACTATTTAATTTTGTCGAATTATAATTCGTTAAAAATGTTCAAGTAACCATTCTGAATTTTGTGTGTTCTATATAATTTGGACTAATCCTATTTCAAACGGAAACCAAAATTCGCACAATTATAATGAAAGCAAAAAGATATTAAAATAGTTTTGACAAACGTATACAATGTAAAATTTGATTATACAATAAAATTTCGCTACTATGTACTCGTTGTGTGATTGTGTATCATATCATATTGTTGTATTCCTTTTAATAGTCAATAAAATACTTATTTAATACAAAATATTTATTTTATAAATATTATAGCATTAATTTGAAAATAAGTATAAAGGAAACATATTTCTAATACATTTATATAGTTATAATTTTCACTTTTAAATGAAATTATTCACTCGAAAACATTGAAATTACAATACCGTTAGACTAAAAATAAATATTTACAACCCTTTTACCAAATTTTTCTATGTACATTAAAATGAGTACAACTAATTGCAAAAGCGTCTACGTTTAAGGGTTCCAGAGAAAAAACTTTAATACTCTTACAATTCCATCATGTCTCTCTGTTCACACATGGTATGAATTTTGAACTCTGCATGTCCATGTTTACTCCAGTTATAGGTATGTAGATCTTAATTAACAGAGCACACAAATTCCTTAAGTTTTTGAGATACTTTCCCATACTGAAAAATAGAGGTAAAATTTTTTCCTTTTAGTCATTTTTATATTAGAATAACTATAACAAATTAAGGTTCTAGTTTAATTTTGCTTCATTTGTTAATGAGTCATAGTACTTTCAGTTAATTTTGAGTATAATTTTGGCAGTTTCATCAGAAATTTTGTAACGAGTAGATATATAACTGAAAATATCATAAGAACAAATTTTTAATTTTCTAAATAAAATACTATCGAATTGTGAGTTTCCCAACTAAAATGTGCTGTCGTTAATTACTGCCGAAACATGAACCGTTCAAATATAGATTCGATAGATTGCTTTTTTTTTAACTTTTAGGGAAATAGGCCAAAATCAATTTAACTTTATTTAAATGTCTATTTAGAAAACGAATTTTCTATAACTTCGATCTACTAAATTTTCTATAAATAAGTTCATTCGGTATTTCGATTGAAGTATATTTTAACAAAATTTAATCGTAGGTAAATATAAGGTGATAACTTGCATCTAAGACCACACGTTTCGCATTTACAATTATTTCTACGAATACCATTGTCTTATTCGTTGCTTAGATTTGTGTTTTCCAAGAAGCAATAACGGGTATAATTTTACTACCAAATTGAATTTGTATAGTGCTAGTAGCTATATTTAAATAAATTACATATTATATTTGTTATGCAATCCCCAACGTTTTGATATTAAATTTATTAATTTGTCATAAATAAATTGAGCGTAAGTAAAATATATTTCCTTTTTATCAGTTAATTTCCTCAATTTTCGACTTAACGGGACTTCCTTATATTTCAAAGCTATTGTTAGAAATGAAACAAAGTTTTGTTTAAAAATTGAAAATAAAAAAAGTTATAATTGTACAATGCATTATGAATACACAAAAATGGATATAATGACTTACTGATATATACATATTCATTGAAATACTACTAAATGTAAAAAAAAAAAATTTATAAGAAGCAGTTAAATTGAAATTGATAGATGAAATTGATAAATAAAAAAATCATAAGCTCGGATTTGAAATAGCATTGTGAATTTGTGATGTATGTCATCTTAGGGTGTGCCAAAAAAAAAAAATCGCTCTCCGCTCAAAATATCGTAGGATACGTGTAAAAAAAAATCCTCACCAAACCGCAGCTCAATATTCCAATTTTTAGAGGTGCATCATCGACTCTAAAGTTTTCCCATTTAAATAACACAGGAAAAACGATTTTTTATGTTATTTATTCCTGCAAACTATGAAGAAATTATTTTTCCATAAATAGGCTATTGACTATGTAGTTGAATAAGGAACTAATTCGTAACAGGTGTTTTATTGTTTCATATGTTCAATTGTACCCCAAAGATGATAAATTCACAAAGTGCTATTAAATTTAGGCGTGCGTTTTTACGAACGGCGTAAACTTATCGACGCTTATGTTTTTTAACTATAACTCAATAACTATGCATTTGTCGTAAATACACATGATATGATTTTTTGTAGAGAATTAAATTTCCTATCGAAATGGTACTTTATGAACTCAAAAAACTTTTTTCTCAACAAAATAAGTCAAAAAAACTATTTAAAGAAAAGCTCAAATTTTTCAATTTTTCTTTTTTTTTAAATTTTTGAGTAGTACTTTTTTCTGAGTGAATTTAGGTATAGGGATTGGTTCACAAAAAAGAAAGCTGATGTAATTCCCGTCAGAATGGTGACCGATAAAACTATTTTCGATAACAACCGGCTGAGATACAGTCGTTCAAAGTTACCTACTTTTTTACAATTTTATTACTTTTGACTTTTATACCATGTTATTTGTAATTTTTACACGCAAAAATTATTTTTATTGAGTACAAAAATCATTTCTGCTTTATCAGAGGTAACGATAAAATTATTTGCTAAAAATTTTGATATTCATATGATCTTAGGTATAAAAAGAAACTTTAATATTGTACTAAATTACAGTTCTATTTTTTTTTAAAAAATTAAATGTACCTATTATATTTATCCCATAATGTTTTCAAATTCAATATCAATATCTTCATCAACATCGTTTTGGACATCTCCTTCTGTAATTTCTGGAACATCCGCATTTTCACAATTTTCTGGAACATCCGCATTTTCGCAAATAAATTCTTTGCAGCTAATTCCTAATTTTCTACAGCTGCAATTTCCGTGACAACCTTTTATACACCCGCAAGCTATTTGTTCCAGTAAATTCTGCAGTGCAGGAGGTTTTGTTGTTTTAATTGGCACTAATCCATTTTTAGATTTTTTCCAACCCCACTCAAATGGATTTAAAATATTTCCTTCCCACTGTTGAATTTGGTGGTACGTCCTTAAACCGTGATATTTAGTAGCATCAGAAGTTAGTGGGAAATTGGTTAGAGAAAATTTTGTGCTTTTTGATAATTCTTGAAAAAGTTGTAACCGAGAACTACCTAAACTGTTGGCCTTAATGCCATAAAGAGAAATTACGATTTAATTCTATTACGTAAATTGCGGCTGTAGAAAATTATAGGAATTAACTGCTCCATGTTCTGCAAAGAATGTATGGGCCTGAATTGTGAAATGCGGATGTTCCAGAAATGACAGAAGAGGATGTCCAAAACGATTTTGATGAAGATAATGATATTGAATTTGAAAACATTATGAGAAAAATATAATAGGTACACGAAACTTTTAAAAAAAATTAGAACTATAAATTAGTACAATATTAAAGTTTTTTTTTATACCTAAGATCATATGAATATCAAAATTTTATCGTTACCACTTTTATCGTTACCTCTGGTAAAGCAGAAATAATGTTTGTACTCAATAAAAATAATTTTTTTGTGTAAAAATTACAAATAATATGGTATAAAAGTCAAAAGAAATAAAATTGTAAAATAGTAGGTAAATTTGAACGACTGTATCTCAGCCGGTTTTTATCGAAAATATTTTGATCGGTCACCATTCTGACGGGAATTACATCAGCTTTCTTTTTTGTGAACCAATCCCTATACCTAAAACTCAGAAAAAAGTACTACTCAAAAATGAAAAAAAAAGAAAAATTGAAAAATTTGAGCTTTTTTCTAAATAATTGTTTTGACTTATTTTGTTGAGAAAAAAGCTTTTTGAGTTCATAAAGTGCCATTTCGATAGGAAATTTAATTCTCTACAAAAAATCATGTTATGTGTATTTACGACAAATGCATAGTTTTTGAGTTATAGTTAAAAAACGTAAGCGTCGATAAGTTTACGCCGTTCGTAAAAACGCATGCCTAAATTTAATAGCACTTTGTGAATTTATCATCTTTGGGGTACAACTGAACATATGAAACAATAAAACCCCTGTTACAAATTAGTTCCTTTTCCCCTTGTTTTTTTGTACATAGTCAATAGCCTAAAAATGAATCAAAGCACCTTATTAATTATTAAATTTTGGACAAAAAATTTCATTGAGTCAAATTGACGGTAAAAGGTAATTTTTGGTTTCTCGAGGTCTCAAAACAAATTTCTGTCATAATCTTAGGTTCAAATTTTTTCATGACACCAGCTGTAACAGCTGAATTTCCATTTTGGAGAAAAAAAAGTAAAATAAATTTTGAGGGTCTGTAACTTTGTAACTGTTTGTAATACGAAAAATTTGTAAACAACTTTTTTGCAAAGCGTCAGTTGGACTTGTCCTTTAACTTTTTGTCCTATCTTTAATAGTTTAGCTTAAAAATGTAAAAAAAGTAAAATTTCAAGAAATTTAAATTTTAAGGCTCTGTAGAAAGTGAAATATTGGTGATAGAAATTTGACTCAATGAAATTTTTTGTCCAAAATTTAACACTTAATAAGGTGCTTTGATTCATTTTATGGAAAAATAATTTCTTCATAGTTTGCAGGAGTAAATAACATAAAAAATCGTTTTTCCTGTGTTATTTAAATGGGAAAACTTTAGATTCGATGATGCACCTCTAAAAATTGGAATTTTGAGCTGCGCTTTGATGAGGATGTTTGTCCAGACATAGCCTACGATATTTTGAGCGGAGAGCGAGGAAAAAACAAAAAAAAATTTTTTTGGCACATCCTAATGTCATCTACATACATGTTTAAAATATGTAGTTTGCCCATTAGCCCTAAGGTGTTCTTTCAGTGACTTTTTCTAGATGTACTTCTTATAGTATTAAATAAACTCCTGATAATATCAAGGGTAAATTGAAAATAACTGAAAAATTTGGTCAACAAAAATGTTTAATTTCGTTCCACTGGTTACATGAGGTCATGCCCGATGAGAGGGAGTCTTTCAGAGCTGAAGCCCCGGAGCCCGCCTCTGAAAGACGGCCCGAAGCCACTGATAAGATATCCCGGGGCAAAATGTAAAAAGATTTTATTTGTTCGCCAACTGCATTTTTGGGGAAAAATTTATGAAAAATTTTGTTTGCTTTCAGAGGCCCTCATTTCTCTTCACGACCCTGCATGAAGTACAAGTTTGTGCAAAACGGGGCACCTCGTGTAGAAACTTTTTTTAATCATTTTTTAATGCTAAAATTACTGAAGAATATGAACATGTTGTGAAGGAGTTTCTTCCATCTTATTTTCAAAGAAAAGTGAAACGATCGTATTGATTTTAATGGACGCATGTACTTAGCAAGCACTTTGTCTTCATTAGTCTCTTTCTATTATATTGATATATCTACCTATGTTTGATGAAGGGTAGAGAAAGCTATGAGTATTGAATACAATTTTTTTTTTTTTTTTTACAAAAATTTTTCCCGAATCTCAAAATTTTTCGCATCGGGCTATATAATTTGAAAAACTATATATTATTCAACTATTCGTCTTCGATTCTTTCAAATCTTCGAATGTTTTATTAAACATTCGAAGAATGAAAACATTCAAAGAATTTATTAACAATTGTTTGAATAAAATAGTCGGAATTGGCCATTTTTGCAATTTTATAAATTTTATAAAATCTTTTTGAAATTTTTGTTTTAGGTTAATTTTGCTATCAAGTGTTGCTCGGTACAAGTTCGAGGAGTTAATTTTAAGTGGCTACTGCGCCACGATTTTAAAAATTTTCACCAGTAAGAAAAATTTTTATAGCTTAAATTGTCAATAACATGGCAAGTTTGTCATTTTTGCAAAAAAATTGAGAAAAGAGTCATTTATATAAGAACTCCCGTTAAAGTTCAAGTTTGGCTTTGATTATCAGCTTTAATTATTCAAAATACTAACTTAATTGCAAGGTACACTGGAGTTACTAGCGTAGCATTAGTGAAAGTGTATTTACTATTAAACATTTCCCATGGTTTGACTGTTTAATTCCCATTGTTTCATTATATAAAGTATACATAAAATATGATACAATTTATTATATTAATTAACAGTCTATTAGAATGCATAAATGTATCAGAAATATCAACCAGAATATTATGTTAATTATTGTTAAAATATGTATATTGTTTAATTAGGGATACATATTAACATATTATATTTCAAGACAGTAATCTAAAAATAAAACGAAGGAAAAATGCAGAAACAAATTGTAAATAATGAATTGACCATTGTGTTACGGGGGCGTTTTATGTGAGCGGAAGTATTGACTTCATAATAATACAATGTGTTCCACTATATGAATGAAGCGGAGGACAATGTAAAATTACGTTTGAAATGAAAATTGTAGTCTAATACGTATACAATGTCTGTAAATTGAATCTTTTTGGAAGGTTTTGTAACATCTAAGATTTAACATATAATACTAAACTAACAAGTAAAGGTCCCGAGGCCGGACCTATCGATTTTGATGAAACTTAAATATGTTGTAGAACACTAAAAACTAAGGGACACGTATTTTTTTTTATCTGCGGAAAAACGGTTTGAAGGGGTGAAATCGCCCTCCAAAAATTGGGGTAAAAATTTAATTTTTCAAATATCTCAAAAACAATAAGAGATCGAGCAAAAGTTTAAATTGGCGATATTACTCTTTTTTAAAGAGCTATCTATTGATATGCAATTTGTTCAAATTACATCAACAGGGGTGGTTGGGGGTTAAAATTTGGGGGTTAATTTGGCAAAAAGGGGGTGAAAAATAAACAGTATAAAAATTTTGTTTACAGATTTGAAATCTACGTCAAAAAATCTAATTGACCTGTTTTTGCTCAATGCGCTAATATTAAGTCTAGGGGTAGTTAACTAGAGGGTGACTATGTCGAATAGTCGTACAATTTGGGTATATCAAGAAGTTCTTCTTCATGGAAAATAGTTTAAGACAATTAGAATAACGTAGAAATGAAATTCTCGAATTCAAAATTGAGTTTGAGCAACATTGGAGAGGGGGTGAGTCACCCTCTTAAATTACATACTAGTTTACATACACTAATTTTTGCAATTAACACACTGACAGGGGGTAATAATGTCACAATAGATGGTTCTGAAGTTAGACTATCGTATGTAAGGTTTCTATTAGGTTTCGTTATTTTAGTTAGGTTATGTAATTTTCGGTATCGATAATTTTCGATAAGGAAAACTATAATATCCATTAAAAAACAAACCTAATAAAGACCTTACATATGATAGTCCAACTTCAGAACCACTTATTGTGACATTATTTTACCCACTATCAGTGTGTCAATAGCAAAAATTAGTGTATATAAACTAGTATGTAATTTAAGAGGGTGACTCACCCCCTCTCCAATGTTGCTCAAATTCAATTTTGAATTCGAGAATTTCATTTCTACGTTATTCTAATTGTCTTAAGCTATTTTCCATGAAGAAGAACTTCTTGAAATACCCAAATTGTACGACTATTCGACATAGCCACCCTCTAGTTAACTACCCCTAGACTTAATATTAGGGCATTGAGCAAAAACAGGTCAATTAGATTTTTTGACGTAGATTTCAAATCTGTAAACAAAATTTTTATATTGTTTATTTTTCACCCCCCTTTTGCAAAATTAACCCCCAAATTTTAACCCCCAACCACCCCTGTTGATGTAATTTGAACAAATTGCATATCAATAGATAGCTCTTTAAAAAAGAGCAATATCGCCAATTTAAACTTTTGCTCTATCTCTTATTGTTTTCGAGATATTTGAAAAATTAAATTTTTACCCCAATTTTTGGAGGGCGATTTCACCCCTTCAAACCGTTTTTCCGCAGATAAAAAAAAATACGTGTCCCTTAGTTTTTAGTGTTCTACAACATATTTAAGTTTCATCGAAATCGATAGGTCCGGCCTCGGGACCTTTACTTGTAAGATGGTAAAGTCGAAGAAATTTTTAAAGAAATGTGCTCGTCTGCTTGCATAGGTAGATTTACTTATAAGATTGACTGATATGTCAAACATATTTGAATTTAATGTTATGTGGGCAGGATGGTATCAACAATAATCCAACAATAATATAAAATGATGGTGGAAGCGGTGGGGAGACAAATGGGTAGGACATAATTTGTCGTAAAATCTATATGTATAAACTTATAGAGTGTTTCTGGCTGGTGTACTATGAAATATTGGCCCCGTGTAGTGGGACAAAATTATATTCGCTATTGTTTGCTTGAGAACGTGCTTTTGTAACATTCTAAACACAATTTATTGATCCTACCATATATTCAAAATAAAATTTCAAATTTTAAAAATTTTGGTTATCCACACTGTTAACTTCCCATTGGGTGTCCTTAAGACTTAAAGACTAGAAACTACTGTACATAAATAATTCTTTTTTCATTTCAGGGTTTTCTCCCCCTGAACCCCTGACAGGGGCTTTGCCTCTTGCACCTTACTGGTGAGCTTCGCGCCCTGTATCTCGTGGGGGACTCCACCCCTCATTAAACAAATGATATCATCATTTATTCTCGAAATATGCGAGACGATAAATATTTCACATAAATTAGTTTTTTTATTATAAAAAACAAACCGCTAATCTGAATTTGCTGAAAACTTTATCCGGTCTTCATTAATTAAGCATCTACTGAAATTAATCCGGCGTTGATATCATTATTTATTCTCGAGATATGCGAGACGAAAAAAAATTCACGAAGGAACAAACGAACTAACGAACGCACACACAGACATCACGCTAAAAACGGTGTACTCTAGTGATCTTGAAACGTAGGGATATGTACAAATTAGCAATTCGTAAAATCGGACCCATTACAGTAACTTCCAATGGGAAGTTAAAAATTTTTTCATAAATTTTTTACTCATTCATTTTTGACGCATTTACGAATTCTTAAAAAATCTGCTTAATTTTTATTTTAAAAATTGAGACAGAGATATTATTATCAATATAATGACAAAGAAAAGATACACACAATGAATATACACCGACTTCTCTTTAACCGGACGGCAATACACAAACGTCGTCCGCTTAGACAATTCATAGTTATATAGGTTGTTCCTCTACACAATTTATTTTTATATAAAAGTTAAAGTAGTTTTGTCAAAATAACTTTCTAATGAAGCATTTTCTAGCTACATAATATTTACATCTAATTGTAAGCTTGAAAATTATACATTCATATGTGTAGTAATAATTTTTATTATTGTTATTATCATATACTTATGTTAACTTCCAAAATAATCGCCTGTATATGTTAAATATTGAAAATCTGTTTACATAAAAATATTGTTTATTTTAAAAATATTCTCAAGACTGTATATGTGAACACAAACATATAAACACCGTCCCCTTAAAGAATGTCCGCTTAAAGGAAAAGTCGTGTACATCATTTGCTTATTTAAGTTAAATGCATTGTTTAATTTTAAAAATTGATATGCTTTATTGCCTTTCTGATATGCCTCCACTGGCAATGATAGATAGCATTAATAATATACACAGATGAGACAGATCAAGCCTACGCACCAAAAAGTGTGATTCGAAAGTTGCAGTAAGTAGCAATTTATACTGCTGACTGGTTAGTCGTCCATCGACTCTTCAAGCGTACACTTGCATTGTTAAGTTGTGGCCACACTGGTGGCTGTTCATTGTTACATTATTAGTAGCAGGTACATGCATAGGGTTGTTCGACTATACGTATGCATTCCCACCTCGGACCACCGCTGCATACATACAGAGTATTAACACACACAAACATCCACTACCTTACACATACCAACATAAACTCTAAATACGTATATAACCTTCCACCTCCCTGCCAAGTCTGATGACGTAAAATTCTGATTACAGTCGGGATGCTAACTATCATAATAGTAGTTTGGCCCCTTGATAATATACAAATTTGGTCCTAAAAAATTGGCATAATTTTTTTTAATTTTTACTGAGTTGAGCGTTACTTTATGGTATTCAATATTTGGAAATACTAAAACAAATATTTTACTTTAGCAAAAAATATCACGTTTATTTTTTATTGTGACAATTGTTTCAAGCTTAGTTGCTCATTTTCAAATAATATAAATATAATATAATATAATTTTTTAATTTTTCTCGAAAACTAGGTAATTCATATCGAAAAATATTTCAGAAACTTTTCTTTTGTAATTTTTCCTCTCTTTTCAATGGTATAAAAATGCTGACACAAACCTAATTTTTTTGACAAAAAGTGCCTAAAAAACCCGCTTTTGGGTGTCTTATGTGTCTGGCTAACGATTGATCCAACAATTTGAAATTTCCAACATTTTCACCAAATTTCATAAATATTGGATGTTTTAGCTTTGGATTATATTAAAGCATATCATTTTCGGATTCTATCCGGACCTAAAAACAAATTTTTATTATAGTCTCAAGTCTTATTAAATCATTCTGGAAATTCACTAAAATAATAAAACACCACGTGATCACAATCAATTTTTGCTATATTAAAATTTATATGTTCCAAGTTGTTTGAAACATTTTGTATATGAAAATTTCGTTATTACTGCGATTCAAAATGTTAATTCTGCTTTGATCAATAATGAAGGGCTGTTGCATCTTTTCCGCTATCGTTAAATACTGGTGTAACTTAATTACTAAAATTGAAATATCTGAAATGTGACGGTATACATTCATAGGATATAATGTTATATGTTAAATATAGAAGATTTTCAGTACAAGGTCTCGTCCTTCCAGATTAGACATCCCTCCAAGTTCGTTGCATTCTTTATTAACGACATAGATACACACATACGCACACTTTTTGTATACATATACACAATATTGAATACATACATTGAAAATAGTGTAATCACCTATCTCTGTTTGGCACATTCCATCTCACACATATGTTATATGTTGAATGGCGCGCCCAAATATTGTTTAGTTGTATACAGACAGTTCAATATTGTGCACAGAATACGTTCTACGACCGATATCGTACTATATTAAAACATTGTTGTGAATGAAACACGCGTGTTACTACTATAAATATAAATATTTCCTATAGTAAATTTTAATTGTATGCATATTGCACTTATAATGCGTTAGTTGGTTTTAAATTTGAATAATTGTTATTATTTTTGATGTGTTGTAAAGAATTAACATTTGTGGAATTGTATTAATAAGAACTGTTGTGAGGATAATTAAGTAAGTATCCTTTTATTTAATTTTTTTTATAAAGTTTATGAATTTTGTGAAATTTAACAATACATAGGTCAGCACCAAGGTGGCTTTCTATATACAGTTTATTTATAGTATAAAATATTGATCTAATCGTTAAGATATTATTAGGGGTTAAAATGTTAATGTTCGTAAAATATGGTGGTGGCGCAAGACAATACTATACAGAACGTTTTTAACAAAATATTATATAAATCGAATTTTAGGTATCGGTCAGTAGAGGCAATTTTACATGTTTGTTATATTGATTAATTGGCCTCTATTTAAAGGCCGAAGTAAATCTCAATATTATTATATTATTGATTATTTATTGATTAGCCCATAAAATCGTTCAGGATCGATTTAAGCCATTTAGGTACTCTTGAGTATCTAATTATGGATGCAAGTCCGTGATTTTTGGCATGTATCTGGAAAAATTATAATTGTCAATAATATTATTTAAAACGAAAATTTGTTATCATCAGCAACCAAGTCATAAACACCTGTCTACATAACATATCGAATTTCCGTTTACAACAATTAATTTTTCTTGGAAACAATCAATTTTGGCATATTATTCTCTACCTAGAATAATAGTCCAAAAACCTTTTTTGTGTGATTTTTTCTCCTCTTTCTAAAGGTGTAAAAGAATGTTGCAAAAAATGTTGAACTTGGGAAAATTTTGGTAAAAACTTGCTCAAGAAATAATGCTTCGGGTATCGAGCGTGTCTGGCTGATGAACTCATCCAAGATTTTTGGACTTCCAAGGTTTTTATCAAATTTCGTAAAAATAAGATATTTCGTTCGAGAGTTATCGTGCAGATACATAAACATATACGTATACAATTATACATACATACATATATATATACATTTATTATTTGTACATACATACATAACTTAATTGTAACGAAAATAACAATTTTCGACTTCTAGGGACCTCAAAACAAATTACTATCATAGTCCCGAGCTCAAGTTGTGCCATGGCAGTGACTGTAATAGCTGAATTTTTGATTCGAAAATTCTATAAAAAAGAAACTGTATTTTTTAGGTAACGTGCTTGATGTGATCTCCAAGGATCGCATCTAATATAATATAGAACTTGTTTCCCTAAGTTTTATGGGCCTGATCTCAGGGTCCTCTCATGCCGAGAGTCCTGAGCTCGTGCCTAACGTGTCTGGGTAAAGACGACACTGATAAACGTTATAGAATTGAACGCTATTAATTAATTATGAAGCGAGTACAAGCAATCTTCGAGTTATGTCACATAATTTGAAATTACCTAAAAATAATACTTTGATATTATTCCTCAATCTTACGTCATTGGTTTCGAGTTACTTTAACAAGTTTAACATATTTTTACGGATATTTTTAAACAAAAGGATAATTTTGAAGGAAGTCTTGATGTTATACTAATTGTAACTTCATACCAGTGTTATAATAATATTATAACACATATTGGGTTGGCACGAAAGTAATGAGACATTCTAATCAACTTCTTTGACTCACGGTCCGCTAAGTTATGGACAACAGGTATCAGTCAAGTCCTTGCCTATACGTTGGCAACAAGTTATAGATGCTCATGACGAGTATTCAATTTATTTAATGTTTTTTTTAAATGAAAATGTTAGAATTTAAAAAGTAAGAAAAGTGTCTCATTACTTTCGTGCTAACTCAATATATGATAAAAACAACACGAAATAAGCTAAATAAATAATCTCGCCTATAAATATGAGAATATACGGAAAAAAGTGACTGGAATTGCATCATTTCGATTTATAATTTAAAAACTTTATATCTGTAAGAATGAGACTTACATCTGATTACAGTAATTATATTGAAACCTTGCTTAATCATAATTTAGAGTCTTCATGTTTCCTTTGACGTCTTTAGATAGTTATGACAATTCACAAACTAATTGGTAGTACAGCTCAACCAACATAAGCTCGCCGGTCAAGGTTGTATGCGCAGTAGACTAACACCACGTGTTTTGAAACATATTCTGTTTTCAAAGTAAAATCATTGGTATAGTACCTTACAAAAATAAAATATAACTTATACCCATAATTTTTATATAAATAAAAAGTGAATAATTAAATTTAAACTAAATATTATTTTAAAATGGAATTTAAAAGTAAAGTTAAGAATAAGGTAAGTTTTTGTTACGTACTTATTTAATTTCTATATTGTAATATTAAATATGCTATTTGAATTGGCTATAAAATATGCTATTTGATGTCATTTCGGCTAATTCCCAAATTATGTGCCAACCTATAAATAAAGCTGTCAAATTTTTTATTTTTTTTTGATTTATTTAGTATTAAAACAAATAAAATTATGTTACATTACATTTATTACTAGAAACTTAACGTTCATTAATTCATAACTTAATAACAATAATTATGTACTAAAAAATATTTACTCAAACATGTGATAATTAATTTTGATTTTTCCCGCTCTGTTTTGGACAGAAAATGGTTGACATTTCACGACTCTGTTTATTATAGGGACTCTACATATTCTTAAGTTCATACTTGTGTCATATACCAGCTGGATTTAGCACTACAATAGAGGTATCGGTGGTGACATCTATATTTATTTGAATCATGTACTTACGTCCAGCTTGCATAAATTAGCTCTTTAAATGTTTAAGATAAGTTAACTCGTCCTGCAATATGGCGGCTCAAAATGCTGTCAGATGTAGATATTCACTGGTACAGGTGCCGCCATCTGTGACAGAATTCAAACATACGGTATAATTCTAAGTAATCTTCAGTTTTATTAATATAGTTTAGTATAATTGATATTTTGTAAATTGCTAGGGTTCACTTTTTTGATGTTGGGATCTTTGATTTTATTCTTTTTCTTTTTTTGTAACCTTATCTATTATACTTATCACTGGCAGTAAAAAGGCCGGCATTTTGAGACAAAAAAATTTTTCCATATGGTTTGTTTAAAAGCGTACAGGTCACTATTTTCAAATTGAAATGTGACCACATAATATATCTACCACTAAATATTCTATAATGCTTAATGCATAATTTTTACCTAACTAAATAAACTTTATAAAACTAATCTTTTAATTGTTTCTAAAAGCAATAAAAAGGTTAATTTTGCAATAAAAATTAATTTTTTTTTTTTTGTGGAAAACATTGAAAATGCACGGTGTCACACAGTATCGTCGATGTATTGTAAATGGAACACACCTTTTAAATATGACTGCCTTTCAATTACAACATCGTGTTGTTCAATTTAATTCACCTGACAATGAGTTTTAGATATTTTTCAAATTGAAATGTGTACATACGTACCATAAATTTACTACTGAATAAAAATTCTATCTTGCTTAATGTATAATTTTTATCTAACGAAACTTTAATTCTATAAAACTAACCTTATAATTGCTTCTAAAAGCAACTAAAAAGCTAGTTTTGCAAAAAAATATAAAAAATTAGTTTTTTGTGAAAAAAACATGCACGGTGTCGCCTGTTTTTTCTAAATGGAACACTCTTTAAATATGGCTATTCTTCAATTCAAAAATGGCGCTGTTCAATTTAGATCACGTGAAAATGAGTTTTAATATATTGACTACATTAATAAAAATTTATAAGAGTAATTCACATAAATCAGGAAATTTTTTTTGCTTTGTAGATTGTAATACAATGAATGACATACAATTTTTTCGTTATTACAACAAAAACATTTTAATCTGATATGTGACCAAAATGATATTTCAGAAAATTATCACTTGAAATTATCATAGTTAAAATCAATAAGTTATCTTTTATTTTTGTTGCGGATTATACTTTTATGTATATATGTTATATGTTTCATCCTTTTTAATAATTTGTTGTCGCACTCCTTCATCTGCGCATCTGACCGGCAACCTTAGGCTGGTTGAGCTGTATCCGGGTAAATCTTTGTAACATTATTTTTCAATTTGTCATTTTTCCTGTTAACTTTTTTTTTTGTTGATAATTTGTAATTGTAATTTTTATTAAGTAAAACAAAGTAGGTAAGTTAATTCGATAAATCAAGGTAACTAACTAATGGTTGTGTTGAAGATAATTAGGGAGGTGTGGCTTATTATTAGTATATTGTCTTATGTTTTTCTTCAATATAATTTATAGAAAATATTTATTTAGATGTAAAATTTTTCTAGTTCATAGTCATATGGATAAAATTAATTAATACTGGATTAAAAGTGTAAAGTTGTCCCAAAAATTTTATTTATTATTAGTTCCAGTAGATTTATTATTAGTTCTATAGGCAAATATAGATCCTACCTATGGCGGCATTCCATCCAATGCCTTCAGTTCCCGGACAAGCAATCTTAAACCTAATCACACATATTTATCCTTTTATGTATTAATAACAATTATCAACAGTAGATATTTTTACATTTTAAACTTTCTTTTATAGCGATATCTATATGTTTAAATTTAACTACAATTTTCGATTGTTTTTTTGGCGTGTATTTTGTTTGGATCAAGTACAAGAAACAATATTAAGTACAAAATTACCTTATCAAATGATATGATTCTACTTTTAATTGTGATAATTCCAGACTTAAAAACCACATTCAGGAATTCATGACTAATTCATTTTCAATTAGTCAACGTAAAGGAAATGTTTATCTATCTATGTGGTGTTGATAAAAACCTTTTAAGTAATAATGGAATCAAGTTAGAATTTACACCAATTTGTATAAGGGTCAGTGATTAATAAATTTAAAAAAATTTTCTTAATTAAATCAATAGTACGGTAAATTTTTAGAACCGATATTTGTAAATACTGAATCGTGTCATCGTGTCACCTAACAAATAATTATTTGCACTATGATGTACTATAGTTCAATCTGGTGTTATATCAATTTTTTTTTAAAAGCACTTTACGAAAAATAGATATATGAATTATCGGAAAGTATATTGCAAAAGCAATTGCTTACTTATAGTGGTAGACATTGTTACAAAACTTACCACGAGGTACTTTATTTTGCAAAAAATATGAAATATTAATTCATTATTGTAATATAGGGTTAACCGGGGTAATTGTGAATTGGGGCAATTGTAAACGGCGCCTATAATTTCTAAAATAACATTAATATTGTTAAAAATCAAATCTTAGTATGTTTTTCTGTCCTTTCTTAATACGCTATTAAAATTTGATAACAATTCTCCAAGTATTAGTATCTTTTTTTTTATTTTGAAAAAACCCTTGCAAACTTTTATATATCTTACTTAGACCAATCCTCAAAAAAAAAAATTTTTAAATACATTTTCTTTTTTTAAAAGGTAAGAAATGGTTAAATGTACTTCTAAAGAAGTGGTCTAAACCCTGAGAGGGCTCCTTATTAATTGCTAAAGAAATTGGACAATTTATTACCAATTCACAATTACCCCATGATTTTAAAATTCTGGGGTAATTGTGAACGTCATTTACAAATGCCTCCATTCGATCAAAAATTTCAGTAGTGTTCTTTTCAGAGTTGAAAATGTTGACGAAGATGCTGGTGACATTATTGTGCAAGTTTCCGTTGTACAAACAATACAAAAAAAAAAAATTGTGTAAAGAGCGATGTTTTGTGTATCAATCTACAAATTCACCGATGCTCCGTTAACTTGTTTTGTTAACTTTTCGAATTCATTGCTGTGCTCCCTTATCCAATAACAACTTACAAAAACAGAAAAATTACTTGTTTTCAATATCTCTGTGAGTGTCCAAGGGCAGTAGGATTAATACAAAACCATTTTTTTTTCATTTACAGTATTAGACTAATAGATTGTTGTTTTTAGCGAATTTCCAGAAAGAATTCTGGAAATTCAGCTATTATGGTGTTAGCCATAGTCGAAGTTCAGCCCGAAAATATGGCAGAAATTTGTTTTGAGGTCCCTAGAGCCCAAAAATAACATTCACTAAAATTTATATATATATATATATATATATGTATATATGTATTTATGTATTTATGTATCAGCACGATAGCGCTTCAGGAAAAACTGCTAGTTTTACGAAATTTGGTGACAACGTTGGAAGTCCAAAAATCTTGGATGAGTTCTTCAGCCAAAAACGTCGGCGCTCAGGAACATGGTTTTTTGAGCATTTTTCGTGAAAATGAGTTTTTGGCCAAAATTTGCTATAATTTAAAAGATTTTGTCAAATTTTTTTACACCATTGCAAAGACGGGAAAAAATGACATAAAAAAGGTTTTGGAACTATTATTCTAGGTTAGCTAGTTTTTGAGAAAATAAGAAAAAAAAAGTCAATTTATTTTCTATAATTTTAGTGTGTTTACAACTATTTTGTATGTGTATAATCATATAATGTGTATGTATGTATATAACTCACTATAACTGCAATAGTATACGTGGTATACGTATATCTATGTATGTGAATGTATTTGTACCTCTAATATACATATTTTTCAAATAAGTACATCACTGTTGACAGTTTTAGCGAATGGAATTCGCTATTACAGCCACTGTCATGACGCGACTTGAGCCCGGGACTATGGCAGAAATTTGTTTTGAGGTCCCTAGAAACCGAAAAAAATAGTCACTAAAATTTATATATATACATATATATATATATATATATATATATATATATATATATATATATATATATATATATATATATATATATATATGTGTGTGTGTGTGTGTGTGTGTGTGTGCGTGTGTGTGTCCGCGCGATAATTCTCGAACGAAATGTCTTACGTTTATGAAATTTGGTGAAAATATTGGAAGTCCCAAACCGTTGGACGAGTTCGTTAACCAGACACAACCGATGCCTGGAACATGTCTTTTTTAGCAATTTTCGTGAAAAAAATTAACTTTTTGCCAAAATTTCCTCTTATTCAAAAATTTTTGTAAAAATTTTTTACACTATTGGAAAGAGGAGAAAAAATCACATAAAAAAGGTCTTCAAACTATTATGCTATGTCAACTAGTTTCCAAGAAAAACTAACTTTTATAAACGGAAATTCGCTATGTTATGCAGGATGCTGCGACAGGGGTATTTATTCATGTTAACTAAATGTATTATTCCCTTGAAAAAGTCTCTTTTTTCTTGTTTTTGTGTGAAAATCTTGTAATTTTTTGATTTTTTATTTGATAAAATGACAAAATATCATCAAAATATCATTTTTAGTTTGTAATAAATTTGTTCCTACAATTTTTGTTATTTTTATTTAACCTTGATTTTTGATACAAATTTGAGGTATGGATAACTTGCATTAAGCAAAGAGAAATTGTGACCGCTAAAGTATGATGAGAAATTTGAAAGTGGGGTAAATGTGAATAATTTAAGTTGGGCTTTACTCTGATGTACCTCACTTCTTTTGTAATCTATTCTAAATAACTTTTCTGATGGCATTCACTTTTACCCAAAATTCATAAGATTTGCAAAACCGCACCGGTGAAATGTGAATGGCTTATAAAAGTTTTGTTTTTCATACGAATTTGCTCAAAATTTGTGTGGTGAATTTTGTGTAATTTAATGAATTATTCACTGATTCACTGATTGTTACCTACAGGAATCACACACTTGTTGTTGTATTTAATTAAGGCATGTTAAATAAATTTAGCAAAAATAATGATTTTCTTTAAGATATATGTAATAAATACTTAAAAGTACATAGTACGCATATTTTTTTTTTATTTAAACTTGACTTTGATGGTTATGGCCAGTGATTCTTGAAATTAGTACACGAATTTCACAGTTATTAATTTAATAGTTATAATATTTAATACTATATATTATTACACAGGAAATATTTAATATGTTGGTACAGTTATTTATAAAAAAATAGTAATATGTAATATGTTGTATATACTTTTCATTTCTGTAGATATAAATTATATTGCGAAACAGTGCATTCATTTTGAGTTTTCATATTTGAATATTACATTTTTTTTTTATAGTAAAAAATAATTTATTGCATTTTATTTTTATATATAATGGAAAGTGGGATAAATTGGTGATATAAAGAAAAACTCGAATTACAGTTCTAATACACCTATTATAAATAAATTTTTATTTTCTATGGACAAATAGATATGTTGCTGATCCTCAACTTAAAACTATATTTGTACCTGGATAAAAAAGATTCATTTTCTAACAAGTTACAGATTCGTCATCTTATTCGCATGGTTGAATAATTCGACTAGCCTATTGGGGTAAAACTGGAAACTTACTAATAGCCTAAGAGCTATTGAACGATTTTCACAAAGTATTTTCTACCGGTTGAGATTTTTTACACAAACAGTATGTAGGCCCACGAATCAGGAATGGACAACCTGGCAGTCCAAAGCGGGGCACAAGACTTAAAAAAATTTTTGAAAATGCAAAAAAAAGGGCCCAATTCAAAGTATTTTCTACCGCTTGAAATTTTAGCAGGATACTCCAGACACTCACTGAAGCCAGAAAAAAAATTGACAGGCGGTTTGGTGGGGATCTACCCCTTGCCAGGCGGGTCTAAACATGTCAAATTTTATACCCAACTTAAAGTATTTTCTACCGCTTGAAATTTTAACAGGATACTACAGACACTCACCGAAGCCAGAAAAAAAATTGACAGGCGGTTTGGTGGGGATCTACCCCTTGCCAGGCGGGTACAAACATGTCAAATTTTATACCCAACTTAAAGTATTTTCTACCGCTTGAAATTTTAACAGGATATTCCAGACACTCATTGAAGCCAGAAAAAAAATTGACAGGCGGTTTGGTGGGGATCTACCCCTTGCCAGGCTGGTCCAAACATGTCAAATTTTATACCCAACTCAAAGTATTTTCTACCGCTTGAAATTTTAACAGGATACTACAGACACTCATTTAAGCCAGAAAAAAAATTGACAGGCGGTTTGGTGGGGATCTACCCCTTGCCAGGCGGGTCCAAACATGTCAGATTTTATACCCAACTCAAAGTATTTTCTACCGCAAGCACTCATACGCAACACTTTTCTGTGATTTTCATCACCATAAAACCGTTTAAATCGCCTAGCTGTTTGATTACATAATTTTTAAAGTGGTACAAATGGTAAAAAAATTTTAATTACAGTATAAAGTTTTTTTTATGGCTTAAATAAGTGTCTGTAGTATCCTGTTAAAATTTCAAGCGGTAGAAAATACTTTGAGTTGGGTATAAAATCTGACATGTTTGGACCCGCCTGGCAAGGGGTAGATCCCCACCAAACCGCCTGTCAATTTTTTTTCTGGCTTCAGTGAGTGCCTGGAGTATCCTGTTAAAATTTCAACCGGTAGAAAATACTTTGAATTGGGCCCTTTTTTTTGCATTTTCAAAAATTTTTTTAATAGTCTTGTGCCCCGCTTTGGACTGCCAGGTTGTCCATTCCTGATTCGTGGGCCTACATACTGTTTGTGTAAAAAATCTCAACCGGTAGAAAATACTTTGTGAAAATCGTTCAATAGCTCTTAGGCTATAATATACATATACTACTGCAATTGTTGCAAACACCGTATTGAGAACGGCCGGTATAAAGCTCTGTACAGACGAATAAAATTAAAAGTACAGGTAAAACAGCAATCAAAAACTGAATTATGAATCAGTTTTAGAAAAACATGTAAATCTATGGTAGTTATAAAAAAATATTTTCCCTCGATAGTGCAATTAGAATTAAAATTAATATTATATATACAGTCTGTTTCAAATAAATAAGAACATACAAAATTTAACATGGGGAAAAATAGTTGAGATAAGGGCTTCTTAAACTATGGGTCGCGACCCCATTTGGAGTCGCTTGGCGAACTCTTGGGGTCACAGCGAAAAATTATATATATATATATATATATATATATATATATATATATATATATATATATATATATATATATATATATATATATGTATATATCTCTATTTGGGGTCGCGAATGAAAAAAGTTTAAAAAGCCCTGGATTAGAGCATGCCTGTTTTTTATGAGTAAGATTTTTATATTGTATCCATAGTTATTAATATTTTTCTTCGATTACAATAAAGTAAATCTGAAAACAAAATAATAGGTGTCCAATTTTCCACTAAGCAGCATTATCTGTTAATAAATATTTCAATCTTAGATTAAGATTTGTTTATATGTATTTCAATAAATTTACAGCGACTGGTTTTTAATTACATACTTTTAAACATTAATTTGACGCAATATTACGTCGTTTCACTAAATAAATAATAATACTAAATTAAAGCACCCTGTTCTTAGTAGCTTGAAACATTCTGTATAAGGATAACATTATAACTGGAAGAGTAATCATTAAATAGAAAAATGTTCAAATTTTCTTCTTTTCTTAATTTTTTTTAAATTTTATTCTACTCATAATATCTTCCTTTTTTCTGTTTCTTTGTTTAGTCTAGTTCTTGCTCCTTAATTTTGTCTCACCATTTTACTCCCAGAGACGTTAAAAAATTCCATTAAAATTTTTTAATAAGGTAATTTAAAAATTTTTGTATTAAATAAATGTTTCACAAGTACCTATTATAAAAGGTAGATAATATTTTTGCCTTTTATTGATGTTTCCGTTTTCTTAAGAAGACTAATTGAAAAAACAAATACATATTTATAACAATTCCGTTGAAAATACACAATGACATTTAACGAATCAATCAATGACACGAACTTATTCTGTAAATAAGTTGCTTTAGAGATGTTTAAATCTTAGAATAATGGTTTTTAATATAATATGAATTTAAGCTGCTTTTTAAGCTATTAGTTTTCTTTCCCACCTCGTCATCGACCTAGTCTTTACTCATGGTTGAAATCTGGTAGTAAATTTGAATTCAGCCAGTCAAAATACTATATAAAGTGATATTGTGATAATCTAATTTCTAAATCAGTAGAAAAAATTTTTATGTGGCTGTGTTATTAATTAATAATAATAAGCATTAAGCAATTTTAAAAATCTTAATATCGGATTGATCAGGTTGATAGTCTCTAGGGCTGCTTATATTTTTTTAGCAAGAGTCTTGCTTTTGGCTTAATGTCTTACACCTATAAGCAAGAAGATTTATGATATTTTAACTTTTTAAAATGGCCAAAAAATGAAATTTTGTACATAGCTAGGTATATGTAGTTTAAAAAATTCTAGATTAGTCACTTAGCTTGATACTGGTTTTGCAATCTTCTTATAAACTTATTGTTAGTTTTGTTCTTGATATAGACTATACATAATGTTGGTCTTGATCTTATAGAAAGTGCGAGATCAGAACAAGACTGCAGGACCAAGCCTGCTTTTGCTCATCACTACTCGTTTAATTGTCTGCGACTCAAAATCTTATATTGAGAGTGAAAAAATAATATTCATTTATTTTCGACTAACAAGGAAAGGGCAAGAAGTCGAAAATTCAAAAAAATCTGATACTTTGTCAGTGTGTAGAGAGTGGCTACCTAATAACATAAAAAATATCAGTTGCTGCTAAAAAACGTTTTTAAGGGGTGAAACATCCCCTCAAATAGTTGGAATTCAAAAATTTAAAAATTGATGAAATTTTGTTTATAGGTACCTTAAAAAGTTTTAGTAACAAATATAACATTATTTTTTGCATTTACACATTTTTAAGGGTTGAAACCACCCCTCAACTGTGTACTTAAAAATTTAAAAATTGATGTTATTTTGTTTATATATACTATATAGAGCTCTAATAATAGATATAACATTATTATTTGCATCTACAAATTTTTAGGGGTTGAAACCCCCCCCCCCTTCATATGTGTACTTAAAAATTTATCAGTTGATGATATTTTGCTTATATATACTATACAGAGTCCTAGTAATAAATATAACATTATTTTTTGCGTCCACAAATTTGCAAACCACCCGTTCAAGTGCGTACCAAAAATTTGAAAACTGGCGATATTGTATTTACATATATTACATAGAGACCTAACGATAAATATATTATAAATATATTCTTTCACACAGTTCTAGGGGGTGAAACACACCCTCCAAGTTGTAAACTAAAAATTTCAAAACTGACAAAATTTTTTATAGTACCTATATATAAATAAAATTTCGTCAATTTTAAATTTTCTAAGCACACACTTGAAGGGGGTTTTCACCCCTTAAAAATGTGTGGAGGCAAAAAATAATGTTATATTTATTATTAGAATTTCGTATAATGTGTAAAAACAAAATATCGATAATTTTTAATTTTTTAGGTACGCACTTGAAGGGGTGGTTTCAACCCTTGAAAATTTGTGGATGCAAAAAATAATGTTATATTTAGTATATAGTATATATAAACAAAGTATCATCAATTTATAAATTTTTAAGTACACATATGAAGGGGTGGTTTCACCCCCTAAAAATTTGTAGATGCAAAAAATAATGTTATATTTGTTACTAGAACTTTTTAAGGTACCTATAAACAAAATTTCATCGGTTTTTAAATTTCTGAGTTCCAACTTTGAGGGGATGTTTCACCCCTTAAAAACATTTTTAGCAGCAACTGATATTTTTTATGTTATTAGGTAGCCACTCTCTACATACTGACAAAGTATCATATTTTTTTGAATTTTCGACTTCTTGCCCTTTCCTTGTAAGAAAATGAAGTCTATAAATACAAAAATTAAATTAAATTTTTTTCACTGAAGATCGGTATACAGGATGTATAATTAGATTTGTACAGGAAGCGTATCCAGAAACAGAATTTTTTGTAGGTAAATAATGTATTCATATACATATACAACGTTTGTAATGTAGTTTACGTTAGGTACCTATGTATGTATGTCGCATGTACATAATGTAATAAAATTTATATTTTGTTTATATTAACATATCGTAAATGGACATCCGTTCTAATTTGTTGATAAAAGACAAGACAGTGTATTTTTTATTGACTGTTTCCTTGCATAAAACATAATATTATGTAGCAGTTGTAGCAGTTACGGTATACATTAAAACTATATGTAATTATGCATGCTATGCACTAAGCACAATGATTGTGTACATCTAAAGATGAAGGACTCTTATCGATAAGTAATGCAAAGTGCAGCTCAATGAAGCTATAATTAAAAATATAGGCGATGTCAGTTTCGTCCATTTTAAGTACCACAGTCAAGTAATAAATCTTTTTTCGTTCGGGGTCTTTACATTTTATGGTTAAATTTTCGTTCGATTTTATTACCGGTAATATCCACCTTTATTCAAATTATTTTAATATAGAAAATAAATATGTATCTATAATGTAACAGACTTACATATATTTTATATCTATCCAAATATAGGATATTTGATATAAATATGATATTAGTTAATTTGTATTGTTATATAGTATATTTGTAATAATAACTATAATATTGTTTTTTCTTTATTAAAAAATTAAATCGAACGAACGGTCGCGGTCGGTGGCCTAATTGGTAAGGCGCTTGGCTAGTAACCAAGAGATCCGGGTTCGAGTCCCAGCCGATCCAGTTTTGATAATTTTTCAAACACTATGTGAATTTTAATTAACATAATGAATTGGCCATTTGCCAAGGTACATCGAGTGTTTAAGTATCAGCCAAAGCTAGACATTAAGTGAACATATGAATATTGGTGTATGTTTAAAATACGGACAAAAGTCCGCCATATATTAATAATGTTTCACAGGCACTCGATAACATTTGAAATTAAAATACAGTGTAAACTCCATATAACGAAATTGAAGGGACCGAGTATTTTATTACGTTATAAAGAGTTTTCGTTATATGGAGAGTAAAAGAAAACAATATAATTTTACGAATACAAATTACGAATTTAGTAAGTGGTTTTAATTTTGACTGAATTAAACGACACTTTTTCATGTTAATACATAAACTCTTTCTTTTACTCGCCATGTTTACAGATAAAAAGTTTGAAAAAAACTAAGAATATGATAACGTAAAGACAGAAATAAGACAACAGTACGGAAGTACAGTAGGTAAAAACATGTGCTAGACAATTACAACAAACAAATAAACAGATTTCTAAAAATCCCTTTGTGCGTACGAAATATTTACGACTATGTATCACTATTGTGTTTGAAGGTCAGTGAAATAAAATTTTATTGGGATTCAAATAATGACATATTTTTTGCTATTGAGAGTGGCTATTACGTTATAAAGAGTGTTTCAATATATGGATGATAATATGAACCAAACAAACCTTAGCAATTTCTACGTTTTAAGGAGTTTTTCGTTAAATAGAAGTTCGCTATATAGAGCTTACACTGTAGATTACGTTATGTAAGGTCTGCCAGGGTCCATAGGATCCAAAAGTGTCAAAAATAAACTAACCGACCGATTTTGAAAATTTTTTCACTGTTAGGGAGCTAAGCTATTTTAGATAGATATACATTACGTTATTTAGGGTCCGCCAGGGTCCATGGGACCCAAAAGTGGTAAATAAAACTAACCGACCGATTTTGAAAATTTTTTCACTGTTACAGAGCTAAACTATTTTACCTCTGTAACTATTTTAGCTCTGTAAACTAATAATTATGTAATATATATATATATATATATATATATATATATATATATATATATATATATATATATATACATGAAGTCCGCCTAGAATGTACGGTCGAGCTGATTTTTTAATGAGGTCCACCGGGATCTTGCAGATCCGAAAACGCCAGTAATAAGCTACCGAACCGATTCTAAAAAATTTCTCACTGCTAGAGAACTAAATTATTTTAGATGGATACAACTATGCTGCACAAAATCCGTTCGGGTTCTTGGGTCCCCAAAAATACCAAAACTAATTACCCAGCCGATTTTAAAAATTCTTTTACTCTTAGAAAGCTAAACTTTTTTAAATAGGTACAGGTCTTAGATGAGATCCGCCAGTGCCCAATATTTGGAAATTCGCTATGTTATGCAGATGCTGCGACAGGGGTATTTAATTTTTTTCGTTTTCTTTTGTTAGCTATGAACCATTATCTTAACAAAACAAATATATTGTGTAAATATGACCTCGATCCCCCAAGTTGTTCAAACGTTCACACGATCACTAACAGACTCACTAACGATTATATACATAAAAATTACTATCTATCAACTCAACTATCATTTATATACGTTACAGATAACACGACGGTTGCGGATAATCGAATTTCGCGGATAAAATATACAGAATGAATAATAGACATAAATATTTAAAAAAAAAATTCCTGCTCTTCTGGACAAAGAAAAGGAAGAATTGATAAGATCTAGAGCTTTTTTTAAATTTTTAATTTATTTGCGGTAGGGTAAAAGCCCTGATTGTGGAACGCGATCCAGTACTAAAACAGTTTTGACATTTATATCTTAATGAAGTTATTTCTGAATGAAACCTCTGATAACAAAAATTATTATTAATAGAATGGTTACTTTTCAATTTAAAATCACCTCGCATATAATTTTTCCTCACTTAATTTAAGAAATATATATATATATATATATATATATATATATATATATATATATATATATATATATATATATATATATATATATATATATATATATATATATATATATATATATATATCGAGCAATTTTTGTTGAATTCGTGAATTTTTAATATGATGGATGATCATTATTCAAAACACATGAGTTATAAATTGTAACCGAATTTTTAAAGTTATTAGCATAATAAAAGTATACAAATGATATTTATTAGTCCATTTAAGAGATTAGGATAGCTAAATTATCTTTTTATATAGGTTAAATATTATTTGTAGAAGTGTTCTTAAATGCGTTCAAAGTTTTGGGGTTTGTATTCCATTTTGAGAATTATCTATTACATATCTATTTTATAAACATTTTTAATTTATTTTTGGGCCTAAAACACTTAACTAACTGTTTTTATAATTTCACTTTAATATTTTCTTATTTTTAGAACGTAAAATCAATTGAAAAATAATTAATATCAAATTAAAACTTCGAAATTTTTATTATCAAATAAAAATGTCAGACATATTAGATCTAAAACGACATATAATTTAACTATAATTAAAAATTCACCATGGTAGATGGATAAGTTAGAAAGTACACGATGTTTTTTAAAACATCACTACATCACACTAGATGGCGAAAATTGTATACAGTAAGTACTACGGAACCTGTATTAATTTTTTAAACGTACTTCACAGACCGAACACTTTGTGGCACTGCAAGCAATTTATCTTTATGACACATACGGGATTTGTGTCCGCCATTTTGCATAAAATGTTAATTGTTTCAAAAAAAGTGGAAATAATTATTTAAAAAAAACATTTATAATATAAACTGTCTATTATGTATGTAGTTATCCGTTACTTAAACCACTATAAAAATACATATTTGTGTTTACATATTTTGTATTTGTCCGTTACTTAAACCTCTGCCTACATCCAAAAAAACTATTATATATACTTATATAGATACATCAAAATATATCGCTATGTGTCTCGCTATTTTAAATAATTACTATACATAATCAGTGCTGTTCGATGTAGATATCAAACTGAACTATAGTTGAGTATACGTCAAAAGATGGCACTGTATACCATGTACGTTAAATACGTGTTTCTTTTTAGGTGCCTATGCTGATTTTTTAAAGGGTGTTAATATATTTTGCCCATTTTTTTAAATGTGTCGAAATTTTACAAAAAAAAACATTAATAAATCAAAATTTTTGGGTTATATTTTCTTACAACATATTTATTGGATTAAAAAAAACTTAGTTTCATGCTTATTAAGAAAAAAGAATGGATGTTTAATTCATTTATTAATTTTTATAAGCTACTTTAATGACACACCTAAAAATAGTGTTCCGCAATGGGGGCTTTTAACCTATATGTTATTAATTCTTATACACATGAAGTTGCTACTGATTCCATAATACTTTTATGCCTGTGTATTTTAGTTTTTGAAACGATTAGATATTTTTGTTACAATTCATTATTATTAATAAAATGGAGTGAAAAAATATTTTTTAAGTTCCGAATTGTATTTCTTCAAACAATCGAAATTTTGATACTGACAATAAGTAACATTAATGAATAATTCTACGGCTTAAATTGATATGAGTCAATCACCTGGCTTTTTTTCTGAAAAAAAAATTGAACATGGAAGTTGCCCCTTCATATTTATTTACTTTATTATGAAACATCTTGTATGCAACATCACTTAGCACTTTTTTTGATGACATAATATTTTTAATGTATTTTTATTAGAAACTGCGATATATAAAAAAAAGTTATGTGTAATATTTTTCTAATTATTGATAATAATTGATAAATAAGTATGTAGGTAATTGGTTTTATTCAAACTCGGCGATATTTCGATTGTAAAGCAGGTATTTCCGGCGGACATTACATATTTCATAATCAAAATACAATATTGTGTACACAGTACACACACTGAATAATTTTGTTTACTCTGTTAAATTAAAATTAGCAGTTTATGAACACATATTTTTTTTTTACAATGAGATAATAATGGTACAGCTTGCTTACAAAATGATAAGATAATTTGATTGTGAAATCTTTTTTACATATAAATATCTTCTACGAATTGTGAGTATAGAATACAGTTAATAAAATTTAAATTATTTAATTACATAATTTAACATAAATAAACTGGCTGATCACGAATTGCATCCCCCAGTTGAAAAAGGTCGATCCGACCCTAAAGTTGTAAAAAAGGTAAAAAGGGAAACACACGAATTGCATCCCGCGGTCAGTATTTTGTTGCTTTATTGCTTTTGAAAGTGTAGTCGAATACAAATACATACATACAATTTATTCCTTATTTTATATAAAATAATTTTCAAAAATAATTTTTTCTAAAATCATTCATATTTTTATTTTATTCAAGTTCTATCTCACCTATTTATTGTATTTTAATAAAAAAAAAATCGCCAAGTACGTATTCAATCTGCATTATGTTAGGGTCCGTAATCAGTAATTTCTTAAATTTTTTTATTATTTTTAATTTTAAATATTTTGGAGAAAATTTTACTGGGAAAACAGTTTAATTTCATTTTTCTTTGAATCTGGAACTCTAATTTGCTATTTTGGTCTATAGTTTCATGTAGTTTAAGATTATCAAGACAGGACTATTTATGTAGACAATTTCCATATGGTTGAAAAAAAAAACAAACATTTTTTGTTTAATATTAAAAAAAAATTAAATCATTGTCTGAAAATATCTAAAATTTAGTAAATTTTCAAAATTGTATTTTATAAAAAACCACTTGAATGGGCTAAATTTTCCTGAACCCTGAAAGTTGTAAGAAAAATAGCTGCTGATAGTTTTCCCGGTAAAATTTTCTCCAAGTTATTTAATATTAAAAATAATAAAAAAAAGTTTAAGAAACTACTGACTACGGAACCCGAACTTAACGCAGATCGAATACGTACTCGGCGATTTTTTTTATTAAAATACAATAAATAGATGAAATAAAACTTAAATAAAACAAAAATATGAATGATTTTGGAAAAAATTATTTTTGAAAATTATTTTATATAAAATAATGAATAAATCTTATGTATGTATTTGTAATCAACTACACCGAAGTAATAAAATATTGACTGCGGGATGCAATTCGTGTTTAATTTTTGACCGCGGAATGCAATTCGTGTTTTTTTTTTCTTTTTTTTTTTTGGGGAGATGAAATATTTTACTGACCGCCGCGCCGGATGTAATTCGTGTTTAGCGAACAAACTGGCAATTGAAAAAATTATTTTGTGCTGAGTATATTTTTTTTTAAAATTGTTATTACAATGAAATACATAGTGTGTTATAATACGAGTATATATCAAGGGACTAAAGTGTGAGTTTTAATCCCGAGTGTAAAGTTTGTTGCCAGAGGGCCTTTAAAGGCCCGAGAGAAACAAATCACACGAGAGATGAAAAAAAACGCTTTAGTCCTGTGGTGTAGGTATATACTGTTTTTTCAATTCCGTAATTTTTAATATTATAAAAATTAAAAAAAATTACTTAAATGTCATTCAAATTGTACGTAATAATATTCCATCAAGTACATATAGTTTGAATAAATCAATCGAATTGTACAATACAATATAACTGTTTGTCTTTATCTACAAGTTTGAATTTGTTATTATTTTCAATTACCTAGCAAGGCTATTTAGTTCAAGTTACATTTTTGTAAATTGTGCTTGTTGATTGGTTTAAAAGCGGGAGCAAAATAATTCTTTAGTTGCTTGGGACTAAATCATCTCTTTTAGTCTCGGAATTGCAAAATAGTATATTACTTACCGAGGACTCTAAGCTTCAATCCACACTATAGTATTATGGGCGCAAGCTAAAAAGACCATTTTTATCTATATCTGCATTTATTTTTGTCTATCATATTAATAAATAGAAGTTTACTCACTCACTCCTATAAAAACTTAATTACTTGGTTTGGTTAGTAACTATGGAAATAATACAATTTGTGTTCTCCTCACCTCAGTTTCTGACGGTCTTTTGAGCTTGCGGCCATTATAGCTGCATGGCTCTTACGTAATTGTTTATATTTTGTACGTTATAATGTTGGCGTACTTAACCCTTAACCGGTAAGGTGAATTTTTATAATACGGTAAAGTGATGTCTGAGAGACATCCACAAATTAACATACCGCGGGTTGGTAACATAGATAGCCAAAACTGGAGACCACACGTACATGCATGTATTAAACACTCCCCTTACGCCAGCAGGATAAAATTTGCCCTAAACCATAAAAGAATACACAAATGTTCAGTTAACAAAAACAAGCAGGGAGGAAAAAAACTGAAAGAATATATTTGTATACGACTCACAGACATCGCCTTACCGGTTAATGGTTAACTATTCGGTAACAATCGATGACTCGACTATACCCAGTGGATACGCAAACATGATTAAAAATAAGGATTTTGTTTTTTGCCCACGAAATATGTAGCAATATTGTTACGATTGACAATATTGTATCTTTTTTTTTTTAAATAATGTGACCATAAATTCCCATATCGATTTTAGCATCGAAATAAGTACTTTTTGATACTAACAATAAGTATTAAATATTCATAATTAGATAATAATATTAAATAGCTTAATAATTATTTAATTTTACTTTAGAAAATATAAAAGAGTTAATCTGAGTTTTTTGTATCTATTTACAGCTTAATATTTACTGCTTTAATACTTTAATAGCAGATTATTAAAATGGACATTTTATTTTTATTTATACCTAAATATATTATAAATTCTTGTGCTTTAATACTTAAAAATAATATAGGTATTAATATTAATAGTTCAATAGCAACTTAATCCTATTTAATTAAACAATTATTACGTAATTAGGTATATTGAAATATAATAATATTTTTATTTTATTTTAAATTTACATCTTTTGTTAAAAATCGAATCAGTTCAAATAACAATAACAATAAATAATAATTAATCAAACAAATAAATAAATAATAAAAACATCCATTATAAACTAAATTTAATAAATAAAAATAAAAACTGAATAAAAATAGTGAGATGTGTATGCCGTTCGTATAAATGAGAAGGACCAAAGGGAAACGGATATCCTTACTCTATTGTATATTTCAAACATTTGTAATCATACGGAAGGTATTAAAAAAAAATATTATAATATGATGACAATTTTTCTTCTATATTTGTACATACAAAAAAGTCTTAGGAGACAGACGAGACGAGACCCAAGTTGGTTTTAACAGAAGAGTGTAGATTTTTAATTATTTAAAATCAAATTAATTGTATTCATTAGATAGATGGGTATTGTGTTTTGTCTTTTTGTATACGGGAAGTGATTACAGACGGTCGTGATGGTATTTTTCGAAATAAAAGAAAGACATTAATCGATTATGGTTTGATTATTGAGTATTGACTATTTAATTGTAGATATTTATCGGTATTTCAATGTATAATTATTACTTCTCAGTTTCTGTATATTGGTCTCATAATTAACGATTTGGTTAGTGGATATCAGACCTCATTCGCGTGGTACAGAATCAGTCTCTGTTCGACTGTAATTTTCATAAATTAAGTAAATAATTATTTCGCAAAATTTTAGGTTTTATAAAACTTTTAGACCGATCTGGTTTTCAGGGCAACAATGCAGATTGAATTTTGTTCAACTTCTACGAAATGTGGACTAGAGGTGTACCACCAATTAGAGTTCTGGCTAGTGATGTCGAATAATTAATCGATTAATCGGTTTAGTCGACTAATTTTGTTTACATTTAGTCATTTTTAGTCGACTTCTTTATCTTCGACTAAATGACTAAAAGGATTAATTTTTTTTTAAATGACTAATGGATTATTTTTTTTTAAATGACTAAAGCGACTAATTTATTAATTTTTTATATTATTTACTGGACAAAAAAATATAAACTAAAAAATTATCTGTTTATGATTTTTCACTTTTATGTGATCAGTACATTATGATATGGCATATCTATCTTTCTATTTCTTAAAAAATATATTAAAAGTCAATATTTAACATCAAATGAAAGCATCGTTTTATTTAGAAAAAGTTACGTAAATATTACCCTACTTATGAATTACTATGAAATATTAAAAAATTTAGTCGATTAATTGACTATTGTATACACGATATTTTCGAATAATGACTAATTTGTCTGAAAAAAAACTTCAGTCGATTAATCGACTAACTGCTCCTCGGCTCGACATCATTAGTTCTGAGTGGTGATTTTCACTTCCTTATTCCATAGACCATATTCTATAAATTTTTAACTTTTATAAAACCCCGGACTCCGAGACAAACCGGTGCTAGGAATCCCCGAACTAGAGGTACTGATTGTATTATAGTTATGTATACATTGACAAAAAACAAATGGAACTGTTTGGGCCGGGGTGTCGTCAGCTGTCCGGCTATAGTTGAGTGTTAAAGGTTAAAACAGTTATTTCTTTCATACATGATAGTTATACAATTTGCTGTATATAAGTATATAAAATATTTTCACCAGCACTCCCACCATAATTGATTTGAGTGCTAAGAGTTGAATCTTACCTATTACACGCCTGTTACGTATTAATTAATTATACATAGGTTACCAGTTAAGTTCTGCAATACTAAAGTCATATTTATTAAAGCCTTTCAAAATAGATAATTTCCAGACTTAGCCATACATAAAAACCAATTGCCAAAATTTTCTTTCGGCAGTTCTGAATACACTTGGTTCCACGCCGCCAATAACTCGGAATTGCTCGTAAACTTTTGGTCTTTCAACTGGTCCTTCAAAATTGGGAACAAAGAGAAGTCACAGAGACACAGTTGTACGCTGAGCACACTTTTCTTTGAGTACAGATTTAATTTCCACAACACATTCATCTATAGGGGCAGGACACGCATAAAGTTGTGTAGCGAATAATCACGCGTTACTCGTCATTCGATCACTCGGACAAGAATGTATCCTGCGTTTATAAAAACTGTGTACTGTCTAGTGCCTTATGTAGTTTACGAATACTCGTGAGAATAAATCAGTTTATCTAATATTGGATTAGACTAAAAAATAATAGTCCTTGAATTGATAGCATCAGACTATTGTATATATTCCGCTCACCTTGATTTTCATTATTATTAAAATGAAACAAATATGGCATATCGTCATAACATAAATAGAAAAATTTATATAATTTTTTTTTGTAACAATTATAAAATTATTAGGTCTATAATAATAATTCGTATATCAATTAAAAGCATTATCTATTTGCTATTTCTGGTTTAGTTTTTTTATTTTTTTTTTTTTGTTTAATTGTGTACCGGTTTCCGGCATATCGTTGCATATTTATTGAGGGATTGTTGGAAGGAAACGGAAACGTATTTTGATTTTCAATTGCTATTATCATTTTTCCTGTTTTTAGTTAACTATGTTATCAATGAATTAGTTGCTATATATATACATAATGTAATGAATATTACATAAATTTATTTTAATGGATCAAATGCTTAACGTTATATTTAACCACCACTACTAACTGTGGAAAAATCATTTTTCATTGAGACATTGAGCAGTGGACATATTATATTGTGTGAAAATTTTGTGACAAATATACCTATATAATTAAATTGATGGAATTTTGTAAAATTATATTTGGATTCATATAAATTCTGATTTTGTATTCTGATAAAATATTCATTTTAGGTAAATTTGTCATTTTTTTATAACTTTTAAGCACAATTCTTGAATGTCTTAAACTTTTACAATTAAGAAACCTGATTAAATATAGCTTTTATAATTTGGTCTTTTATAAAAATAATTTTATAAACATTTGTATATCGAAAAATATTCTACTATAGGCAAAATGATTCGTTTTATTGTATTAATAATACTCTTTTAAGAAATATGTGCAATTTGGTTGCCGAAAAAGTGTTGAATCTTAGCATTTAATTAAGTTTTATTGTGGATTAGCATTAAATATTATATTATGCACAAAGGGACTAAAGTGTGACTTTTAACCCCCGGTTATGAAGATTATTGCCAAAGGGCCTATAAAAGTCCAAGGGCAATAATTTACACAAGAAATAAAAAGAAACACTTTAGTCCCGTAGCAAATATATTATTTTTTGTAATTCGACAATTAACATTATAAAAAATCAGAAAAAATTTATTTAAATGTCATTCAAATTGTATAAAATGATATTACATTAAGTATACTTTGAATAATTCAATAAATGGGACAATACAATAAGTGCTTGTCTTTATCTACAAGTCTGAAATTGTTAATTTTTTTAAAATAAGTAATTTAGCACCTACAAGCTCTATTCAATTTAAGTTAAATTTTGCTTGCTGATTGGTGATGCTCTGTAAATTCTGCTTGTTGATTGGTTTAAAAGCGGGAGAAAAAGTATTTTTAGTCCCTGGAAACTAAAAGTGACACACTTACCATTATGAAGAGCTAAAGTGTACGCATTTTGATACGGGAATTGCAAAAAATATATTTTTTATATTTTTGGGTTACTTAAACTTTTCGAAATACTTGTGCCTGTTAGTCTGCTCATACTACTTAAGTCAGTAAGCTGGACCTGAATCAAACAGGTACGTAAAGAAAGGCAGGCGCCTTTGTTGATTACGTGACTTGATTTAAAATGTGCATTGTTTCCAATATTTTTTTTTTATAATTTCGTCTTTCAACATTTTTATTTATTTATTATTACCGATACTGAAAGAAATAGTATAACTTCAATTTTTAACTTTTTTTATACAGGCTGATAAAATTTTTTAAAATTTTTTAAAAATTTTCAAATTATGTATTTCGAAACACTTATTTGAAATAATTTGGTTCTCTTTTAACATGACCATTGAATTCTTGACGCGTTAGAGCATTGTGTCGCAGTTACTCAGGTTTCACTTGACGTCGTACAGCGTGCATGATCGCTTACGTGTTAATTACATAAAAAAAAGTTTAATAGTTATATTCCTATAAGAAATCATCCATAAGGATTCCTATAGTCTACATATCATTGAAAATCTTTTTGAAAAACTGGGTATATATTTTGAATACCTAATTTATAACCAGGGAGCAACTGAACAGTGAACACATAAGAAAATCGGTAATTAGAATATTTTTCACATATATATTATATCTTTCATATTCAGACAATGTCTATTTAATATCTTGCTATAATTTATTATTTTTTAATAATAACATTTTTTTTAACTTTAATCAGTATTTAACTGCTGGTATTTATTACTACTGAAATATAAAAAAAAATACCGACTAAATACATTAACTTATCTAATTGTAAGATATTTTTAAAACCTCAGAGGACTTCATATCCGGCTCATATTTATACATGCATCCTGCATTTTCTAAAAGGATTAATTGATGGTGATAAGTAATAACAAAAGCAGTCTTAAAGAGAGCCATAAATACGTATATTTTTTGTTTTCGATTTTTTTTTCTTAAGTTGTTAATACTAATAATATGTACTAATTAACTCAAGTACTTCCGGTTCTTATAGATAATTAATTGACTATAATTTTTAAGTATGTAAATCCTATACAAGTAAAGAAGTGTTATCTCAATAGGGTAATCAGTTGTTGATAAAAAATTTTTATATTTATTGTGTTGTAATTATACCGACTGTTTTTATTGAGTATCGAACATTCACAGCCGTATTGGCAGTACAGAAATTGAATCTTATTATTCAAAGTATAGTGCTAAAAAATTTTATTTATTTTTAATTTTATATAATTTTTTGAGGTAGGCAAAGTTACGCTAGAACCAAAGTGGCTCAAATTGACGGTACTTTCAGTATTATTTCTGTACTACATAGCTACAGTTTAAATTCTTCCTGTAATCAACATCAAATCTTCGCATAGAATTAAACTGATTTGCTTTTACATGGAAATGGAATTACTACAATATTTACCAATAGATATTAATTACTTGTTGAAAATTAAGTATTTTGTTCGTGTTAAATTGTTTAATATTACTTAAATATAGCGTCAAATATTTTATGTACAGTCTCGAATCAATTTTATAGGAAATTTCACAGTATATTAATTGCTATGATGAAGTATTTACCAGGCGCATTATACGCAATACATGCGGTACATATAATACATAAATACATAATATGATGAAGAAAAATATTTACATACATAAATTAAAAGTACAGATAAATTTAAAATTTTTAAAGTAAACCTAAAATCCAAAATAAATAAAAAGTTAAAAATATAATGCATTTTCAATGCCATTTGACGCATGGCACTAAATTTTCAAAATGTATTTTAAATCATTGAGTGATACCATATTGTTAAATGTATATGTATACTGAAATAGTATTTTTCACTTTATTTATCAAACAAAATATAAAACTGTCTTTAACTATATAGCGACACTAATTCGAAAAGAAATATAAAACCGTTATTAATGTTTAGACAAATATATACATTTTTGTGTACGGCAGGAAACACGTGACAATTTAGCACACCCCCTTCGATACACCAAGGGTAGAAATATAACTTTAGATAATCGAAATTAAGGAAAAGGAAGAGCTAAAAGGTAACTGAACCATTTTAAATAAGTGAAATGCGGTTTCCTGTTTTAAAATATTATTACCTATACAATTATACATTTTACACATATGTCTTTATTTATTTATTTTCAAAAACTTGTATTTTTAGAAAAAAATTTCTTTTAACAATAATATGAGTTTTTTTTATAAAACTATTTTTGTTTTGTTACAGATCGTTGAATACAATTGGTCAAAATAGGCTATCAAAGTAATCAAATAAAATTCGTTATGCAGACAACAGAATTAAGGACCACAGAAAATTTTAGTCACCAAGGAACGACACTGTCACACTGGGATAGGACGATGCGATATTGTTCAGATTCAACGGATGATGAACATTTACCTCAAGGTACGTTTTTCTCATCTTTACTTAATTGAACGACATATATTGAAATGATGCAAAATTGTAAAAGCACTATAAATCTGATTGATACTTCATACGGCTATTTAAAAAGCACAATATTTCTCCAATATTTTAAATAATCATTTATTTTATAATATTAATAAACTTGAGATTGTAGTTACAATTTGTCAATTTTTTTATATTGTTGAGCTACAAATGTCTGTGTGATCTTCATTAACTGTTCTTATGCGACAAATTATATATTGTGATAAAATCTATCAGTCAAGTTGGTATCAAATTTCACATTCAATCAGGGCTCACAATATTATACACATTTTATAAATTGTTTTATAAATACAGCTGAACCTTTTTTTATGTGATGGATAGGACCGCATAAAAAAAATCGCACAAAAAAGAATATATTCAAAAATATCATAAATAGCTATAAAAAGTTTCATCGAAAATACGTAACTCAAAATGCTCAAAACCTCGCGATTTCCTTAGAAGCTACTTTTCTAAACAAGATAAAGCATTAACTTACACGTGGGAACATTTTATTTCATTTGTATGATATTATATGAAAATTGTAAAAAATACGTCTGTAAAAAAAAATAAATGATGCAACTTATATTCTTATTATTAAATGTACTGATTAAATGCTTAAAAACCATTAAAAAGGATTTTTATCAAAGAAAGTTACTACAGTTAATGTTTAAATTTCCTACTTTCTCTTGATTTTGATTCACATTATGCTCTTTAATGATCATTTTTTTAACAACCGCATAAAAAAAAATCGCACAAAAAAGGACCGCATAAAAAAATGTTCAGCTGTACGTACAAATATTCGATTTAATGTCTAAAAACTAGAATTGTAGTGGGATCTTTCCAATTTAGTTTTAGTATAGTTCTATTAGATGTAAAGAGTAGCCTTAGGAGCTTCTGTTCGAGGAGTCGGAAATTCGAAACCTACTATTTTGTTGTAAACCCTAAGTCTACTTAATTCTAATTAGTATGGAAATAATTATGTTAGAAATGAAAATTATCGTCAAATAGGAAGTATCATCACTGATCACGTGCAAGTTTTATAAATGTTAAAAAAGTAGTTGTTAACCTGTCCGTTTTAAAAATTAAAAATCAAATTTTCATTGAGCGATTCTTAAACTTTTTCTCTCGTGTACTCTGATTTAATCATAAAAATACTCCCTTCTACAAAAATTTCCAAAAAGTACGCTGTAGGCGATAACATCTTTCCTAATTAGGAAAGATGTTATCTTAAACAAAAAGATAAAATGCAAAAAAAATACCAAATCAAGAAAAATAACACAACTAAATAGAATATACCTATAACTGTTTTTAATGGAACGGGTTACTCTGTTTTTATGTCACCGAAGGATGACATCCTTCCTTCGGTGATATTATAACACAGGTCTGTTATCAAAAATTTGAGAGAGGTGGCAATCGGTAATAATAATAATAAAATATAAAAAATAATTAATGAGTTGCACATGCATGTACTAATAAATGCAAGAGGGGGATGTATTTTCACTGTGCTTAAAAAATAAAAAAACCAGCCAAAAATCATAAATTAACACTTTCACCATTATATGTGAAAAATACATAAAGAAATGACTACAGCAATTTTGCGTTTTCATAAAAGAAAGCTATTTTTTTTTTTTTACAAACAAATATATTGTGCTCTTGTTTATTTTTTGTTGCATATTATCTTTATGAATTGTGCAGTCGCCTTGTACATTGTATCTTTTATCCTTCTAATATAGATCAATTGTATATGTAATCTATCTCGCTTGTCATTATTATTAACATGCAGACTGTGCAACGTAATGAAAAAAAAAATATTACTTATACATATCGATCGTGTTCCATTTAGAAATCCCAAACAACACTTACTAGTGCATTTGATGTTTCACAAAAAAAACTACTTTTTTAAAAAATTTTATTGCAATACTAACATTTTAAATGCTTTTAAATGCAATTAAAAGGTTAGTCTAGCATAAAATTTAAAAAAATTAGTTTTTTGTAAAAAAACAAATGCATTGTGTTACACAGTGTCGTTGTGTGTCCTTAATGGAACACGGCCATAGTATAACTAGGCAAAGAAACACCGTATGTGCGGATAACTCGGATTACAGTAAAATGGGACACATTTTACTGTATATTAAAATTAACGTTTTGAAGAAATTTAATTAAATTGAAATATTTTTATTAAAAATTAATGCGAGAATGTAACAATACTTACCTAATTAAACAGAATTTCTACAGTGTAAAAAAAATGGATTTGCAGTCAAACTCTTCACGGGTTTGATGAAATACGTTTAAACAGAATTAATATCGGTTCGTTCAAAAACAAATTAATAATTAATAATATTCCATTTAAGGTTTTTAAGAAAGTGGAGGGGGAAGGTTAGGTTGGCTATATTGTCCTATGTTAAATACATAGGATACCGTAATGGTTGCCAACTTTAAATAAATGAAACTTATGCCGTTAAAACTTATGAAATTATTTTTTTTTTTTTTTTGTTAAAAGAAATACAGTTATTAATAATGATATTTCAAATTTGATTGTTTCCAATACTTTTTATAATCTAAAATATTTTTAATGTATTTAAAACAATGCACAATATGATGTGTAAAGTACGGCAACAGTGTAAAGTTTTAATAGTTTTTCCCACAGAATATCACAGAACGAACGCTAGTATCTCTATACTACTGAAACTAGAGTAACGACAAAGGATAGAAAATATCCCACCAATATGTTATATACAGTGATGGGCGCGTAAACTGCTTACAGTGTTTACAAGCATAGTTTACACGTAAACACGACTTCTGTTTACAACATATTTTTTGGATGTAAATATGTAAACAGCGCAAACAACGTAAACAGGTTAAAAATTAAATTGTAAATTGTAATAATAAAAGAATTACATTACTTAATAAGCAAAACCCAAAAATGTGTTTTATAACTTCATATTTATTTTTCACAACTTCGTATTTATTAACAAATTCAAAATTCAATTGAACAAAATATGAACTGAAAAATGAAAATTTTAATATCAGATTTTTTTCTAACCTATGCACTTTTAATCTTTGGATGGCCACATTGGACAAAGTTTTTTTTACAAATTAAACACAAAGCACTATATTTTCTCCCTTCTTTTTTTAATTGAAAATTTAATTCTGTATATATATATATATATATATATATATATATATATATATATATATATATATATATATATATATATATATATATATATATTCCTTTTGGGAACTGGGAACTGCCATTTTTTACTTTATTTTTAAAGTTTTAAATTTAAATTACGTGTAATTTATGACTCTACGTGTTTACCGTGTTGACTTTACTTTACGGTTGTTTACTCTGTTTACATCTCTTTACAAGGTAAACGTAAACACCGACTGTTTACACGTAAACGCCCATCACTGGCTATATATGTGTACGCGAAATTGTATGTGTTAGTGCGATGGATGGTTGTGTGTATGGGTGTCTTGCATACGCATATACATAACATGCATGTAGCACGCATCATGCACGTATACCGTGTGAACATGACGGCAACAATATGACAACGATTGAAACACACCCATTGGTAGCTACTAAGTGAATGACAACATAGTTCTGCAAAATGCACATAAATACCCATAAGTGATTGCAGAAAAGAGATAGTTGTATTCCTTCCAGTCACAGATGAGACAGATCAAGCCTATGTATAAAAAAGTGAAATCTTAAAGTTGCAGTAACTAGCAATTTACACCATTACTGTTTTAGTCTGTTACTGACTGCCGTGGTGTTCACGTCAAAATAAAAATCATGTTTTTTTAATCAACTCGTGAAATTTAAACAGAAAAAAAATATGAAGTGTGTCTCTATTGAATAAAGAATTTCTCAAAATAAAGGGATATCTTTCTTAAAATAAATAAATTTATTTTTAATTGTTGACTGGTGGTAACTTACGGTGGCCATCATAGTATATAGTATGCGAACTGCATATGAAGGGCCAGGGAGAAAAAGGGGTTAAGTCACTGTAATCAATTTTTTCAGGAGATCAATAAAACTTAAAGAAACGTTATAAACATTGTGTTGTTTATTTGAGAAACAGCTGTAAGCCAAGTCAGCAACAGTACACAAAAGTTGTGGACTTGACTCCTTATTCCCTCTACGCGCTCGTTTGACCCCTTGTTCCCTCTACGCGCTCGACTTGACCCCTTGTTCCCTCTTTGCCTCTAGTTGCGAACGGGTTTTTTTAGGTGACTTGACCCGTTTTTCCAATAAATTGTTATAACACGTGATAATACTCTTGAAGAACTACAACAATCAATCAATAACTCATTTTTCAAAAAAATGTGACTTGCTCCCTTTTTCCCTTCGACCCGTCATATATAATCATCAAAATATATTACTAACACATTGGTATATTCGTGTCCATACATCGTGTGTTGTGATTGTAAGGGTGCTGTATTACGTCACTCATTGATTACAGCGGGCACAATTTGGTAGACATTCTAGTTTGACCCCTTGCGTCTAGTGTTCTATGGTTTTTGAATGTTGATGTTGAACTGAATGTCAACCTAACCAAAAAGTTTAAATAATTTATTACAGTTTGTTAATGAAATTTCGTCGTTAGTGAAATTTAAATAGTTTAGTTTCTCAACAACGATGCTCCAAAAAAATCAAAATTACAAAATAATAATGACAGTGAATTTAAAAGTTTTTAAAAGTTCGGACATTATGAAAAAAAATACAAAATAATAATGACAGTGACTTTTAAAAGTTTTTAAAAGTTCGGACATTATGAAAAAAATAGCAAAAAAGTCAATTACATACGATATTATAAAGCAAAATTAATAACAAAATTCGTGTCACTCAAAATAAAGGAATATATACTAAATGTGTTAGAAAATGAAATAAAGAAAATGTGTTATACATATCTTAAATTTTTAAAGAATAACAATAATTTTAACTTAAAAGAAAAATATTAAGATTAATAATTTTATAAAAGTGTATAAACATATAAGTATATATTTTATAAAGTGTATATTTTATAAAAGTGTAATACTATGTTCAAATTGTGCGCGCCATCATCGCTTCTTTGTCACAGAGCAATATTGCCATATTTACTGCGGCTAATTACAATGTTCAATAACTTTAATATTAATATTACTTATATAAAGATTTTTATCTCAGAAACAAAGAACAAGACTGTTTTGAAACTTGGTGCAGGTATTCATAAACCTGTGATAATTGCTATGCATATTTTTTGTAAAACGAACATTTCTGACTGTCAAGATACAGCTTTTTATATAAATGTGTGTTAACCTATGTGAAAGTGTAACTTCCAAGATTTTTTACTCGCTAACTAAGAACAAGATCGACTTCAAAATTCGACAGGACATTCTTTATTATTTCAATAATAAATTGTCAAATTTTTAAGAAGCTGTCATTAAAATTTTTTTGCCTCTTAAATTTCTTATCAACCTTAAAAACAGTGTGCAAAAATATGATATCGAAAATTATCTGTTTTTCGTTATTACATGTTTAATTTTCTTTTTTATTAGAACAAATATCTTTCTAGTGATTTTATTAAAGAAATGATTCCCATCGTCGGTCGAAGAATAGATTTTGTACAGCACTGGGTAGCGAATTTCTACCTAAAAACAATAAAACCTCATCCCAGTAGGGATGTCGTTTTTTAATCGATAAATCGAGAAATCGATTAATCGGAAGTATGGAAACCGATTTTTAATCGATTATTGATTTTGAGATCGATTCACACATCGATTTTTATTTTATGGAAATCGCGAAACGATTTTTTTTTCAAAACATAAATTGCTTTTTTATTTTATTTATACGTTGCTATTTATTTATTAATTTATATTTATTATCGGTACCTATTACGATTATTAAATTTTAAGCATCAAACGCATCAAATGCATATAATCAGTTGTCTATGCATTTCAAATCAAATTGCTGACAACTGTACCATATACAAAACAATAAAGTTTATGCGGGAAATTTAAAGCAAAAAAAAAAAACTTTCATATTTTTTTTTATCCCTTAATCTATAAAAAAAACTTTGTATGTTATTAAATAAAAATTCGTCAAGTGCGTGTTTTTTGACACGCACTAAGTTAGGCCTTCTCAGAGGACTTGACGAATTTTTTTCATTATTTTAAAATATTTTGTTACCTTAAATCATAGATACCAGCGAAACACAATTCGATATCGATAATGGAAAGGCTGGGAAACTTTTAAAATTTGAAAAAATTCAATTTTTTCAAATTTTTTTTTATCATTTTGTGTGTCTGCGTTTGTATGAACTTTTGAGTGCATATTTCGATAAAATAGACCAAAATAAACAATAGACCAAAAGGTCGAGGCAAGAGTAGGTGGTGAGGTTAGTTAAAGTTAGGTTAGTTTAGTTAGTTTTGACAATATACTTCGACTTTTATATAAAAACTAGATGGTGAAATTAGTTAAGGTTAGGTTAGTTTAGGTAGTTTTGACAATATACTTCGACTTTGACATACATACATACAAAATAACATAGTAACGATATCGAGTAACGACATCAGTAACGATATCGAGTTGTAGTATTTTTTTAATTAATCTGCCGTAGCAATGAACATTAAAAGAAAAAATCATTAAAATCGGATCATTAGTTTTTCTTTTAGAGCTAAGAATAGGTGGAGCCGTGCTTCTACATATACTTCGACTTTATTATAAAAACTAGGTGGTGAGGTTAGTTAAAGTTAAGTAAGTTTAGTTAGTTTTGACAATATACTTCGACTTTGATATAAAAACTAGATGGTGAGATTAGTTAAGGTTAGGTTAGTTTAGGTAGTTTTGACAATATACTTCGACTTTGACATACATGCATACAAAATAAAAAAAGAAATCTTAAAAAATAGATTTTTTTTAAATTTAACAACAGTTTCCCAGCATTTTCAATAACAATATCGAGTTGTAGTATTTTTTTAACTAATCCGCCATAGCAATGAACATTTAAAAAAATCATTAAAATCGGAATATTAGTTTTTCTTTTGGAGCCAAAAATTGGTACATAATTACCAAATGCAATATTAAATATGAAAAATTTATTCATAACTACGTCATTGATTATAGTATATATTAATATACTTCCAAAGACCTATCGATGAATAAAAGAATTCAGGGATTCCCACGTACCTGCTGGGCTGGAATACAAAAACCTATTGGCGCAACAAACGCTCAAAATTCTATATCTTAGTTAGTTTTACTCCGATTTGTTTCAAATTTTGACACAACAATCTTAAAATGTTGTCCAATCATATGAAAGTATAAAAAAGAGAAAAAAAATTAAATTCATTACCATCCCCTTAAGGTTAAAGCAAATTTTTCCGGTGGAGTAGGCATGTCGATTCATTAAAAAAAAATCGATTTCCGATTCGATTGGAATCGAGTGGGCTGGAATCGGTTCTCGATTAAATCGATGATTAAAAGATCGATATTTAATTATTCGATTCGGTAGTCGATTATTTTGAAATATGCTTAATAAAAACAGAAAACATTATTGATAACGAATTAGTAGAGGTAGAAGTATTTTTTATATCAATAAATTAAACTTATTCAAGAAATCAGGAAATGAAACTATAAGTTAATTATATGCGTTTATTGAATCAAATTAATAAAAAAATTACATTTCCCAATATTTCATGTCAATTAACTTTAAAAATATTAATTTATCTAATCGCTCAGGATTTAGGCGACCCCTTTCGTCGGACGCAATATTTGGTGGAACGGAAAAGTCTTTCGCAAGGAACGGATGTTTCGACTATACAAACCATAAGAATTTCTTGTTGTCAAAACTACGAAATTCTAAAAATGCATATTTTTACAAAAAGCCCCAAAGCAGAACATTTTCAACCTTTCTGCGACGGCATGTGTAAAACCCAAAAACTTTCTGTAAGTTTACTGTAAATCGAACGTTAACTTCGACATTTAATATATTATTAAATACAATACAATTACTGTTTAATATTAAATTTAGTGCAAATCTGGCATTAAATTATAATAGGGAATATGCATGTTTTTTTAGAATATTATGAAACATTTTTTAGAATATTCTATACATGTCACAAATTCTTAGGACAGTTCTTTTTGTTTGATTAATTTTAGTTTTCATAACGAAATTAATGTAAATTATCTACCTTAAATAAAAATTCCGCCAAAACGGTACATTTGAGCAACGAGCGATCCTATTGGTTGTGACGTGTAATGTAAAGTTTCACCAAATATGCCAGATATATATACTGAATGAAATATGCACTGAAGGTATAACATAGAGTACCATAAATAATAGGATACACTTTATAAACTTTGTCACTGATAGGAAAACATATCAAATAGAATAAAAATTAATTTTTGAATATTTAAAAATATTTTGTAACTTGTCACAATCAATACTTATTATTTTTTTAAAAAAAATTGATTTAGGTAACTAGGAAAATATTAAATATTGGCCATTAACGGATATTTTCATTTGTTACAATTTTTGTAGTACCAAACTACAATTCTATAAAACTTATTATTTGATAAATTAAGGATACATTTAAATGGATATGGAAAAATTAATAATTCTCGTATTTGAAACCAAAGAGAAAAAGAGTACTATAACAGAGAAATTTGTAAAAAAACTTTGCTTAGAGGTTGCGGAAGCATTAAATGTTCCTTCATTCCAAAATCAAATGCACGTCAAAGCTTAATTTAATCTCCATTTTCACAAAAATTGAATAATTGATTTATACCAGTATTTGATTTGTAAACAATGAAGAAGTTTATGTACGTGTTTCAAACATAAATACGCTGTCAATGGGGTGGGCACACCCCATTGAGTCGTAAAAGACTCTAAAATAGTATTCTACTTTAAAATAGTCTTCTAAAATAGTATTATATACCCTGAAATTATATTTTCGCCTTGAAGTTTATAAAAAACTGTTGTAACTCAAAAGACTTAAAGGCTAAATTATAAAATAATAGCAAAAATATTTTAGAAACTAACCCCCAAAATACCCTAATTTGAGCGAGATAGGACTAGCAGTAAATAAGATATTGACATTTAATGGGATTTCATGGTAGCGGCGTAGCTACCGTTACTCCGATTTCGATTAAATTCATAGGGGGCCATATAGGAACCAAACTACATAATTTCTGAAAATTTCATAAAAAAGAATTGAGTGGTTCAGAAGTTATGCCACTTGGTGCAATTTTGGAATTACATGGTAGCGGAATTGCTACCGTTACTCCGATTTTGATTAAATTCATAGGGGACCATCGCGGAGCCAAACTGCATAATTTCTGAAAATTTCATTAAAAACAATCGAATAGTTCGGAAATTATGCCACTTGGTGCAAAATTGGAGATACACAGACGGACAGACAGACACCAAACCAAAATTGTTCAGGAAGCTCTAAAACGTAAAATGTGCGTAAAAAATTTAATTTTGGAGAGAAACAATTTTTTATTTTTCAAAAGTGATCACAATGCTTCCGCTACTAAAAGGACGTTTTTACGTTCTAGTTATTTTTACTATACTATAAATATAAACCGCTTGTTTCTCGATATTAATTCGTCTATATCCAATACGGCGCAGCCTGCTAGCAGCCGCCAGCGCTCGCGGAGTCTTAAGTCACTTGTCTTCGATTTAAAGAAGGATATTTTCACGTTCTAGTTATTTTTACTATACTATAAATAAAGTTTTTTCCTTCCCTTTTACGGTCAAATTCACAACAAACTACATTCTGCAAACTACATTCTAGTTGGTTTTATGATAGCTAATCTAAGATTAGTAATCTTTCTGCAGGAGCCCGTTCTCCTTCTGCGACAATGTCGCCGTGTTGCGCGTAGTTCTGCTATGGGGACAAAAAGTAAATTTAGTTTTCATTATAGTTAAAATTTTTTAACTAATTATTATTTTTCTACTTACATAATATAACTTCTTGCAATTTTTATAAACTTTTTCAGCTACAGGTAGCTTATATATAAACTTTTTCAGAATAGTAGTGCGTGGGTAGGTAGTACTTAGTAGATTTATTGTTAGTAGACTCACAGAACATTTTAAGTAGACTAGTCAAAGTGTGGAACGCTCTTCTTTATAAAATCACGAATTGGTTTATGTTTTCTTAATAATTTACAACATTTACAACGATTATAAAAGTAACATAACCATGTTTGACAAATCGACTGCAAATTCACCGAAACCAAAAAAAAAAAAAAATAATCAACAATTTTTGAACTGAATGTATCTAATTCTTTATCTACTTACCATGTTATTATCAATTATCATGATCATCATATTCTGAACATTTAAATTCTGTTCATATAAAAGTTTTTTTTAGGTTAATTTATTCAAAACAATAATATTGACTGACACTTGTTGTACCTGTATAACAAAAACCAGGTGTCAATTTGAAAACAAGCCATACCTATTTTTTAACTTACAAACTACTTTTTTTTTTTAAATTTGCTAATATTGAGTTAAGTACATTAATTATTTTACTTACATCATCAGTTATCAAATTTTTTCGTTCGTTTACTCGATTTATCAAAAATTATGAACTTTGCTCAAAAGTAAAGTACTTTTATAAATAATAAACAAATATTTTACTTCGCAAAATACCACTTTTATTTTGAAGCTGTGACAATATTGTTTCGAATATTCGGTTTGAAAATGAACTGACGGTTCGAAACAATATTGTCACAGTTTCAAAATAAAAGTGGTATTTTGCGAAGTAAAATATTTGTTTATTATTTACAAATATGGAATACCGTAAAGTAACGCTCAAATCTATTAATATTATAAAGTACTTTTATTTTTATTAATACCAAAAATTGTTATAAACAAAGTTGATCAGAATTTAAAACTATACTCGAATATGGAATTATATCGAATTACAAGAAAAATCACGTTTTGTTGCTTTTTACAATTTTAAGTTCTAATTTTGGAAATTTGTCTCCTTTGTTTATTAACACCATGATGGTTATAACCTTTCCTAACAAAACGCCCAACTAGTACACTATTTTGACAGTACACTATTATTACACTTATATACTTCTCATTGATTTTATAACAATGCGTTGCGCGAACGATGTCGCAGGTACATCTAGTTCAATATAATTACGTATCTAAATATATAGCTTTCTAATTCTGATCATAACAATTTTTGATATTGTCAAAATACATATTATATACATATTGAGCAAAATACATATTTCTGACAAACATTATAAACAAACAACTGAAAAAATTTATACTGATGATTGCAATTTACATTTTAGATCTTAAACCATGCAGAACTTTTTAGGAAGAACTACTTTTTTCTTGGAGTTAATAAGAAAAGTTTTCTATATGATACCAACATAAAAAGACACAGTGTATATTTTTAAATTTAGTTCACAAATATGAATAATAGGTGGCAGTATATATTACCAGTCAGAAAAAAAGTTCCAGTAGTTTGTAAAAGTGACACAAGATAAAAAAGGTAAAATATATACATGTTTGTATAAAAATAAAAAAGAAGAAAAATGTACATTCCTTTTGGTGATATCGTTGATAGATCGTCGATAGAGTTAATATACAACAAAAAGACTAAAGTAGAGCACAATATAATTGATGCCAAAAAAAAAATTAGCTTTCTTTTATGAAAACGTAAAATTGCTGTAGTCATTTTTTCTTTATGTATTCGTCACATATAATGGTGAAAGTGTTAATTTATGATTTTTGGCTGGTTTTTATTTATTTATTTTTTTTTTTTTTTTTAAGGACAGTGACATCCCTCTAGTATATGCATGTGCAACTCATTAATTATTTTTTTAAATTTTATTATTATTATTACCGATTCCCCCTCTTTTTCAATTTTTTAGACCAAAATTATAAGGCTCTTCTTCGAAGGCCTAAAAACTTCTCAACATTTAGTACAATTTAGATAATATTTATACAATTCTAGAGAAAGCAACGACAACTGCAAATGAGTCATTCTCATAAATGTATCTCTTAGACAGACTCGTATTATAGCTATCTCTCAGAAGATCTACTATCTAATATATTGAAAAAGGATAGTAGAAATTATATCTTTTATATGTGACAAAACTTTATTTTTGAAATGAGTCATTTTCTTTATATATATGAATTTGACTAAAGTGCCCTGTAAACGATCAAATTTGTTTGTCAAACTTCACGTTTTCATCAAACAAGAGCTTAAACGATCAAACCAAAGCTCAAACAAATTTGACAAACTTGCGCGTAGTTTGTCACACTAGTGATCCCCATAAAATAATTTTGTTAGATTAAACTTGGCCAAACATAGAATAAATAATGAAAATTACGGAAAAAATGTTGCTCGTACAGAGATTTGCAAAAATTTTGTCATATTTGCTATTCATTTCGGGGCAATTTAATAGAGCTTGTTTGACAAACACAACAAACACCGCCGCTCACCTTCAAACTTGTTGGTCAAACACGTCAAACAAGTTGATCAATCAAGATTTTCATCAAACATGTCAAACACGTAGATTGTTTGACAAACGCGTCAGACAAAGCTGCATACTATCAAATAATTTGACAAACACGTAAAATTTGACAAACAATTTGATCGTTTACAGGGCACTTAACATTTTTATATCAAATGAAAACAAAAATTGTCAACTTTGTTGTGATGTTGTGATTCATCTCTGTACCATAGAATAAAATTCTAAGAAAATGTTGGTAATTAAGTACGTACAGGCTTAATATTTTTCATCTTAAAAGACTTCGAAAGTTCATCTTTCTGAATTATACATAAATTTTTACTTAAAAATTACCGCAACTTTTGCAACAGCAAATTTGAATCGATTTCTTGGAATCGATTTTGAATACAATCGATAATTTAAGTATCGATTCTTTTGTTGGCAATTACGAATCGATTCAAAAATAGATTTTTTTTTAAAAAACGGCATGCCTACATCCCAGTGTTGTCAGACAGTTTTTCCAAAAACTGTAGGTGGCAGCTTTAAAAATTTGTCAAGTGCGTGTTTGACACGCACTAAGTAATGTTCCTCACAATCAGTGGTCATAACTAAAACTTCGTAAAATATAACAGTCCGGACACATACGTTCACGATGTGACACATACGAACACGATCGTTCTGAAATCAAAAAATAGGTTATACTTTAGGAATAAAATTCATTTATTAGGAAAAATATTTTATCCACCTTCATATCTCGTTATAAAAAATTCCTAGAAACAACTGATTGTACGGAACACTGTTAGCGCAAGTACAACTTGCACTTGACTTGTTTTTATTAAAGTTAATTATGTATATAATAAAAATTAGAAATAAATAAAGGTTTAAAAAATATTAACTACGATTTTTTTATTAGAAACACAAAATTACAAAGACAACGTATTTATTATATCATCGTTTTTTTTATTAGATTGTATTTTCAGATACCTCGTTTGTAGTACTTTTCTAAAAATAATTTTTTTTTTCAATGTAACTAAATCAAATATCAATCACAAATATGCGTATAAGAGTAAAAATGTAAGATGAAATTTGAGTGTAGTGGCATTTCAAACGCGCGCTCCTAAAATTTTGTTTTCTTCCGGACCGAGAGATGGCATGTAAATAGTGGTTTAGCACCGTTGTACAGAGATAGTTATCTTTAGTGTATTTGATCTGTGTGTAAAACGCTAAAACGTGTTTCACGTGTTTTAGGCTGTATAAACAATCAATGAAATAAGATTTAAGATTTAAGAAATAAGATTTAAGGAGTATGCCATCTAGTGATGTTGAATGGAGCTTTAACGTAACTGGTCGTAGATATAAATATGTAGGTATTTTTTTACGTCAAAATTCGTTAACAGTTAACAGTTTCATTCAACGTCACTAGATGGCATACTCCTTAAATCTTAAATCTTATTTCTTAAATCTTAAATCTTATTTCATTGATTGTGTATACAGCCTTATACGTCCTCCTTTGTTTTGTTGAAATGGCGGAAACGGACAAACTATGACGAAACGAATAGGTATAAAATGAGCGAAAAAACGGACACTGAGAGCCATCTTACGGTTGGGGAGAAAGTACAATGATGTGCAATATGGCCCTATTTTTGATAGGATTCTCTATGTATATAATTTTTTCTGTGAATTATGTGGGCTTGTCGGTAAGTATGTAATTATCACAAATATGTAAAGATGGCTCTGTGTGTATTAAAATAAGTTATTAGACAAAGATAACAATTTTTAGAAGCTGTCCCATTATTAATAATTTTAAGAAAAAACAGCGAAAGAGTTTCAACTAGTTTTCATCATTTTGATCCTAGGAACTCAAAGTCCTTGATTTACAGTTTGTACTTGATACGTATTTTTTATGTCACATATGATGGATGACATATTAATCTCGTTGCGTGATTATAGTGGGGAACCATATAATATAATAATTATAGAGTTGTACATGCATATATTGAATAAACGCAAGAGGACTGTATTCTCACTGTACTTAAAAAACAAGCCAAAAAATCATAAATTAACACTTTCACTGAGGTGACATTACTTAGTGCGTGTCAAAAACACGCACTTGACGAATTTTTATTTATAATTATGTATTGTTTATGTTAGCCACAATATTTGACCACTTTTGTTAATGTTTTAAATAATAATAGGTTTGGTTTCGTATTTCCTTTTTATTTCCTTTTTACTGAAAAACGATAAAAGCAAATTAACTGCTTTATATAATAGTGCCGGAAAATCAATCAAAGAAATTTGTAATCAATTTTGACATTTTAGTCAGTGACATATTTTCAATATTACTTAATAATTATGTATGTGTTTAAAATAACTCTACTTGCTTTTAGAATTCGAAAATGGGTTTTAACTTTCGTATCCTACCCATGCAAAATTCTTAAACTCTATACTATAATACTGGCATGGTCGCCGTGCCACATTTAGTGAAACTGTCTTATATTAATTACAGATTTTTTCGAAAATTTCACTTTAACTCTTAAAATTTTAACTATAACAACATTATACATATGTACATATGATTTTAATTTATATTTAATTTCTCCGCAGATCCGCGACAGTGGTCCAGACAGGATGTGGCCAAATGGTTATCGTTAATATCAAGAACGCATCGCTTGTGTGATGTTAGAAAAGACCGATTTCTAATGAATGGAAAAGCGTTGTGTCTGATGTCGTTGCATATGTTCTTAGCAAGAGTTCCTGTAGGCGGTAAATTATTGTACAAAGATTTTCAATTACGATTAGCGCGCGCAATGTATGCTAATGGTGATTTATAGTGTTAGAAAACAAACAAAATATTTATTTTTTATACTTGTTTATTATTATTACAATGCAAAAGTATTACAACATAAGCCAGTGTTTTATGATTTAGTTTCTTCCTATTTTTGTATATGTGTGCTGCGGAATCGTTATACCTAGTAATTTTGTAAATATATTATGTAAGCCAAAGAAGCTAGGGACCAATTTTTCAATTTATTGTAAAGTTTTGTAATTAGCTATCATAATTTTTTTTAATAATTTATTAATTTACATTCTATTACAAAAAAAGTGGGGCATATTTTGGGCATAATTTCAAATGCTATTAATTATAAAGATTCCATATTTTTTGTAATAAAGTGTAAAATGTAACATTACTTAATGGAATAAAGACAATGAAAATCGCAATTCTGTCGTGTCAAGCAAATCTCACAAATCTTGGGATAGAGCAGTTACGGATAACAACGTTTAAAAGATTATCCCTAGTATGTATTTTGACAATAAAATTAATTAATTAGTTAATAATAATATAACAATTTTACGTGCATATTTTGATTGTACTACATTGCCTATTTCCTGTAGATATTTTCAAAGAGGTTATTGATTCAATACTGTAACGCTTAATCAATAACCCTAAAAATTCATTATCCCAGACATCTAATAATGTCTGAAATATTTAAGATCATCTGATATTTTCTTCAAATCAAGGTTTCTTAAAACTATATTTTTTCAGATACCTATCTGATATACGTCTGACACGACAGAGTTGCTATAATATAACTGAAAATTAAATAAAATTATCGTAAAAGTTCCTTAAAAGTTTAAATTGTGTAAATTGTATAATCAAGTCACCATAGTTAATCAACTTGACGTCATCATTTTGTCATTGGTCAGCCATCCATAGTATAGTGCAAAAATGTACATAACGTATACTCATACATTTATGTTTTATTCGAACACGATCTATTATATATATTTGATATCTACTCATCCTTGTTTACAGCTACTACGGATGTAAATGTTTACCATATATATGTATGTTTACCTACTTGTTTTTAACATGGCTGTAAAAAAAAAGATGGGTAAAATTTGCAAATCTTGTTTGAATGAAATATGTATAGATACTATAAAATATACCGGAAGGATTATGTATTAATTTCTACAAACTGCTGTATCCAATAGATCAGGAACTATAGATCAGGAGCATTTTTAAATAGAAAAAATTCCGAGCTGGTCGAATATTTGGTGTTCGTCCAACACTCGAATAGGGAATTGGTTACAAGCTTAAGAAATATTGAATATTGTAAAAATTATATCAATCGATTTTGTTTCAATTTTTATACAGTTTTATCAATTTTTATACAGAAAATATTTTACAAACATAATTATAGCAATGTAGGATGGGCATTTAAACTTACACATAATAATATTTTTAATATAGTTCCATTTAAGTCATTTACTTTATTTTGAATCAATTGTGTTGACAAATTATATTTAATAGTTTATATTTATCAAAAAAAAAAATTAGGAAAAATAATTTTTTCAAACTAACTATACAATCGGCAGAATAGTCTCGAATCCCTAATTTAGGACTCGAAATTTATTAAACATCTGCTTGTTAAAATAAATTTTTAGCATAATAGGGATTTCATTATTTTATCCATAACGTGTTTATGTCTCGACTGAATTATTATTTGATTAATTTATTTTTTTGTAATTAATGTCTTAACTGTATTCCAGTGTGTATAAATTCGTATTTGTAAATATTATTATTTTATATTCATTAATACATAAACAATTTTTGAACTCAGGCTTAGATATACGGATAGAATTAATATTATGGTGTATTAACTGATTAATTAGTATTATGTCTGAAGTTACTTATCACTAATTTCATTAATTTATTATTATTTTTTTTAATTTACCTAATTTTTGTTAATATACCTAAATACAATAAATAATTCTAGTCAATAAAACAAATTATTTCTAAAACATACTCAGTTTAATTTTCATTTCTTTTTATCACTTTTAGTTACAGCCAATATCTTCATCCTCAACAAATCGACGAAACGAAAACAGAAGTAAATGAACAGAAATAAGTAGGTACTAGGAAGAAGGTAAAGTGTTCTCTTCAGAGAAAGATACACTCTCTGTTAAATTATAGGTGAATTATGCAGCAGCACACTATCTTTAATTTTCCGAAATTTCACATAGGTTTACGAGCTATAGTCAGAAAACCCATATTCTTTTTCTTCTAATGATTTATCTTATTTAATTTAAACTATATTTTTCACTGTTTCGAGATCCCAATGCCGGCAGTTTTATTAGGGAGAGCCTGTATATTGAAAAGAAAAAAATATATTGTAACACTTTAAGGTCATAGTAAATAAAGTGCCAAACCTTAAAAATAGATCAATGTTCTCCTTATTAAAAAAAAAAAAAAAAAAAAAAAAAACTAAAATTGGTTTTATTTTCACCTAACTAAATGTATTTATTTAAATACTATAGACACACATAACTTACCATAATTTTCGATTCAAATTTGAATAAAATGAAGACGAAATTAATTTAGTTATGCATCTGTTTTAATGAAATCAACTGATAAAAATCTTTGATTTGACTCATAAATTAATTTTCCGGAAACGTAAGTTAGTAATCAAATATTTTAAAAAGCAGTAATAAGATATTACCGAATTTCTAACTTTACCAGCCCATGTTTTTCAGTGAAATATGAAAGATATTGTAAAATTGTTAAATATTTCACTATTGTTTTAGAGCCACTAGGTGTTCGTTGATAATGTTAGGAATTATTAAAGAATCATAACCTCATCAAACCTGTAGTAACCATTACTTAAATGAATTATTCGATAATGCGCGAATAAATAAGTGTGAAAATTATTTCTAAATTCTTATGAAGTTATGAGATTATGTAATTTTTAATATGAAAATATTACTTACCTAAATTTTATAGCTTCTGAAATATTAACTAAAGTTTGCACACTTTTTGGAAACAAAAATGTACCATATAAACTTTATAAAAAAGAAAAAAAACAGTAAACAAAGAAAGAACAAGTAGCTGACGTATAAAATGGTAGGTATTCTAGTAACAGAGTTTCGTTTTTGGAAAAAAATTATTTTTTAATAAGACAACTACCTATATACATATTGGGTTAAAACGAATCTTGTTGGGTGTATAATAAAGTTTTATGATTGAACCCAAATCACAGCAGGAGAGATCGTTTACTTTTTGCAAAACGAAAAAAGTCCCTTTGAAAATCAATACATGTGTAGGTATACTAATGTATTATTTTTATGTGCGTACCAGGTGTTACAAATTATTCATCTAATAAAAATTGACCTACTAAAATAAATATATTTGTAATAAATTTCATATACGTAATTAACTTACTTTAATTAATTATAATTGTATAAATAGTATTAAGAAAAACTGCTAAATCAAATTAATGAATTGTTGCTAATAATTTGGCAAGATAATTATGTATTTTATTTGTTAAAGGAGGTAATATTATTTTTAAATTGAATTAGTACCTATTTTTGAATTCTTAGTTGAAGTTTTCCGAAATATACCTAATCAATAATTTGCTGTAAATTATCAAACAATTGAAGAGGTGGATTCCAAAACGCGCTAAGTCACTTTTTGCAATTTTTCAGGAAATGTAAAAAACTATCTAGGTAGGCAAATGTAGTAATCTGTTTAAATTATTTTCAAGTTCTTATATAATAATTATTATTGATGTTATTTATTTGTTCTTATTCATACATATAATTTTCAATAGATTATATTAAAAAAAAAAAAAAAACTTTAAAAAGTTGGGTTGAGTTGGTTAAAATAAACCTAGTTTGTTTAAATACAGATATATTTTATTCAAGAAACATTTTAAACAGTGCATTATTAGCTATTTCATGTGTTTGACATAACAGAAAATCTGTCTACATGCAAATTTGGAAAAAAAATACCAGCTATTATTGGAAAAAAAATGCAATGGTTTACGAGTAAATTTGACTTAGAGCGTTTTGAAATAAAACTGCCACTGACTTAGCGCTTTTTTGGAAAACATTCCATTTTTCATCATTCATTTTACAGTAGACTAAGCTCATTTTGAAGGGTGGCACTACGAAAATCGTGTAGAGCTGGGCTTGAACATTCTGCATCAACTAAAATCTCACATTAGATAAAAAATGACTTAGCGCCTTTTGGAATCCACCTCTTCAATTATATTATAAATTAAATAAGTAATGTGGTAATTTACAATATTTCATATAAGGATTGTATTTTAAATTTATTATTCTTAACTCAGAATGTGGAAACTCATAATGTAGAATATACTCTATGCCACCAACCATATAAATATGATACACATGTAAAAATAATTGCTGGGAAATCAAAAATGTTTATACAACAGGTAGATGTCCTTATTTAAGTATTTTAATAAAAGAAACACTTTGATAGTAACTATTGCGGTGTTAGCATTGCTGAGTTATTCATATCAGAAAATAGAGCTTTTTCAAAATTTAATAAAGTGCAATAATTACCTAAATCAAGTTAGTATTTAAAAGCGAAAAAAAGGCATATTTTCATGATTTTTTTTTTGGAGATATGAATAATGTTGGCTTATTTATTTCATGTACACGTTATAGTATAACATCTGAAGTATCTTTGAAAAAATTATCAATTGCAAATATCGATAAGTAAGTCCGTGACAGCGAATTTCCGGAGGCGCCTCGAAAAAAAGTTGTTTTGCGGTGAACACCATAACTTGGTACCGGATCATCCGATTAAAAGGCGATATGTTTCCCTAGGGAGTCAGGAAGAGTTTTTTGTATTTTTTCGATTTTTTTATTTTTGGCAGCATTTTGAAGTGAACAACGCAATTTTCGCTAAAAATTTCGGTTAATTTGTTATTATAAACTGGAAAAAAATAGCAAAAAAAAAAAACTCGATCTGATTACCTGTTGATTTATGTGTAGAAACAGTGTACACAATTTCAACAAAATTGGTGAAGTAGATTTTGAGTTATGATGTTCACGGACTTCAAAAATGTTGTTTGCGAGAAAATGGATTTAAAGTTTTTTATACTCAAAAATCCAAAACTAAGCATCAACAAAATGATATAATTTTTTATACTTACGCGGGTAATTATAGTAAGTATTTGTTCTGTATAAGATTTGTAAGTATAAAATTAAAGTAATTTTTATACTTACCAGGTAGGCGCGTCGCGCAGCTACCAGAGAGGTATAAAAATCGAGCATGAGGGCCGGTCGCTTGAAACGCTGCATGTTCATTAGTTTTGCTCGGATTTACTTGAAATTTTGACACAACACGCTCGATATGTTGTACATTCAGAAAACAAATTTAAAAAAAAAAATGCAAAAGAAAAAAAATTTTAAAAACCTTATCCCCTCCTTAATTTGATTTTAGTAGATTTTCTTAATACTGTTTATACAAATATAATTAATTAAAGTAAGTAAATCACGTATATGAAATTTATTACAAATATATTCATTTTAGTTGTTCAATTTTTACTAGATGAATAATTTGTAACACCTGGTACACACATAAAAATAATACATTAGTATATTACATATGTATTGATTTTGAGAGTACCTTTTTTTCGTTTTGCAAAAAGTAAACGATCTCTCGTGCTGTGATTTGGGTTCAATCATAAAACTTTATTATACACCCAACAAGATTCGTTTTAACCTACATATTGTATACTATGTCTATAAGTTTTCACAAAAATTGTTAATTAAGGACTAAACAGACAGTTGACTCATACCTAAACCTCAAGTAGGTAATAATTTCTAAACACAATTAAAGTCAAGTAGATATAGGGTATCGACCAAGAAAACTTAATACGTGTTTTGGTCAATTTGTCACATTTTAACTTTTATGCCAAATATACAATATAATTGCCTAATTAACCACAGGGACCGGTCTGCCCTCACACTAAAAAAAGGCGACCTAACTGTGAGAAAAATATTTAAATAATATAAAAAAAATATCATTTTGATAAATCATTATTTCAATAAGCATATTTTCTTAATTAATCAAATAAAAAATACTTGTTTGAAATTTTTGGAATTCATACTTAGCTCGCCAATTTCTCAAAACTTGATTGAAATTGTAATTTTTTTCTATTTAAGAATTAAATTATCTAGTTGATAAACACTGTAAAAATATGATTATTACACCTCATTCGTGATAAATTGTAATAAACAGTTTATAAGTAAAAACAACTGTTAGTCACTCACAATAAACAATACTTTTTTAAATTGTGAGCAGATGTTTATGACAGTATTTACATAAAAAAGTAATTTATATAACATGCTATAATAATATATTATATATGTTTAAATACAAAGGAAAATTTTTGAAAAACAGTATTTTTATATTATAATAAACTTAAATATTATCATTTTTTATAAATAAAAACTTTACAGAACATTACATAACTTATTTTCATTTATAAATTATAACTATTGTTAAAGTTATTATATAATACTTTATCAATGTTCCTTAACCATCAATTCACGGATTAATTTACGCCTTCTAATAGTATTATTACTCAGCGCTCACACTATTATAACATTTTTATTATCAGTTTTTAGCAAAATAATTCTTCCATGATCTTTTAATTTCATATCAAAAAATATTTATAAAACTTAACAATTAATTATTTGACAATTCATTTACAAAGATTTAATTTCCGTCTGTTTTGCTAATCCGTAAATCCAAATCAGGTTAAGAAACATTACATATTTTAAACTCATACATACATAAGAAAAAATATGTTTTTGAATATCAAATACACAACATTAATAGTCACGCTATTGAAATAGAAAAAAAATTGCTGAATTTTCATTCTGAAAATTCGCTAATATAATACTAACAATAAATAATTCGAAGAAAACTATTAACTAAAAATTTATCATACTTCTTAACGATCGCGTATGCAGGCTAATCTGTCGTACAATTGTACTCTTCCAACGAAGTTCTTGAATTTTATATCCCACATAGTAACTCAGTAAGCTCAAGACAAAACTCATAAAATTAAATAAAAATCTCTGTGGCCATTCAAGGAAATTGAATATGTTATAAATCCATCTTCCGTATTCCAAATATGTTACAAGTAAACTGAAAAAGAAAATTTTATAATGTCATTTAGGAGGACAAGGGGGTAAACTTTATCAAAAACTTGATTTTTTTTTAAAAAACAAGGGACTTTTATCATTTAAAAAAATTCAGGTCTTTTTTATAAATTTGTAGTTAGAGTATACTACCGTCGAAAAGTTTACGATTAAGGGGCCACATCAAGCACGTTACCATGGGCAGAAATCCGGAGCCCTCTTAGATTGGGAGTTCCGGGCTTTTACCCAACGTACTCATTCGGTAAAGACGGCACTGATATAGCATAATGAGAAATACTACGATCAATAGAAATTAAAAGAGGAGATCAAAACAAAACACCAAATTAGAACGCAAAAGTTCTTGTAAAACCAATTGTCCATGAGACTGTTGAAAAGATATTCGGGTTTCTTAAACCAAGACCAAGTATGATCGTAATTAAATTAATAATTTGTAATCTTTATACTTACACTGCTGTATAAATAATATGAAGTGCCGTAATAGCTATAAACGCATGTTTATGATGTGGCAATGTCATTTTAGAGAATAATATTTCCACAAGCACCGGAACAATGATGACCGAATGCAACGAGTGATTCAACCACGCCGGCACAATCACATCTAATACTTGTGGTAGTACGAATTCCCGATTGATTGTCCACAACGTCCAAAACATTGAAATTACGTACTACAAAAAAATAAATTTAAAAAATTTTATTTAAAATTTACATTTCCTTTATGAAATTTTTAGTTTATTGTACTTACCAGTGTGCATGGTGCTACAATGCAAGTGAAGAAATATCCCTGGATATCGTTGAATTTCCTTTTAGTTTTTGGCGATAATTTAATTGAACTTGATTGCTGAATATGTGTGTTGATTACAGCAAACAATAGAAAGAAAGTTTGAAAGATCTGAAAGTTTTTAGACATATTAAAAGTATGGTTTAACTCGAATTACCGTGAATTAAAGACTGATAAGTCAGTTGACTTAACATTGACTTCGGTTACTTCTAATTGGAAAATTAATTAGCTCATAATGTTTTTTTAGCAAACCGCAATGGTAATTTAATTCTATTTCTATTACAAATTAGCAAGATGAAATTTCCTCTATTATAGTTTGTTTATTTTATTTGGAATATGAGCAAAATATTTCCTTCTCTGTTTTGTAGAACAGAAAAAATGCGCAAAACAGAGAAAGAAATATGGTGTTCGTATGCCAAATAAAATAAATAAACTTTACCAATCTAACTAGATGTTAACATTAGCTCATTCAAATATACCGCACCTTGGCGACAACAGCGCCACATCTTTTATGTAAATTTCATTTCTAATATGGCCCTGTTGGTGCTGAGATGCGATTTAGTAAAACTAATTTTAATTATAAATTATACTGAGGTCCATTTATTTTATTTTACGAAAATTATTTAAATTAGGTGCGAAAAAATCTTGCAACGGAGAAATATTGTAATTAGGGTATTTTGTCTTGGTAATTTCGTCTGATTTTTCGGGATTAAGGTTGAATTTTTGAAATATTGGGATTCACGTCTTGTCCCTGTCGGGATTACATAGGTATGGTTCATTTCAATTAAATTTAACCATGTTTCATTACTTTGAATTTAAATAATTTCCGTTTCCTTGGCTTTATGTCTTTCATTATCGCATTTACGTAAATTTTAAATTTGCAGTTTCTTTTTAGAAAAGAATAGAAGATTGATTTGTTTCGAATATAAGAAATATTTAATTTTTTAACGATAGCTCATGATCAATTGTATTTGAAATGAGGTATAGATACAAAATTACAAAAAATAAATAATCGATCGTTAAGAATTTAATTATTAATGAGATCATGATCACAGCTTATCATTTATTATAAGTATTGATAAGACCGGGTTTATTATTCTAATTTTACGTACTTTTTTACTGTCTTTGGAAATTTATACCTTTCTACAGTATAAAGTGATTTTAGTTCTAATAAAAATAATAATCTCTTATTTAAACATATCCCATTCTATGACAATCACGATCCCCTTTAAACTCCAACACCGAAATTGGGATTAATTCTTAAAAATCCCAGAATTTTATATGCCCTATTTCAGTCAAGATATGGTATTTATACATACGGCCCATTTTATATTATATTACTTATATGTTATGATAAAAAGATACGTGTTTATAAAGGAACACATTTATGTTCCGTTCATTGTTATTATTATTACTTAAAATGAACAATTACAAAATGGAACTTACCATATTCCATCCCGTGAAAAATCGATTTGCAAATATTTTTAAATCACGAGCATGTTGATTATTCACCTTCGATACGTCCAAATTATCTGTTGCATATGCCGCTATCAGATGATGAATTATTAATAAAATTCGAAAAACTTGTAAATATTTCGTCTGCATCTCTAATTTTTTTTACTCAAACAAAACAATTACAAAATATTTTAATACTTCTTCACATTCACCAATTTGTATGTATAGTAATATGGAAATTCTGTACGTAAAGCCTTTATATTTAAGTGTTTCATATTCTTACAATTGATAACGATTTATAAAAAAAAGAATATAAAATTATTAGAGTTTATCGTAATTACAAAAATAAAAATAATGAAGACAGAAAACACGTTTAATTGATAAGAAGTGAAGCTGTTTTGTTTACACCCGGATTTCGTCTTTTTCGAAGGTCAACATTTTGAACTCTTTCATTTTTATTTAAGACTTCTTTGACGATATTCCTAGTAATTATAATATATTCCGCGATTATAATCAGTTAAAAAACTAATTTTTATTGAGCTATTCTTATCTTTTGGTAAAATTAGACGCTATTATTATTAATAAGGTTGTATTAGTTTAGGAAAGGATGCTGTATACTTGTGAAGATTTGTTCGATATTATATTATCATAAAGTATTACGGTTTCCGTGATATAAAATATGATTCTAATCCTTAGTTTAAGATGGTCGATAAGAGAAATAGGGTAAATCCTGTATTATAGGTACACCTGAGTGTTGTATTTAAGTTTATTCAAATAATACAGAAGTTACGAAAACATGGTTTGACAGTATAGAAAAAACATTTAACTGTCTTCCTCGCGCTACCACCATTACAGCTTTTAGTGTATATGTTAATAAAAATTACGAATTTGGAAGCAGAAAATTTTTTTGTTTTTCCTAGAAGATTTTGTAACTTATTGTAAGAAAGTATTTCAGGAAGTTTATTTTCATTTACATCAGGGGCGTATACAGCCGAGCTTCTTGGCGGACCGAGGCGGTTGATGTTTATGCGAAAAATAATAGGACTAAAAAAAATTTCTGAGGCAAAATTAACAAAAAAATAAGAAATTGAATCGTTGACGACCAATAAAAAAAAGCGTCACCTAGTAAATTTGACCGATACGGTGTTTAAAATTAAATAATATCTAGTATATATTTTTAATTCTCAGCGGGGTGGGGGGATCTAGAGCCCTTGACACCCCCCCCCTGTATACGCACTTGGTCTACATAAAGTTTAGAGGCTTTTCAAATGGAATATAAAAGAATCTGTACAATCAAAACAATACTGAAATGTTAACTTTAAGCCCTAGTCCCTTCAGTCCGAATTGCCGGATCCGCAGTAGTTATAAAACTATAAAATAATTTTGCTTCCGAACCTACTAAAGTAGCGGAAGCATTGTGATCACTTTTTAAAAATAAAAATTTTTTCCCTCCAAAATTTTTTACGTACATTTTACGTTTTAGAGCTTCCTGAACAATTTTAGTTTAGTATCTGTCCGTCCGTCCGTCTGTAGGTCCGTCTATGTGTCGCCAGTTTGCACCAAGTGGCATAACTTCTGAACTATTCGATTGTTTTTAATGAAATTTTCAGAAATTATGAAGTTTGGTTCCTAGATGGTCAATTAAATTGACATTAAGTGTCAATATCTTATTTACTGCTAGTCCCACTTTACTCAATTTTTTATGAATCGTTTTGTTTATTTATTTTTATTAATTTATATACCTATATTAAATTATACAAAGATATATTGGGCATTAAATTACCAAGGTGCTTTTACGAGTACGAGAAAGCTGTGTGCCACACCCCATTGGCAGCGTATTTTTATTGTGCTGTACCAATATCTACTTGATTTTAATTATTCAGAAATTATGGCTCACTTGAGTTTGCGTTTGTCTTAGGTCAGGGTTATACAGGAATCGTATACGCGCTTGTATTACACGCGTGTGTATATTGTTAACATTGAAGAACTGAACGGATTGAATCTGTATTTGATGGTTAAATCACGCGCGTACATGGGCGTGTAAAACAAACACGTACACGCTTCCTACATAGCGACGACCTTAAAAAATACAATTAAATTTTGCAACCAATGCGGACGTTCGTATTGTTGGGGACGGTCTTTTATGGTTTCTATAATTTTTACATTGTTTGTAAGTAATGTAAAAATGCATATGTATCTTGTTGTTAGTAAACATACCAATTGATAACATGCTGATTAAAGGGTTAAATTCTATAATTAAATTGTGCAGTTAAGGATACATTTAAAAAAGTACACGCCCATTATTGATTTTTATTTTTGGAAAAAAAAAAAATTATTTTTATATTGTTTATCTGTTAAAGAAAATAAATGGTCTAGACATACATATTTGTTTAATTACATCAAAATCAGTCCACTTCTTATCAATTAAGGATACTTGGTCGTGGTGATAATATAATTATGAATAAGTACATATGTAATTCTGATTAATTTGTAAATAATAATTAAATTAGTCCATAATATGTGCATATATACATATTTATAATTTCCGTATAATATGTAATTATTTGGGATAGCGGTTTCCAAATTGGGGGGGGGCGCGCAGGTTAATTACAAATATCGTCGTCGTTTTGATAAAATTATGGTTTTAAGAATAATCGCTCAAACATAGTTACCAAATAATGGACATTTTATATTAGGAGTTACATGGGTCTTTCTTAGCAAAAAAAAAAAAACTATTTTTTCGATTTTTTTATAATATAAGAAAATATAATTTATTTACTTTTGGCATATTATTATATATTATTGTGAGACACTGTAAAAAAATTTTTATGAAAAAAAAAATAATTAGGCCATTGGCACCTAGTTTTTAAAAATTGCTGATTTTTCGCCATAGACAGAGTAACTCGTGAAATTCTTACCTAAAAAAAAAAAAAAAAAAAAAAAAAAAACACTTTTTCTATTAGTGGATACTTATGGCTTGTACTTGAACGAAAAATTACTGTTTCCGTTCATTGCATCTCATTCTCAAGTAGAAAATCAACGAAGAACACGAAAATTTTTACTAAAAATCAAAATTCAACAGTCAACAGCTGAAATTTCATTTTTTTTAAAATCCCTTTGCTCAAGTGCAAACCATAAGCATTTACTAATAGAAAAATATTGCCAAAAGTTGGAATAAATTAGGTTTTTTTGCTAAAAAAAAGCCATGTAACCCCTGATTTTTCTGCTCGCTACTGTAGGTAATATTTTCACAATAACAATTCTCAAGCGGTCAGAGTCGTTAGTGCGTAAGTATCGAATACGTGTCTGATCAATGGTTTTTCTTCTCAAGTGTCGTATATAGACCTGTCGTTCGCCAAGGATGAGTTTTTCCAGTAAAAAAATAATTTACGAACTGCTTATAAATTTTTTCAAGAGGGGGGAAGAGGTAAGATTTTTTATAGGGGGGCGTTAGTGTACAAAGTTTGGAAACTGCTGATTTGGGAATTATGACATTTTTTGTTATTGTGTATTTGATTTTATTTACATACATTTTTACACTTATTCCTTGTCTAGTAGATTCCATTATCAATTTTTTTATTCGATATATTTTATAAACATTTAAGTGTTTTTTAAATTTTTAATGTAAATTTCAGAATACAAATTAATTAAAATTTTCAGTATACCTAAAACATTACCGAATAAAATTTAGATTTTTTACTCAAGATAACTGAGAAACTAAATTTTATAACATGGACAATAGAGTTGTCAGATAGACATTGAATTTTATATGTTGCAATTTTTGAATGAAAAAATTCCGTTCAAAGTTTTTCTTTCATAAAATTGTCAGTTTAGGTATCGTTAATAAATTATAAACTTTTTCCATCTATGAGGAGAGAGAAGAGAGGAGAGATGAAATAGAATAAAACGTCAAAAATAAACGTTTAAAACACGGGAATTTTTATTACTGAGTAATAATCTCTTTACAGAAAAAATCACCCGTATTTTGAAGATTTGTTTTTGAAGTTTTATATAAATAACTATATTTGAAATACGAGTAAGTAAAATGTGTTTTCTACATTTTGAAAAGTTCTTTTTTGAGTCCCATCAATTGAAGGTTATTTGGGGACTAAGAGGATGACCCGTATTTTGAAGATTTGTTTTTGAAGTTTTATATAAATAACTATATTTGAAATACGAGTAAGTATAACGTGTTTTCTACATTTTGAAGAGTTCTTTTCTGAGTCCCATCAATTGAAGGTTATTTGGGGACTAAGAGGATGACCCGTACTTTGAAGATTTGTTTTTGAAGTTTTATATAAATAACTATATTTGAAATACGAGTAAGTATAACGTGTTTTCTACATTTTGAAGAGTTCTTTTTTGAGTCCCATCAATTGAAGGTTATTTGGGGACTAAGGGGACTTTGGGGACTTAGGTGTATTTTAGGTGTTAGTTAGGCATACTAATAGAGAATTTTTTAAAAAACATAAAAAACAAAAGGAACAGCTAACATTACGTAAAGCTAGTTACGTAAAACATCAATATCATAGTTGTAGTGGGAGCACTGGGGACGTTATAAAGATATTAGGTAAATTTCGATTTTTCTGTTTAGTTACATAATGAATTAGTAAAGTGACCATGCTGTGTACAAAGTTTTATAACGTTAGTCGCACTATCATTTCTAGTGGGAACGCTGGGAACGTTATAAATGTATAATATTTAAGATTTTTCTGTTCAGTAACATAAAATATATAGAATCCCACAAACAGTAAAAACGATGTATATGTTTTTAACGTTCAAGCACTCCCGTGATTTAAAATATTTTACGAGATTTTCATCTGATAAGATTTTTTTCATCATAATCGAAAAACACCTATAATTTACACCTAATTCCCTATACTTTATACTATCAAAGTACTCTTCTTTACGTGTGAGACGGTTAAGTTTACGTAAAACTAGCTGCCCATTTTCTTTTTTATGTTTTCTGGAAAACCGCTATGACTCCTAATTTTTTTAGTACACCTATGATTAACATCTAAAATACACCTTTGTTTTTAATTTAACTAGTAGTCTTTTAGAATTTTTAAAAATTATATTTAGAAATCGGTTAACTTTATAGTGGTGTATGGAAAATAAGAAATTAAATAATATGAAAATCTGTTAATTTTTTTTGTTAAAATGATAATCAGAGATGGGAAGAAAAGGTCCCTCACAGAGTCGCCATATAAAATATTTTGTACTGGGGGGCTACGAATAGAGCTGGAGGGCTGTCATAAAACGTAAAAATATTATCAATCTTTTTAAAAATCAGTTTTACGACGTTTTACTACTAATACCACATCGTTAATGTTGTTCTGTATCTGTTTGTGTTTTTAATTGCCAATATTATGAATCATTTTGCTTGTTATATGTACTACATAATCTACTAATACAATCAATTTTTGTTTACATTAAAGCAGGTATAAAGAAGGTGAGATATAGATATTATTTAAATAATCATAAAGGAAATAGAGATATTGCTTACATTATAAATGTTTTGAATTCGTCTAAATTAATTTCTATTACAGTCGACCACTTATTTATTCAACATTAATTTTTTTAAATTATTTTTAAAATTAAAATTATATATTAAATTATGAAAAATGAGTAATTTTTGATTTTTACTGATTTGTTCTCAAAAGCTTCCTTAGGCTAATCTTCAAATCCAGAGGAAATTCCTCAGCTTTGTAATAAAATTTATAGCCCCCAATCCAAGATATTTTATATGGCGATTCTGTTAGGGACCACTGTTTTCCCAAGTCTGATGATAATTTACGTAAAAGTTATCTATCGAAATTCTTTTTCACCTAATAAATTCGAAATAACATTGAAGATTTGGACTTTCTCCCTTAACTAATGACCCAGACAGTAACAGTTAAAATAAAGATTTATTCATCATAAATTACAAAAATTATTATGAATTCCCAGACTAATAAAGTTCACAGTCCAATTTTTATTGTCTGTTCTGATTGTTATGGCTATATATGTATTATCGATTTGTATAGTTCGTTGAAACTGTAATTTAAATATTATAATACTTAATATGTATCTAGTATATAAAAATATTCAGTGGCAAAAAATTACATATGTATAGTATTGGTAGTATATATTGGTAAGTGTAAGTGTTGGAAAATTAAATACAGAGAGCTCCCGAGTTACTCCATTTCGAATTACACCAAACAATATTTTGACACTATTCCTCAATCTAAATAAAATTTTGACATTAGGTATGTCTCTGTCTAGCGTTATTTATTTAAAGTTACATTACCAAGTTCAATACATTTTTGCTGACATTTTTGAACAAAACGACGTATCAAGGCATTACATCACGCTGAAATACCTGAAAAGAAGGTTTTATTGAAGAATTGTTTTCTATGTAACGAATAATGCAATCAATATAAAAATTTTTAGAGTATGTTATACACGATATGAGGTTACAATTTTTTTTTTTTTAGTTTAAAAAAAAAATGGTGAAGCGGGTGCAGGTTTAATGGAGACGTTTGCTTTTCGAAGAGGTTCCATTGTGGGCAGCTTAACAATTTTCAAACAGCAGCCAGAATATTAATAAAAAAATTAATTAAAAAAATCAAAAAACCCGACTGCATTTAAAGTAAACTAAAACGGTGGAAACAAGATGAAATAGAGAAAAAGAAGAATGAATAAAAAATAAAGCAGTCGGAGGCATCAAACTGTTCTGTTTAACTTGGTACAACAGGTATGCCTCCGACCACTTTATTTTTTATTCATTCTTCTTTTTCTCTGTTTCATCTTGTTTCCACCGTTTTAATTTACTTTAAATAATGCAATCGGGTTTTTTGATTTTATTAATTAATTTTTTTATTTAGATCTTTTTAGCGTTGTTTAATTATTTAGAAGAAGAAATATATCGCACATTGAGAATAAAACTGTTACAACTGCAAATTTTTCGTTTTTGAGATTTTTATATCATTGGATTCAGCTACATTTAAGCTATCGATTGGTGAAATTTTCATCCTAAAATTCTAGAAAATAAAAAAGTTATAGTCCATAAACTTTTTTTAAATTTTAACAGTCTAAGAATAAATGGTTTAAAAAATTTTTGTTACATGTGCAGTTGTAACAAAGAGAAAACAAAAAATTAACTTTTTATTTAGATTAAAAAAGGTATATGTATGTGATTTCTTTTATTAAGTGGCTACATGTAAGTTAGAGTGGATTGTAAGTACATACAGAACTACACGCATTTTGGTATTCCTTCTTCTGTTATCATTTTACAATGTAAGTGAATAATGATGTTCACAATTTTAGCCATATTTAATGTTTATTGAGTTTAGACGAATTCTTTCGTAGCATTATTGTTATTAAAATATAATTATAATTTATTTTAATTTCAAAATATGGACGCTGATAAAGAAAAAATTAATTTAACAGCTCTTTCTGAATTTAACCTTATAATTTAAACAATTTAAACCACATAATTTAAACAATTTAAATAATTTTATCCATTTAAATTTAAATAATGGACAGTTTTTGTCTTTTGCTTTAACTATTACTGTTAATTCGGATATATATTTTAATTTGGACGAAACTTTTCCAAATAACACTAATAGAAATTTAACAACATCTGTTTCGGAACGAAAGAAACGAAAGCGAAATCGCGATTTACGGGCGACAAATATACAAAAAGGTTTAATTAATACAGGGTCAGAACGTTATTCACTGAAAATTTAGAAATTTTTCCGGTAAAAACAAAAATTAAATCAGGATATTGCGTAGAAGATAAAATGTAAACTAGAAAAGTAAACTAAAAGCTTGATCGAAATATTTGTATAATAAAAACAGACAAACGTGGGAAAAACTTCAATCGGAAAAATATTGATATAAAAGAAAATGTAAGAAACCATATAAGTAAATTAAAATCCAAAAACAAAATAAAATTGTAGCAGCATATCCCTAATAGCTACATACTCCTAATAGTTATAATAGAAGAAAAGAAGAATAAATAACACAATATTTTCTGTTAAATGTGTTTAATTACTTTTTCTACTAAATGTCTAACAAATTATTATAAATTGATTGTATAATGGTTGAATTTATGCTCTATTAGTCCCATTTCTTTGGTCGGCAATAGAATATTTTCGAAAAAATTAGTTTTCATACTTTCCGAAAACGTAAACTTTTGATCGTAAATATCTCGTAAACGGTGCATCGTAGCTCAAAAATAACGAAATTTTTGAAGGCTTAAGCGAAGCAAGTTGTGGGTATTCCTAATATATTGGGACTGTCAAAACCTATTTTTCGTTATCGAAAATTATCGATATCGAAAAGAACGATATTTTTAAAAGTTTAACGTGTAAATTTCTACATTTTCGTTATCATTTAAAGTATTGTAAAATTCTCTACAATTTTTGGTAGCTTTTATTTCCAGTATCTTTTTTTTATAATGACGGATTTAATTTACGCGATTTTTTATCCGCATAAATTGAATCCCCATGAAACGAATATTCACGTAAATTGAAAGACCGGTGTCGCGATCTTTAATTAAAAACGCATTTGTAAAATAGTACAGCTAATTGTAAGTAATCGTTTTTACTCAGGTTTCGGGAATTTTCCCGGGAAAATACTCAATAATTACCCAAATGAGAATATTCCCGGGAAAATTCCTATTGGGAATTTTGCCGTTGCCCATCTCTATCTGTAATACAGTTATGGAATGTGTTACCTTGGGAATTTTCCCGGGAAAATACTCAATAATTACCCAAATGGGAATATTCCCGGGAAAATTCCCACTGGGAATTTTTCCGTTGCCCATCTCTATCTGTAATATAGTTATGTTACCTTATGTTATGTTACCTTAAACAATTGCCATTATAAAATTATATAAAGCGAAATTTTCAAAATTTCTGAAAAGTATTAGTTGCAGATACAACTTTGCGTCACAAACAAAAATTAATATTTTGTGAAATAATTAAGAGAAAATGTATTATTTGCAGATATAACATTATAATCCTAAACAGAATGCCACTTTTTGTTAAATAACTAAAAAATTTTTGGTTACAACTGCAATGAAAATTTAAACTATGAATTTTCTCGACAAAATTTTTATCACAACATTTAAAACTAACTGTTAGAATGAACCTAGCAAAGTTTTAAAGTTCTAAGATGATTTGGAAAAAAGTTATTCGGTTTTAAATTTCTTCAAAATCTTATTTCTTTAATATCTTAAAATTAGTGATTTTGCAGTTGTAACAGTTTTATTCTCAAGGGGCGATATATAGGTGCGTATATGAGATTACTGCGACTGGCAGCCTAAATTATCACAAATTTGATATTAAAATTTTTTTTATACTATAGCGCTAATATAATAGCTTTTGTCTACGACTTCGTCCGCTTAGAGTCACTGAAGGTTGATTAAATAATTTCGTACACTTACTATGTCGTCATCGACTCTACACGGGTGAATTTATCGACAAAAACTAGTTTCCATATAAATTTTCAACCCTTGTCCTAACGCCTTAAGGTATGAAATTTTAAAAATCTGCACTTGGTACTCGCTTACGTTACTAAAAAACTCCTGTGCAGAATTTCACGTTTCTAGACTCAATATAAATTTTCATCCCCTATTTCATATCTTTAAGAAATAAAATTCCAAAAATCGCTTCTTATGGCTCACCTACGTTACATAAGGAAATTCTGTGTAAAATTTCACGTTTCTGAGCCCAGTAGGTTTTTTAAATAAATTTTAGCGGCCAATTTTACCCCCTTAGGGGATGAATTTGCAAAACTCCTTCTTGGTGCTCGCCTACATAAAAAACCCCTTTATAGAATTTCACGTTTCTAAACTCACCGGTTTCCTATATAAATTTTCATCCCCTATTTTAACCCCTTAGGAAGCGAAAGTTTAGAAATCCACCCTTGGTGCTTACTTGCGTTACTAGAAGAACCTTTGTACGAAATTTTACGTTTCTAAACCCAGTGGTTTCCTATATAAATTTTTATCCCCTAATTTACACCCTTAATGGATAAATTTTTACAAAAATTCTCCCTCTTAATACTCATCTACATTACTAAAAGGCCCCGATGGCCCTCTGCAAAATTTTACCTTTCATAAATTTTCATCCCCTACTTTATATCCTTAGGGGATGAATTTCCAAAAATCTTTTCTTTGTGCTCCCTTACGTTACATAAAAAACTCGTCTGCAAAATTTCACGATTCTAGACCCAATGGTTTGCTATATAAATGTTTCATCCCCTATTTAGGGAATGAATTTTGAAATTTAATGTAGCCTATAGCACCCCCGAGATTAAGACGAATCCAGCGACACCTTCTTTACCAAAATCCGTCAAGCGGTTTAGGCTGTAGGCTGCGCCACAGAAACAGACATAATCAGAGGATACATACATACTTCCTAAACACATTACCCTCCTTCTGATGCAGTCGGGTAAAAAAAAGATGTTTTTATTTTGAAAAAACCCTTGCAAAATTTTGTGTATCTTACTTCGACCAATCTTCAAAAAAAATTTTTTTTTAAATAGATTTTCTTTTTTTTAAAAGGTAAGAAATGGATAAAGTTACTTCTAAAGAAGTGGTCTAAAGCCTGAGGGGATTCCTTATTAACTGCTAAAGAAATTGGACAATTTATTACCAATTCACAATTACCCCATGATTTTAAAATTCCGGGGTAATTGTGAACGTCATTCACAAATGCTCCTATCCGGTCAAAAATTTCAGTACTGTCCTTTTTAGAGTTGAAAATGTTGATGATGATGTACAAGGACATTATTGTACAAGTTTCCGTTGTACAAACAACACAAAAAAAAAATAGATTGTTGTTTGTTGTTCATGTAAACTGAATGTATTTCCTTGAAAAAGTCTTATTTTCCTTGTTTTTGTGTGAAAATCATGTAATTTTTTGATTTTTTATTTGATAAAATGACAAAATGTCATTTTTAGCTTGTAACAAATTTATTCCTACAATTTTTGTTATTTTTATTTAACCTTGATTTTTTGTACAAATTTGAGGTATGCGTAACTTGCATTAAACAAAGAGAAATTGTGACCGCTAGAGTATGATGAAAAATTTGAAAGTGGGGTAAATATGAGTTGGTCCTTACTTTGATGTACCTCACTCCTCTTGTAATCCATTCTAAATAATTTTTCTGATGGCATTCACATTTACCCCGAAATTCATAAGATTTGCAAAACCGCACCGGGGAAATATGAATGGCTTATAAAATTTTTGTTTTTCATACGAATTTGCTCAAAATTTGTGTGGTGCATCCTGAATAATGTAGAATTAGAAATAAATCAACCATAATGTGATATATAAAATAAAAAATACTTAAAACAACGCTTTTATCTCAATTCATGAAAATCCATTCACAATTACCCCGGTCAACCCTACTTCAAATAAATATTAATTTTTTATATTATAAAAGTACAGGGAGATTCCATAACTTGCATTTATTTCTGGAAATTAGTATCAGAAACACCAGTGCGTACGCAAACCATAATTCGTCAGGGAACATACGTATAATTATTTCCCAATTTGGTACACGACCAACTTTTCGTTTAACAACACACAATTCATCCATCATTAATGGTGCTGTAAATTACACATTTAGGTAAGTAACCAGTTAACCACTAATAAATAAGCTAGAAAACTGCCTGTAGTAAAATACTAAAAATTCAACATTAAATTTCTTTATTTCCTAATACTTAATTTAAATTTAATGTGTTAAGAAATTATCCTCAATTCATGATTCCTCAATAATGCTAGATATCAAAAATAATGATTCAAAAATAGTCAAAAAATTTCTAGATAAAAAAATAGATGCATTTTAGAACTATTCATGTGTGCTCATACGTATTTACATGTCATTCAACTATTCAAGTGTCGAATTTTAAATTACGCTAAAACTTCCCTTATATAAAATACACAGATAAGACCAAAAGCAAAAATACAGATCAAATCAAGGCTACTAATTAGTGTATGTAAATCATTTAAATTTAATCCTAACAATGGAGGAAGTGCTGTGAACTTTTTTTTATTTTTATCAGTTTTATAAAGTTGATTTTACTAGATCGTGTGTAATTGAAACTTAAAAACTTTTATGTACGACTGAATCATAAAGGCCTATTTTATTACATTGTTAAGAGATATAAAAAGTATTACTTTTTGGCACTAGTTGCATAATGAAAAGCAAAAAGCACTAGTGCCATAAAGAATAGTCTACTTGATAAATTTTAATTTCAATTTTACAATAAACAGAAAACACACTATAAATTTATTTGTATACAATATTTACAAACGTTGGCATAATTAATATTAATTACACAATCTGAACTGTTATTAATATTTATTCCAGGCAGCTTTTTCTCCTTTCTTTTTTAAATACATATTAATAAGTTTTGTTGAAAAAATGTTTTAAAAATGCTCCAATATTTTATTAGCTTTAGATGACAGATAATAACCAAAGCATACTTTAAACACAATAAAGTCTATGCCAACTATATATAAAATACATTTTTTATTTAAAGTATAGACGTGAGGTTTATAAATTCGATTTTTATCGATAACTAGGAATTCTAGCAGTCCTACATAAAGCTTTGTATGCAACTTGTATACATAATTTGACTTTATGAATTCGCCTTTTTTATTGGCTTCGCTCGCAAGCTCGCTCAGCTTGTTCATAAACACGGCATGTTCATAAAGATCTTCATTATGTACTTGTTGCATAAATAGCTATTAAAAGTGTGTGACGGTCAAAAGTGCTATTACTAAACCAGTACATAAGTATATCACATAAAAATGTTGGATTTCAATACTGGCTTTTAATACTCTAATATGGATAATCCATATAAGATATCTTAGTATTGTAATTCAGTGGCGATATTCTATATTTTAGTAAATGTTTCATAAGTGGAGCTAATTACAATATCTTCTTCTAATAGGGGCCCTACATGAAACTGTCGATATATGAAGTGTGACCTCCCGTCTTGGTCGACTTTTTTGTTTCTTAAACCAAACAATTTCCGACAAGAAAACGATTAGGCTTAATGTGTAACCAGTAAATAATATTATAAATGCTACATATAAATCATCCGTAGAAAATACATGTCGATTATGTACTTCGCGTACGATTTTGCGTCGACGTAATTCCATTTGCCGTTTCAGCTGGGCATTCACACGCATTTCATCAAACCAATACTTCATAAATCCACCTTCATGCAATCGAAATATTATACTATTAATACGACCATTCAAAGTTCCCTTAGGCCGTAAAATATATGCCAGATATGAAGCTTGTAAACATTCTGGTACGATATGTAAACTATTGTCTCCATAGTGATCCAAAAATTTACTATCTACAGCAATTTCACAGACAGATTTACGAACAACTTCGCCAACACTTTGATTGGTTAGCGGATACACAATACTATCAGTGTCTAATAAGTTATTGCTGAACGCAACATTTTTTGATAGTTTTTTAATAGTCGGCGATAACGTATCATTTGGGAAAATTGATTTGGCCAAATATCTATCACCCATTGTAATAACAATATTTTCACGTATTAAATCTTCCAAAGTTTTCGGATCCGGATACGAAAAAATTGTCGTGAATACAGTCGTTAAGGTTCCTTGAAATAATCCTAACATAAGAATTATCAATCCCCAGGACATCATTGATATATAGATTCGTTCATACGATCGATTTGAAATATTTTGCACCTGAATCGTAATAAAAAATCGAAGAGTTTTTCCGAAGGTTTGTAAAAATGATCGTCGATTTTCTCGATTATTTCCAACATATTGAAGAATATACCAGGAAAGTAGTATTATCAGAAACACCAGTGCGTACGCAAACCATACTTCGTCCGGGAACATACGTATAATTATTTCCCAATTTGGTACACGGCCAGCTTTTCGTTTAACAACACACAATTGATCCATCATTAGTGGTGTTGTAAATTCCACATTTCGATAAGTATCCACTAGTAAATACATCACATTAATCATGTGAACTTGACCGTATTCAATATAGTAGATAGCACGTATAAAACGTCCATTATGTTTCTGATTGTAACCATCGTAGTTGCTAACAACCTCAGAGGAAAACTTTACGATTTCTAACGTTACATTCATACGCCGTTTGAGTTCATTCATCACATTAATATTTAAACCATAATATTTACCGTCAGTCGCATTTTGCATTAAAAATGGTGCGGGAAATATTAAAGTACGAAATTTATATCCATGTAAATTATACAAGGAAACGTGTAATTTCCATGGTTGTTGTATTACATGAGAAATATTATAGTTAAAAAACTTTTGTTGCGTAAACGGATTAACGACTGTTACAATTCGTAAATTTTTAACAACTATTACTCGCAATACATCTAATTTTTCCCAAACATATCGAAGAAATCTTTTTGTTTGGCGTTGCGTAAGAAATTTTTGAAATATTAACACAGCAAATCTTGCTTTTCCATTCCAGAATGGAGTAACATGATTTTTGTTTATGAATTCAAAAACCATTGGAAAATTTTCAGTTAAAATTATGAAACCTTCATACCAACACACGCAGTTTGTTGTTAAATTGGTTTTTAAATAAAACTTTGTACTTGGCTTATATAATTCGTATTTGGTAAAACGAGATATATATCTTGATGGATGTTTTTCAAATATTTGATATGTTTTATTATATTTTACGAGAAAATTTTTAATAATTTCATCAGAAATTAATTTAAATAATGGATTTTTTGAATTTAAATTGTAGATTGTCACACAGTCAACATTTCGAAAATAATATGAGAATATTAAGGATATATTACTGTCAATAAACTCTTGTGAATTTATTCTGGAAATAAGCGAAATTCCATTTTGTGATAGCGATAATTTAATAAAAGTCATTAAATACAGAAAAAAACACTGTACATTAAAAATTTTCATTTTAACCTTACAATAAAATATCATTAACTGTTTTATGAAATAATGAATTAAAAAGAACATTATTACTAAATTTTATATGTCATTAAAATTAATTATTTTACCATAGTTGTTGTATTTTAATTTTTACAAAAAAAAAAAGAATGTAAGCATAATTGAGTAAAAAAAATAGCAACACACTTTCTTCCTCTCATTCATTTATTTATTGTCAACTTATATTTTTCTTTCATAAACGTCTATTAGGATAGTATAAATATTTTTGTAATGTTTTTCCTTTTTATTTTTGATTCATTGTTATTTTTAAAATCCAATTTTCATTGCTTACCATTAGAAACAAATAACGTAAATATTTTACAATAAGTAAAAGTAACAATAAATTTAAGTCTTGTAACGTAAAAGGCCCTATACCGGAACGCCCTCATATGTCTGAACAGTTTTAACATTTACATATTAATGAAGTTATTTCTGAAAGAAACCTCTGATAACAAAAATTATTATTAATAGAATGATTATTTTTCAATTTAAATTCACCTCGCATTTAATGTTTCCTCACTTAATCTAAGAAATACCCTTATATATTAAACAATTTTTGTTGAATACGCCTAGTTTTATTTTGATCGATGATCAATACTAAAAACACATGAGTTATTAATTTTAATATTTTTACCGAATTTTTATGTTAGCATAATAAAAATACCTATACAAATAATTTTTATTAGTCCATTTAAGAGATTAGGACAGCTAAGTTACCTTTTTATATGGGTTAAATATTATTTGTAGAAATGTTTTCTTATGGATTGGAAATTGTAGGCTTTGTACTTCATTTTGAGAATTACCATCACGTATTTTATAAACATTTTTAATTTATTTTTGGGCCTAAAACACTTAACTAACTATTTTTATAATTTCACTTGAATATCCGCTTTAATTCAGAACATAAAGTCAATTGATAATTAATTAATATTTGTCTAAAACCCCAAAATTCTTATTATCATGTCAAAATGACAGCCATAATACTACATTTGAATGACATTTAATTATAACAGAGTACAGAGGTACATCAACACAGAAAACAAGTTACTATCTCTACACTAGTAATGCCAGTGTAGACAAAAAACCCCTCTACTTCCCACCAATATGTTATGTAGGTTGATGTATCCCGTAGGGCGAAATGCGGTAGTGGGGGTTTCTTCTTACGAAGGGCAGCTGTCACCAGGTCAGATTGATCGAAGTCCAATCTCCGTAAACTTATGTTGTGGAACGTAGAATGGTGAAATGTCCCGAGTCCGCTAGGTGACGTTTCTTTTTGTTCCAGAATCTTCCAGTTCCCTTGGCCTAATTCCCTTTTAACTTTGTTATTTTCACTAATATTATCTACTTAGTTTAACTTTGTTAATTTAGGAAAATTGCTCAAAGAGAACGAGTTCTTTTTATAAATTTATTAATTCAAAATTAATAAGAATTTACATAACAAAAAATTTATAATTGAAATTCAAAACCGACATAGATTTTACAATAAATTTGATATTTGATACGGACTGGCTATTGATAGATTGAATGCGTGTATTTATAGCAAGAAAGTGCAAAGTTTACAATTTTAATTTGGTGGAAGAAAAACTCGTGTGCTGCTGATTCATTTCCAGGACGGAAGTGACTGTCTGGAACGCATCATTCCTCCCGGGTGAGATTGAACTTAGGGTTTTTTGAATTGAGACTAAGTTAAAATTTGGTTCGGTAGTGGAAGATTGGAATCCTTGTCGATTCGTTTTGTGTGACTCGAATATGTTGAACCGTGTGTTGAACGTCGGCCTTCGATTCGTTTGGGGATGAATGCTGGAGGCGACTCTTTGAATGTGGTATGAGTTAGAGTGCTTGGCTGGATGTGGGCTCGTTCGTCTTATGGAGTGTATGAAGTTGAATTATATGGCGATACTGTTGCAGCATTCCTTTGGTGTGCGTTGTTACCAAAGCAGCAGTTGATAAATTGGACTATACCGTTTCTTTCAGGTCGTGGAATTCTTTTTGTGATTTTGAAGTACCGTAAACATGGTACCAGGTTCTGGATTGCTCTCCATACAATTCTGAAAATGCCGCAGTATGAAAGTATCCAAAATAATAAAAGAGCAATGAAACTGTAACAGATAATTTTTATTATAAAAATAATTGTTGATTCGTGTTTAATTACGAATGGTTGATTTAACTGTTGTTGTAGTTGTTCGTCAAATTGGTCTAAACGATGTTTGGCGAAACGAAGGTCTGTTAGGTCAATATATGAAAGCTTGATTGGTTCCATGCGAATAGCTTGAAGAGTTTCGTTACTGACTTTTTTCTTGCAGATGTCTTCTTCGTTGATATCTGTGGAAGGAATCTTAATTGTTGTAGAAATGTTGAAAAGATTTGTAGATGGTTCCAATGTTTTGGTTTCGGTGAATATTTTACAGTTATTGTTGAATGTTAGTATGCCGTTACCGTTTAGCGTTAGTTCGTGGTCCTGTTGATTGTTGCAGAGAATATTGACCGTCGTAGGTTTGTTGATGACGTAGATCCATTGGTTTCGATTGATGTTTTGCCAAATTTCTGTTGTAGCTTTTATCGTTCAGATGTGACATGTTTCAGGAATTTTAACTTGTTTTCTATCGAAAATTAAGACTTCACAATTGTTGAAGATACTTTTCGTCATTGTTTCGATATTTTCGCAAAGATATTGTGACGGAATGAATTGCTTGCATTTGTCTAAATCTTTTAACAACGTATACTGCGTTCTAGTTCTTGCAATTAACAGGTATGAAAATTCAGGATCAATATAGGATAGAAATTCCGTATTGTTTCTAAATGGAGTAAGAAGTGGGAATATCTGATGTAGTTCATATTGATTCATGCTAACTACAGGTACTTGTAATAAAATTACAAAAATTTTTTCTTTTATGAAACTTTTAATTTTCATTATACGGTAAAAGTATTCAATAGTATCGTAACCCTGATTTAGAGGCAAGGCATTTTTAAATGATATTTTTTCTAATTCCTGAATTAATGTTTCTGGAGTGATAACTGTTTGATCTATAATATCGTGTCGTATGAGTGTAACTGTGAGTGTGTATTGGTCTGTTAGTCTTTCTACATTATCTAATAAATCTTTAATAAGCACAAAATGATCTATTACTCGTAAGTCGATTAATTCTTTACTGATTATACGTGACGAATTTTGTGCGAAGTCGTTAAAAAGTTCTATATTTAATTTTGTTTCAGTTTCTTTCAAGTCTGTTGTAGTATTATTAAGGTTCTCTAAAGTATTAGTTATTACTTGTGTTTGAGATTGCATTAAGATATGTGTTTGTTTTTGGTCGTTTATTGAATCACTAATACTATGTTCGTAAAAGGTTGCGTCTTCGGCGTCTGGGATGCCTGTTAACCATTTGATGGGGTGTGAAAGGAAGTTAATGAGTCCACGTTTATATCTGTTTGTTTGATAAGATTTTTCTAATAGTTTTAATTTTTTATGCACTCGTATAATATCATTAATAATAATAATTAGTTGTTGTTTACAAAGAGAAGTATGTGTTGTGTATTCATCTGCTAAATTACATAGTGATGCTGATTGTGCGAAATAAGATGCTACCGTATTTAAATTATTTTCTAACAAGGTTAAGTTATGAAAGTGAAGTAAATTTACATGTTGATTTGATATTTGTACATTTTCTAATTTTTTAAAGAATATGCCGGAAGCATTTGCCATATATCCTAATTTATAAGGAAGGTTTGTTGCTAGGACCTGGAATAGGTTCGCTAGGATCATAATCGTGAGGGTTAATTTCATAATTGTCATCGTTTCCCTCGTTACCTGAAACAAAGTGTTTCAGTAGGTTAAAATGAAGTTTAAGTTTTGCTTTTGCTAATGCGTAATGTTGCCGTGTTATTATTATGTACCTGTATAATAGTAAACGGTCCTTTAACATTTGCATCAGGCTTTTTATTGTGAGCTTTCGAACGCTCATTTTTTATTAGGACTTGTTGTCCTTCTTTAAATATTTTTTCTTTAGTATTTTTGTCATACCTTTCTTTTGTTTTAATTTTTGATTTTTGTAGATTTTCTTTTGCGTTTTTTCAAATAATTTGCATTTTATTTACAATGTCCTGTGTGAGTGTTTGATATCTGGCTTTTTGTTTAGGGTTTTGAAATTGAGAAGTTATTCTTGGATCTTTTCCAAAAACTAATTTATAAGGCGTTTCGTTTGTGTTTTTGTTAATGTGTGTGTTATGCGCGTGTGAGGCTAGGTAAATGAGTTCGTCCCAATTTTTATTGCCTTTGTCAATGTAACTTTTGATATAATCCCGTAAAGTTAAGTGTACCGTTTGTTTGGGGGTGATAGGGTATTGTAAACTTATGTTTAATTTCTAATAATTTAACAATTTCTTTTAATAATTTTGATGTAAATTCAGTTCCTAAATCACTGAGAATACGATTTGGAAAACCGAATATTGAAAAGTATTTTAGTATAAATGAATTGCTATAATTTCAACATTGTTCTGGAATAGTATATGCTTGTATAAATTTTGTTAGATCACATTGTATAGCAAGGACGAAACAATTTCTGTTATCGGTTTCCGGATATGGACTCATAATGTCCATTGCGATTTGGTCATTAAAATCGTCAGAAATTCTTGTTATGATCATGGGAGTTTTTAGTTGAAAGGATGTTTTCATTGTTTGACAAGTAGGACAATTTTGGACATATTTTTCTACGTCTGATTTCATGTTTTTCTAAAAATAATATTTTTTTATAGTCATAGGTACGGTTTATTCCAGGATGACCGGCTAAGGGATGGTCATGGTATTCTCTTAAAATAGTACCCTTGTCTTCTTCAGTTTTAGGATGAATTCGGTCAGTAATTATGATTGTCAGTGTAGCGTTTTCTAAAATATAAGTTAATAATGAAAATAGTATTTCTTCTTTTATTATTAGGTTGTTTTGACAAATATTAATTAAGCCTGTCAAGTCGATTTTATTTATTTCTAAAAATGAATTTAAACTAGTAAAACGTTCGTAAAGAACTTTATAATCAGTGTTGTCTGAAACAAATTGTTTTATAAACAGTAATATTACCTTTTCATTTTCTATATCTGAATTTAAATATACAAATTCACGAGGTTTATGATTTTTGAAATTTTATAGTTTTATAATGTTCCTTTACATAACTAGAGTAACGATTATTGTCTGATAAATCACAGCTGTACGGAATAACAAGTGTTTTGACCTTGTCCAAGGCTGTTTCAATCTTACAATATGTTCTTAGTGTTATGTTTCGCATATGAAATAACTGGAAGTTTTCGTAAGATTTTGTATTAGTGTCGGAATTAGATGATGTAAGATGTTTTATCGGGCGACTGTGTGCATCGGCATTTGTGTTTAAACGTCCTGCTTTATAAATTATTTTATAGTCGTATTCTAATAATTTGAGACGCCATCTCACTAAACGGGAAGACGGATCTTTACAATTGAATAAACATTTTAATGGTCTATGGTCTGTTACAATGGTAAATTTTATTCCATATAAATAAGGACAGAAATGTTTGATGGACTGGACGATAGGTAATAGCTCCTTCTCTGTCGTCGAATAGTGTGTCTCGGGAGCACTTAATGTTTTGAAGAAATATGCGATCGGTAAGTCCTTTCCGATAGATCCCTGGGATAATATAGAACCAATTGCATCATTCGAAGCGTCAGTAGTTAATATTAAGGGTTCGTTGAATTTAGGATATTGGAGTAATGGTTCAGTGGTTAAAACATTTTTTAAAGTATCAAAAGCATTTTTACATTTTTCATCAAAATTAAAAGGTGTATCCTTTTTTAAAAGATTTGTAAGAGGTTTGGATATTTGAGCAAATTTAGGGATAAATACCCTACAAGACCTAAGAACAATTTTATGTCTTTTGGCGTTTTTGGTGTTTTTATATCTAAAATGGCTTGTATTTTGGCTTTGTTTGGTTTTACACTCTGTTCTAACATGGCCGAGATAGGCAACTTCCTTGCGCAGGAACTCACACTTGTCCGGCTGTAGTTTTAAATTATGTTTTCTTAAGCTATCGAATACTTTAGTTAGACGTTCATTGTGTTCTTTAAGATTACTACCAAAAACAACAATGTCGTCGAGATAAACGAAACAATCTATGGATTGTAGTCCTGAGAGGACTGTATTCATGAGCCTTTGAAACGTAGTAGGTGTATTCCGTAATCCAAAAGGCATGCGACAGAAGTTAAAATGACTTAGGGGGTAGAGAAAGCTGTCTTGAGTCTGTCTTCAGGATTCATCTCGATTCGATGAAATCCTGATGCAAAATCTAAAGTTGTGAAATATTTTGCGTCTCCTAACTGTACTAATATATCGTCAATGTTCGGAATTGGATGTGCGTCACTGACTGTCACTTCGTTTAGTTTTCTATAGTCTATTACAATCCTCCATTTTTGTTGTCTTGAAGCATCAAGCTTTCTAGGGACAACCCAAACTGGGGAAGACCAAGGTGAGGTAGAATGTTCTATTATTTCTTGTTCTAACATTTTTGACATTTGGTTATTTACTTCGGTTTCAGGGATTTTCGGATAAGGTAAGTTTTAGTAAAAATAGGACTAGGATCGGTGGTTTCGATTGAGTGTTGCAGTGTTTTAGTAGAAGTAAATATATCGTTTGGTAAGTGAAAAATGTCCTTATAAGCTAAACAAATTGAAATTAAACTTTCTAATTCTTCTTTATTCAAATGGTCCGTCCGTAAATTTTCAGTTAAAATTTGTGTCCTAGATTTGGAGTCATTAGAATTAGATTTATTTAAATTGAATCTTTGTTGAGTAACGACTGGCTCAACTTCTAATAATTTTAATTGAGGAATATTAATTTTTACATCGTGATCGTTTAAATTTAAAATAGTATATTTTATAGTGTTTTTATCTATTAGATATTTATCGGAAATTAAAACGTTATCAGGTAAACTAATTTCGTTAAGATCTTCAATACCGTAATCAATACTAGAAATAATGTTAACTGGAACACAAGTTTGACTACGTGCTAGTAAAGTAATTAAATTAATTTGATTTGAATTGTTCAAGTTATTTTTATTAGAGTTACAATTTAATCGGTTACTACTATAATTTTTATTTTTTCGAGTTCAGCATTTTTTATTTTATTACTTGTATTATTGTTATCCTTATGGTTAATTTTCGCATTGAATTTCGTCAAGAAATCATCCCCTATTACACCGTAATAGGGTATGTTTTTGTGATGTCCATTAACAAGATAAAAATTAAATTTAAAAGGTACTTCTTTTAATGTTAAATCTAACTGAACTTTCCCTGTAGTATTAATGGAAATATCACTGGTGCCTGTAATCTAAATTTTATGTCGTTCGTCAAATGGGATACGAGGTAGGTCTGTGTTTGTATGTTTGACCAGACTGACGGTCGCTCCCGTGTCAATCAATAATTGTAAGGATTTGTCTAATTTAATCGAGTAAATTGAATAAAAGGTAAGTTTATGATCACGTGGTTCGTTTACTCCATTGGGACATGGACTGAGGTTGAAGCCTGGATATGAGAGTCCTCCATTTCGGCCTCGGTAAATGTGGACTGACTGGAGTTTAAAAACGCTACTTTTGGGTTGGGATTAAATCGGGATTGACGTTGGTCATGGCATTTTTTCTTTCTACATTCGTCAATCGTGTTTCCTTTAAATTTACAAAAAGTACATTGATTTGTCTGATATGAGGTACTAGGTTCAGAATATAAATTAGGAGGTGGACGGTTCCTACAATAGCATTCCTTTGAATTATGGTTAGTTTTTCGACAATACCTACAATATTTCTTTTTATGTGAATCACTGGATTCCCTAATATTATGTTTGTAATAAGTATGTTGTAGTTCTAGGATTCGTTCCTCTTCAAGTGCTATTAAAAGCACTTGGTTGATATCTGTTATACCATCCTTATGTCGGATAATTTGCGAAATTTCCTGTTTGGTGTGGTATTTAAAGTTTCTTAACGCGGTTTGTTCGATAAATGATAATTGTCCTGGTATTTCCGATTCGTTGGAACATTCGCGTTGTATTGAGTTTAAACATTTTGTCGTCTGTTTGTCTAAACATGTATAAAAATCTATAATTGATTCATTTTGTTTTTGTTTCATTGTATCTAATGTCTCTAATAAATAATAAGTAACTTGTTGACTCTACTTTACAATACTGTTGTTGTATTTTTTGTTTTAATTGAGTAAAATTATGAATTCTACTAATATTTATTTTTGATTTAACCTCAGCAGATAGTTTAGAAAAAATAGCAATTGTTAGAGGATAGGTTTAGTCCTGTTCGGCCAAATTTATTGCATTTTGAGCATTTAGTAAAAAGTTTTGTGCTTCGTTACGATCACCATTTAATGGGGTTATTAATGAAATTAAAGTTTCAGTTTTAATTCGTTTTTTATTATTTAGGGTGATCTGGATGAGAGTACTGAGTGTTGTGGTTGCATTTCGTGTGTGGTAGAGGAAACAGGTCATGTTGAAGGTTCAACCATTTTGCAAGAAATAGAAGTAAAAAGAAATAAATTTTAAATTGATTCACGTTTTTATGACGAGCGATCGAAAGGACGAGTGTTTTTGCACCTTTAAGAACTGTGTTCACCGTGAAGTCCGTTGATCTCCACGTTGGTTGCTTTGTTCAGCTCACTTATTTCTGGGCGGACAGTTGATCGTTGCCGAATGTTTTCCCGGTCGTCTCCTGTAGGTTGCCAGTAAGTTGGAAACCTGTTGCCTGGAACGCATCAAGGTACACACTGTTTGTAGTGGTGTTGGTTTGATGCTTTCAACTGTATCAGTCGTCACACACACAACTACAGTACATGTATTGTCGGACAGAGCAGCGTGCAGTTCAAACAACAATGGTCTAACAATACATTACAATGCGTTGTGCATTCGGTGACCTACACCGACCAACTAAATGCCTTAAGCGGTATCGGCCACACTCAAACACACTGCTATCCACAATTTTTTACACATACGCTTAGGGCTTGTACAGCAACTATCTCTATCATGAAATCTGCAGTGTGCATTTCTGCGCACATTAGGCTACTTAGTAGTCACTCTCTCAGTGGCAGTCGATGAATGTAGGTCAATCACAAGACAAGTTTATTGATTTGATTGTTATGTTGGTTGTGTTGATATTATTACAATCCCCACACGGAGCCAGATATATGCGTGTGGTGTCATAGCTATGTATGCAACAGCACAGGCACGTGACGGCCACTACCATCAACGTTAACTAACACAAATACACAATATCGCACAAAGTATGCCCGTGCACGTATATAACATATTTTCTATCTCTTACTGGTTACACTGGTTTCGGTAGTATAGAGATAGATATGTTGTGTCTACTTCTTTGTGGTTACATCCGTGTCTTTTTTTTTAAGTTTCTGTGGTGATTTTCTAAAGATACTAATATATTCTATCCGTTTTTTTATACGTGTCAACATTTTACAAGAGAAAAACATTAATATCTCAAAATTTTTTGGGTTATATTTTTTTAAAAACATATTCATGGTTTCATGCTTATTAAGAAAAAAAATTAGGTGTTTAATTTATTTATTAATTTCCATAAGCCAGTTTAATGACACACCTAAAAATAGTGTTCCGGTATAGGGGCTTTTACGTTACATATTATAATAAAGAATATTTTTTTTTGTAAAAGTCCTTTAGCTTTGGTAACAGAGAGTAAAGTGTCATAATTTTTGTCCCAAACGAGAAAAAGTAACATTAACGACTGATCTTACAAAGTAATTGTAACTTTTTTAGTTAAACCGAGCTTAGATAAACCGTTTTACATATTTTATTTACTAAACTTCACAGAAGATATAAACTAGATTTAACTTTTAAACCAGGTTTACCATTTACTTAAGTTTAAGTTTTAATTTCTTTTTAGCGAATTTTCGAATTTTAATTCAAAAGTTCAAAAGTTGAATTCAAAAGTTTTTCAAAATTTTATTTTAAAGAGGTGTTTTTGTATTATAGCACAAACCTATTCATACAAACCAAGCGCGCGGTTAAGTGGCTGTCGTGTAGACGGGCCATAATAACATAAAATGTCTTTCTTAGCGCTGCCACCATTTATATTTGCACTAAGAATTAAAATAAATTCTTTCAATCATCTATTTAGTAAATTCTTAGTAGAAATGACCATTTAGCTTTAAATATACAATTAATAATTTTTAATTTAATATAGACATGGCCAACATACGGTCCGCAAGCCGAATTCGGCCGGAGTAATGAATTTGGGTGGCCCGGGAACAATTTTTTGTATTATTTTTATTAGTATTTTTATTTAAAAAAAAAAATAAGTGTTTTGCTTAATATTTTTTAAATTTTAATTTTAATATTTCGTCCGGCCTGTAAAAACATTATTTTCCAATCCGGCCCGAGGTCAAAAACAGTTGGTCATGCCTGAATTAATTTATCAATCATAGAATAGACTATAATATAACCAACAATAAAATAAAAAATATTGTAATTATATTTTGATATCAAGTTCAATGCTTTCTTCTAGTGATTGTTTTGAGTTTGACCATCTTAATATCAAAAATAGTAAAACAATCACCTAAAGAAAAGAACCGGATTTGGAACAAACCAATTCTTAACTTGTAACAATGTCTAATACTAATTTGTTTAGATATTTCAATTATATATAATTTCAGTAACTAATGTTTATGAAAATTATCTATTTTTTACTAAATTATTGTTATGTTCATTATATAAAAAATTATATTTTGCGTGAAAATTCCAACGCCATTTTTGTAAGTAATAAAACATGAAATAAAATAGTATTCCGGTACAAAAATTACAAGTAATATAAGCTGCTCGAAGTAGTGGTGGTAATACTTCAAATATTTTGTAAATCCAAACTCCATGGTAATACAAAACGAAAAATAATCTGAAAAAATTAAAACTAAAATTATTTTTCCTGCTCGAAGGCAACATTTATTATTCAGTCAAACAGTCCTGTAAAATATTTACCCATTTTTATAAGGAATGGGTCTTATATGAAGTAGATGCGAGTAAAAAATGGGTTTATGGGAATTATTAAAAACTGTCTAAGCACCTTTAATTTTTTCGAAAATATTTAGTTCAAAAAATAACAATTTTTCGGGACTATTTACTGAATAGTACAAAAGAGAGCTTACTCGTACGCTAATTAAAATTTAGTAGCTGAAAAAGATATTTTTGACGAATTATTGGCAATATACGAATTTTTCTGGCAATGGTAGCCGCGAGTCCTTCAAATTCATCAAAAATTTGTGCAATGTTGGCTGAGGTGACGGTACAGATAAATTGATAAATTAAGTAAATTTTTCAATCTGGATATACTTACATGCTCCAATAAACAGTTTGATATATAGAATAACCTATTAGAACACTTTTATGACTAGGTGTATGAACTGGATTGAATAGCAGCTCAAATAATAACGGGACTAATATGAATGTGTGTAAACAGTGATTTAATGCAGGTGTGATAATTTCTTTTACAGCGGCGGGTAACACCAGCGTATCATCATAAAAATACAAACTCCAGAACATGTATACGACGAACTGGAAAAATAAAATAATAAGGCAATTAAGAAAAATGTTACCCATACGTTAATAAGAAAATTGGAATTGTCATTGAAAACAACTACAACGAAATTTAAAATTTAAATTGGTGTCAAAATTTCAAATACTACGCGGGTAAGAGTTACATATAACTAAACGCAGAATGCTTGAGCGGTCAAAGTCCAATAAAAAGGAAAGATATATTTTTAGTAAGAGATATACATATTTTGTTACATTAAGAAGATAAAATACTTTTGCAATAAAGATGGGTATAGAGTAATTATATGTAAACTCCCGTTATTAGTTTTTATATCTCTCAGGTAATGTTGAACTGTATATACAATATATAAAAATACACTACGTTGTAAAAAAAAGTAATAGATCTTGTAATAGTTTGCTTATTTATATAGTAGGGTAAAGTGGGGTAAGTGCGCACCCGGGGCAAGTGCCTTCGCGTCAAATAGAATTTCCAACTAACTATAAAGTGATTTAAAATCAATTTTAAAATATCCGCTAACACTCAAAAGAAAGGTGTACCTTAATTTGGCACTTCTGTCGATTATATAGAGTAGTAACGTCTATGTTTTTCAACAATGTGTTTTATGGTTTAACAACGAGTTGCTAAGTACATTTTCAATAAATCTTTGATAGAGTCTATTACAATATTTTTATATTTCTTATTTAATATTTTTGGTTGTTATTAAGGTAAATTTTAATTAACTAAGATTTTTTCTTTTATTGTTATTTTAGAAACACTAAAAGGAGCGCACTTACCCCACTGTGTTGTATGATGTAAATTCTGCTTGTTTTTGCCCATAATTATTTATTTTAGGTAGAAATGATACGAAATTACATAAGAAAAACTGCCAGAAGCACACAGTATTCAACAGCGGCCCTGGAAACTGCATTAGATGATATTAGTATACCTTTCAATTATAATATAATATAATATTTATAATTAAAGGTAATTTATCACTTGAGATAAAAAAACATATTTAAAATTTTTTTGTACAGTTACGTAGAGAAAGGTATGCTTATTTAAGTGTGTTGAATAAGCATACTTTTCTCTACGTAAGCATAACGCACTTGCCCCAAACCATGGGGCAAGTACGTTACATGTATACATTTAAAAAAAAATAATTACAGTTCATTATCACGAAGCTCTCTAGAATTTCTTTCTTATGATTATTTAAGTTTAAAGACTAGGTAGTTGATAACGCTGATAAACAATCAGATGCGATTAATAAAATTGATACAATAATGGTCTGAAAGTTAACTATCAAAAAATGGGGGTGCACTTACCCCACTTTACCCTAATACAATGACACCTACTTAAATAAGTAATTTTAAATTAAATAAATAATATTAAGAAACTACCTTTACTAACTCTGAATACTTCGAAGTAAAAGAATAAATTAGCATTATAAACTAAAACTCACCTATCCCTAATATTTACTCTCACTGTCAGTACATCACTTAAAATATAAAATTATTACACTGTAAAATACATCTTATTGCTAGTCACTATCTATCACTAAAATTACTAAATTAATTAAATATCAACAGATAAAAACCCGGTTAAAAGAGAGGGTATAAAAAATTATAATAATAATCAAGAACACAATAAATTAAAAAAATTGTTAAAATATCGAAAATTGTATCTTGCAGGTAAAGCACTTGACTAGCCAAAGCTAAAGAAAGTACTGATTCTGTTTTGAAATTACAAATTTATTTGGAAACAGACAAATTTTTAATTACAAAATTAATAAACTGTTTTTATCACCGTAATTCATAATAATAGGAACATTACAAAGGTAGATTTTATGATTGCATCAGGTAGTTCAACAAAACTGAATACATTTCATTTAATTAACAACTGAAAAGTACAGATTTTAGAAGAGAAAAGTGTAACTATACCGTTTTATTATTTGCAATATTTAGTAAACTGTTCAGATAAGTATAAAATATTAAAAATGAAACGTTTCTAAACTACTAAAAATATGTAATATTAATTAAAATTAGAAATACCTATAATAATAAATTTAATATTTTAAAACTATACTTAACGCTACCAGTTTTAAAATATTAAATACTAACAGGAAATAGTATTTTACAATATAAGTTCGGTAAGTTGCTCTTACTGATCGAGAAAATGTTGTGAAAACGAGACCTGTAGGGTCGAGTTTTTGCAATTTTCGAGATCAGTAAATGCACTCAACGCATCGTGTATTGTATAATATTTTTTGCACGATCGATTTAAAATAATTAAAGAATAAAAATATATTAAATTAAAAATAAAATTCGGATAATATAGGTGAAATTTATATTTCGGTTATGACACAGAATGCCATGAATAAATATTATAAATATTAATAACAACTAATACGAATCTTTGTAGTGACAATTGACAACTATATTTGTAAATAAAAAATTAAGTGTCAATGTTACATTGGCGTGAGTATATTTTTTGAATTTTCTATTAAAAAATTGAGGAAAATAGTTTGTTAAACTATAATATTAGTGAGAATAATGAAGTTGATGGAGCATTTTATTTCTGGCTGCAAATTTGTTCTCGTAAAATGAAAGGAAGATTATGAAAACCACAGAAAATTTTAATGATTGAACGACCTTTTGAAATGTCAATAAAATATGAAGACTAATGCCAACAATAATAATAATAATGTGCAAACTAGTGAAAATTTTCATACTAATAGATTTATTTTCCTAATTGTTCAAATTGTACTTTTAATTTCAATATAATTAAATAATTACAATCACTTTTGAGCTAATTTCATTTACCACACTCCTATTCACTTACCACGTATCTATTTCACTTACTGCACTGTTATTTTTTGGTTTCCATGGATGTAAACAAACGTTCGGGAAATGTAACTTACCAGCATTGTCAACAGCATCGGTAAATGCATGAAAATACACGATCGTGCAAAAAGTTTTTTATGAAAAATACCCTTACATAGTAATAGTAATATATTTAGGTATTTATAAATACGATTTTTTTAATGGTGTAGACCCTTACTTTCATTTATTTAACTGAGTACTGTAGTAAAACTGAAAATGGACTTTGATCGCTCAGAAACTTTGCGTTTAGTTATAGTTTATTTATAAGTAAGAGACAATCTTTAATAAAATTTATTCAGAATTAATAAATACACATTTCTTTAAATTCTCTTTAAGCATAAGCTACATATCAAAAGACCAATGAGTTTACCAAATATAAAAATATTCGTGAAAATTTGATATTAATATTCCCAAAACTTCAGAAATTCAGACACTCAAAAAAATTTAGATGCACAATACCTATAATTGTCAGTTCACTGTAATTTTATTATCATTTTATTTTTACTTTTCTTTTTTATTTCTTAATTTTTTAATATAAAGTGAATAAAATATAATTATGGTAGATTTTAATTTCATTGAACTTCTGTTTCATAAAGAATAACTTACCAACGTATATGGAACAACAATAGTATTAAAAAAATATCCTTGCAGAATACGTAAATTTTTTCGGGAAATAAACGGATATTCAAAGTTCTTAACGTCTTGAATTTCAATCAACAATGACATTACTAAGTAAATCATTTGTCCTGCCTGTAAACAAAGAAAAAAAATGTGAAAGTAAAATAAAAGAAGTCGAGTGGGTGTAACACTGTGATCCTTGAAATCCATGCTTTCAACTTTTCAATATCCCGAAAAAATAGAAAAAATCGCACATGACAACATATTCAAAATTCAGCTTCAGAGAGCGATTTGGACGAAGTAGAGGGGAAAAGTGTTTCTGGGAGGTTTGACACGCCCACAGCCGCCGAGAATAAATCTAGAGGTCAGAAATTTTGTATATTTATTGAGCTAGTACCTAGAAGGTCCCTTTTGGGGATTTAAATTTTTAAATCCCCACCATTTTTACGCCAAAATTTCACCTCCACCATTTTCACGCCAAAATTTCATGTTTTTTTGTGTTTTTTAGTGAGTCTGATATGCCTACAATCTCCCCCCTCCCAGCAAACCTAGTTGACTGAAATTTTGTATACATATAGATTAAGTTAGTATTTAAAAGGTGCCTTTCAGGAACTCCACCCTCCCTCTTCCACCGTTTTTACACCAAAATTTCATGGTTTTTTCGTGCTTTTGCTGAGTCAGACACGCCAAATAAATAAATCTAGAGGGCTGAAATTTTGTATATGGATTGAGTTAGTATCCAAAGTGTGTCTTTTGGGAGTTTCAATATTTGATCCTTATCGATCTTACCACCACCATTATTATTTCAAAATTTCTTAATATTTAAATAATAAAAATGTAAATTTAAATCTCATTTAGATATATCAAAAATATCGAAGATGAGGGGAAAATTCGACTCGGTAGAGTTCTGCTACTCACGGTCTTTCTTTGTAGTCTTCTTATTTGTCAAACAAAGGAAAAATTTCATTAAATTCAATCCATAGCTATTTTTTTTAGAGAGCTTGACCAAATGTGACAATAACCTTAATACGTTTCGATTCGTAACGCAACGAAGTCGACATTATTTTTTATCGGGAGATATCCTGCAGGAAAGTAATATCTACATACATACAAACGCACACCACAAGTATACTACATATATTACAAAAAATTAAAGGGGCAAAAAAAAATTGTGAATTTTTTCGTGATTTTTGAAGGGCTGCATTTACGTGAAGAATGGTCGTATGGAGACGATAAAAAGAGCATTTTGAAGCTTCATGATTCTAGTTCTGAGATGTTTTGTTCAAAAATTTTTAGAAGTGACAGTTATCGAGCAATTCTAAAGAATAACACAAAGAAAAAATTTTACAAATTTTTTGCTCTATTTTTCTTGGTGTACGGATTTCAAAAAAATTTTTATAGTAAAAATATGTTATGCCATAGCCTGTTTAGCTATAATTTCTAGTTATGGGAATAATCACTCTTTTTTGTGTGTCGAATCTTTTGAATCCGCTCACTGTGGTGAGTCGATTCAATGAACTGAATCACTCACTCACTTGACACAATTCGCTCACTCGTTTTTATAAATTGAATCACTCACTCACTTTACACAACTGAGTGGTACAACACAATAAATCCACTCTAGTTACATCTGTAACACTCACTCAAGTGAACGAGTGTTTGGATACAGTTATTATATCCAAATAAAATTAATATAATTATGTACTTAATATTAATGCATCTAACCGACACAACAAATTAAAAAATTAATACAGCATTAAAAATACACGGTTGAAAAGACATAAAAATGAAAATTTTGATTCATGAAAATCTACAATAATTTTATGTAGGATGATATCCACTCATTGCTGTTTTGAAGAAAAACTAATTTTTGGAGACATAATAATCTGACAATAAACGGGCAAATTTTATTTTAAAAATTTGAAAGTACTGTAAAATAAAATACCTACAAATAGTTTTTCTTAGAATTTTTTTAATATCCATATTTATAGCACTTATAATGTAGGTACATAAAATTGGGTATAATTTTTATTTAGATTATTTTATTAGTTTATTAGACATCTGGACTAAATTTGATTTAAAATTTGTTTTATGCATTTTAAAAATAAAGGATAGTAAAAAAATTCAAATATTAGCTCTAAAAAAAAAAGAAAAAATTATACTTACCATACTATAGTGTTATTAGTATATACGATATAATTATACACTAGAGATGGCTAGTGAGTGAGTGATTCAATTCACTGAGTTGAATCACTCAACTGACTGACTGAATTAAATCAGTCAAAAAGAATTGAATCGACTCTTTCAACTCGTGAGTTTAAAGAGTATAATTATATATGTGATACACTCACTCATTCACTCACTCATTTACGAGTGTGTCACATATAAGATTATATTCAGTTTTCAATCCCTGTTTCAGTTTACTTATGACAATAGACAGAGCAACAAAGACTTGTTTTCACAGACATATGTTTTTTACAACTGTGTGTATAACAAACATAACGTGTATAATTATATCGTATATACTAATAACACTATAGTATGGTAAGTATAATTTTTTCTTTTTTTTTTAGAGCTAATATTTGAATTTTTTTACTATCCTTTATTTTTAAAATGCATAAAACAAATTTTAAATCAAATTTAGTCCAGATGTCTAATAAACTAATAAAATAATCTAAATAAAAATTATACCCAATTTTATGTACCTACATTATAAGTGCTATAAATATGGATATTAAAAAAATTCTAAGAAAAACTATTTGTAGGTATTTTATTTTACAGTACTTTCAAATTTTTAAAATAAAATTTGCCCGTTTATTGTCAGACTATTATGTCTCCAAAAATTAGTTTTTCTTCAAAACAGCAATGAGTGGATATCATCCTACATAAAATTATTGTAGATTTTCATGAATCAAAATTTTCATTTTTATGTCTTTTCAACCGTGTATTTTTAATGCTGTATTAATTTTTTAATTTGTTGTGTCGGTTAGATGCATTAATATTAAGTACATAATTATATTAATTTTATTTGGATATAATAACTGTATCCAAACACTCGTTCACTTGAGTGAGTGTTACAGATGTAACTAGAGTGGATTTATTGTGTTGTACCACTCAGTTGTGTAAAGTGAGTGAGTGATTCAATTTATAAAAACGAGTGAGCGAATTGTGTCAAGTGAGTGAGTGATTCAGTTCATTGAATCGACTCACCACAGTGAGCGGATTCAAAAGATTCGACACACAAAAAAGAGTGATTATTCCCATAACTATTATACACGTTATGTTTGTTATACACACAGTTGTAAAAACATATGTCTGTGAAAACAAGTCTTTGTTGCTCTGTCTATTGTCATAAGTAAACTGAAACAGGGATTGAAAACTGAATATAATCTTATATGTGACACACTCGTAAATGAGTGAGTGTATCACATATATAATTATACTCTTTAAACTCACGAGTTGAAAGAGTCGATTCAATTCTTTTTGACTGATTCAATTCAGTCAGTCAGTTGAGTGATTCAACTCAGTGAATTGAATCACTCACTCACTAGCCATCTCTAATAATTTCCTTTTTTAAATTTCTCTCTACGTTGATTTGTTCCGGAGATATCCGACTTTGAACGCAATAAGATGTTTTTTGCTTTAACCATCGATATCTTCGCAACCAGTGATCAGACAGAAAATTGAAAGACAGTTTCGGAATCTGAAATATATTTCCTACAAGGCTGTGCTGCGTCCTTTAGAAAAAAAAATTTTCATCCTTGATTTTACCCTGAAAAATTTGAAAAAAGGGACTTTTTTCCTTGTTGCGGAAAATTGTCCGCATCTTTGCGAATATTGATGGGGAATCTAATGTTTGTATGAATTTTTATACCTCAATGTAGCCTCAATAACCCTGCAAATCAGCAGATCGATCTATCAAATGGTTTCCCTAAACCGTTTGTTCAAAATTTCAGAAAAAAATTAAATTAACAAAATTGAATGTGCAAATTTAAATGAAAAATTCATTTTTTTTTAACTTTTTTCACAGATCGGCATCTTTTATCCATTAAATTTAAAAATTAAAAAAAAAAATTATTTTTCAAAAATTTTTTCAAAAATTGAAAAGAACTTTTCTCAAATTTTTTTCAAAATTTTTTTTCAAAATTTAATTTTAATTTTTTTCTTCATTTTTAAATTTAATGGATAAAAGATGCCTAACTGTGAAATTTTGAACAAACGGTTTAAGGAAACCATTCGATAGGTCTATCTGCCGATTCGTAGGGTTATTGAGGGGCTACATTGAGGTATAAAAATTCGTACAAACATTAGGTTCTCCTTCAATATTCTCAAGGAAGCGGACAATTTTTCGCAACAAGGAAAAAGTCGCTTTTTTCACATTTTTCAGGTTAGAATTAAGGATGAAAAAATACTTTTTCCTAAAGTGCGCGGAATAGCCTTGTAGGAAATTTATTCCAGATTCCGAAACTGCCTTGCAATTTTTTGCCCGATCACTGGTTGCTGAGATATCGATGGTTAAAGCAAAAAGGATCCTTTTGCACTCAAAGTCGGATATCTCCGGAACAAATCAACATGGAGAAAAATTTTAAAAAGGAAATTGTAGCTGAATAAACTGACTATCAAGTGAATACCATGGTTTTACTGTAAAAAAATTTTTCAAGCCGAAAAAAAAGAGCAAAAAATTTTCAAAAATTTTCTTTTGTTATTCTTTAGAATTTCTCGATAACTGTCACTCTAAAAATTTTTGGACAGAAGATCTCAAAACTGGAATCTCGAAGCTTCAAAACGCTTTTTTTAGCATCTCGATACGACAATTTTTCACGTAAATACAGCCCTTCAAAAATAACGAAAAAATTCACAATTTTTTTTTGCTCTTTTAATTTTTGTAGTAGTATACGTACGTATATATAATAGAATTTATATAAACACGTAAGTTTATGTATCAGACACTCTCGTAATATAGCTGTCTCTCACAAGGTCTACTATCTAATATATTGAAAAGGGATAGTAGAAAATATGTGACAAAATTTCATTTTTAGCGAATTTCCAGAAAGAATTCTGGAAATTCAGCTATTATGGTGTAAGCCATAGTCGAAGTTCAGCCCGAAAATATGGCAGAAATTTGTTTTGAGGTCCCTAGAGCCCAAAAATAACATTCACTAAAATTTATATATATATATATATATATATATATATATATATATATATATATATATATATATATATATATATATATATATGTATATATGTATTTATGTATTTATGTATCAGCACGATAGCTCTTCAGGAAAAACTGCTAGTTTTACGAAATTTGGTGACAACGTTGGAAGTCCAAAAATCTTGGATGAGTTCTTCAGCCAAAAACGTCGGAGCTCAGGAACATGGTTTTTTGAGCATTTTTCGTGAAAATGAGTTTTTGGCCAAAATTTGCTATAATTTAAAAGTTTTTGCCACATTTTTTTACATCATTGCGAAGACGGGAAAAAATCACATAAAAAAGGTTTTTAAACTTTTATTCTACGTTTGCTAGTTTTTGAGAAAATAAGAAAAAAAAAGTCAATTTATTTTCTATAATTTTAGTGTGTTTACAACTATATTGTATGTGTATAATCATATAATGTGTATGTATGTATGTATATAACTGCAATAGTGAGATATACGTATGTGGATATACATACCTACTCATATTGGTTAAAAGATGTCCTCTGCATCTGAATGTATTGATGAAACAAAATCTTTATAGGATGAATGTACCAAAAGTTGGTCAGTAAAGCCTTTTGGTACTTTTAAAATACAAAATCAATTATATAAACAACTATATATTTCAATTAATAGAGGATCTACGGATTACTTATCAATTTCATTGTAGAATCGTTTCCAGGTATTTCAATTCAAGTGAAATCTTAAAATAAGTAATTAAATTATAAGACTGATTAATAAACCTGTTTACTTTTTCCCTAAATCGGTCACATGTGTCATGTTGCTAGTTTTGGATATTTTTGACCTTAAGATTGACCTACGCTAAAAAAGTTAACGTTTATTAGTTGCATAAGATGAATACTAACATGAGTAGGTACTACTAATTGATGGCAATCAATAAAAAATAATTTAATTTCTTTGAAAGAATTGGTTTAATTTTTGCCGTAAAAAGTGAACAATCCTCAAATAAAATATTGATCTGGAGACGAAAAATACTTTCTAGACGTATTTAATGTTAATAATATAAATCTACAAAATTATTCATAATAATCTGAAAAAGCCGAAATAAACCAGTTAGTGCTTATAATGTATCAAATTGAGGATTCTTTTAATAAAATCATCTGCTTTCAGACATGTACACATTTATAGAAAATAAATTTCTTATTTATAAGTTCTTTTAAACCGAAGTTCTCAATTTTTATGGACTAATATCCTTTGGAAACTAGTCCATAAAAATAGGGAACTTCGGTTTAAAAAACATATACGTAATTGTATTATCCTAAGAAACTTAATATAAAGTTTATAAATTTATTATTATTTAAAGAAAAAATATAGATCCAGTTTAGGTACGTCTACCCCATAGGCTAAGAAACACTACTAGATATTTTGTTTAAATGCATTATTTCATATTTGTGTCATTGATGATAGATTGATAGGTATATTGGTATGGAACCAATTTAACGCCTTATATAGTACAAAATGTATATATACGTATATCTATGTGTGTGAATGTATTTGTACCTCTAATATACATATTTTTCAAATAAGTACATAACTGTTGACAGTTTTAGCGAATGGAATTCAGCTATTACAGCCACTGTCATGACGCGACTGAGCCCGGGACTATGGCAGAAATTTGTTTTGAGGTCCCTAGAAACCGAAAAAAATAGTCACTAAAATTTATATATATATATATATATATATATATATATATATATATATATATATATATATATATATATATATATATATATATATGTGTGTGTGTGTGTGTGTGTGTGTCCACGCGATAATTCTCGAACGAAATGTCTTACGTTTATGAAATTTGGTGAAAATATTGGAAGTCCAAAACCGTTAGACGATGCCTGGAACATGTCTTTTTTAGCAATTTTCATGAAAAAAATTAACTTTTTGCCAAAATTTCCTCTTATTCAAAAATTTTTGTAAAAATTTGTTACACTATTGGAAAGGGGAGAAAAAATCACATAAAAAAGGTCTTCAAACTATTATGCTATGTCAACTAGTTTCCAAGAAAAACTAACTTTTATAAACGGAAATTCGCTATGTTATGCAGGATGCTGCGACAGGGGTATTATATTCTTAAGGTGTGAATCATACATTTTTTTAAAATAGTATAAAAGTATTGCAGTAACCTCAAAACATATAAATTCATTATAATAACTTCCTTATGGAAGAAAAAGTTAACAAAACTATAGGCATTAGTTTTCAAATAAAATAAAAGTTTCTAGCCGTAAATAAATGTCTTATAGTCGAAAGAAATAGTACAATAGCAGTGCACAGTGGTCCAATTTCTAAAAAAAGCGGACAAAAATCAAAAATTAGTTTGAGTAAAACAAAAAATGGTATATATGGGTTTTTAAGGTCGCTGATTATGAATTTGATATTATTATCTTAAAAATTCAAAATAGCAGGTCCAAAATGGCGGGTAAAAATGAAAAAATTAGTTTTATTGAAAAAAAAAATTGTATATAAAGGCTTTCAACGCCACTAATTATGAATTTGATATTATTTTTTTTGAAAATTCAAAATGGCAAGTCCAAAATGGCGGGCAAAAATAAAAAAATTAGTTTTATTGAAACAAAAAATGGTATATGAAGGTTTTATTATGTATTTGATATTATTATTTTAAAAATTCAAAATGACGGGCAAAAATATAAAAAATAAGTTTAATTAAAACAAAAAATGGTATATAAAGGTTTTCACGGTCACTGATTATGAATATGAAGTGAGACAAAAAAAAACTGAAATTGGTGTAAAAAACGAAGGGGCACGTTGGGGCAAGAATTTTGTTTTTTAAAATAATCTACATACTTTATACTTTGTTGCAAAAAAAGCAAACCATCCAACTCGATCAAACTCATAACTATTTCTTATAAATAAACACATTAAAAATGCAATATTTCTCTGTAATAAGTACACCCTATAGAAATATTCAATTACTCTTTACCACACATCCATAATAATTACTCACCTTCATTTTCAACTTTCATCACTTTTGATTTCAAAAACACACTTGTAAACAAAAGTTATTAATGAAAAACTAGAAAATGTGTACGGGTCCGGTCCTCAGTTACCTGTGTTTGACCTTCCCTTATCTGGTAATGCAAACGGTATAATGGACTGTCAGTTTGCATCGAGGTGCAGAGGTGTCCCCCCTACGGTATTACGGGGTAATTTGTTCGAAAATTACAAACTTCATTTTTCTCATTTTTGTCCGCTTTTTTTATTTTAGAAATTGGACCACTGTGCAATGTTTTAAAAAACTGTTAAAAAGGTATGTTTATATATTATGTAAAACTGGCTTTCCAATAAGATCCATTAGGTTAATATTAAAAAGAGCTAATAATTAAAAGAAAAATCTTTAAGAAGATTCTTAAAAGAATAATTTGTGTTAAATGAGTAATAATTTGTACTTTGTGTTTGAACCCACAGAATATAAAGTGAAACGATTGAACGCGAAATCTTAAAGTATGTAGAGAATGCATTTTCTAATTAATTGTCAATTTTTTGTAGACAAATTAGATAAAATAAATAAAAATATTATTTAATTAGATCTAATAAGAATAACTTTTCCTACTGATAAGAAAATAAGTGCGTATAATCAATGAATAACCTCTGAATACTTTTAAGGTCAATAAACTTTTACTTACAATCAATTAGAGCTGAGTTAAACAAAGGATGAAAAACTTTTTCGAAACATTTAAGAAATTTCTTTTCTCAGATTTTATCCCTTTTGAATTTATATTTTTATTATTCTGATCTCATAAAATTATAACATTTTATGTTGTAAAGTGCAAACTAAATATCGTGCTTGTAAAAATTTGTAATTTTTAGAAATTCTTTTTACAAAAAGTAAAAAAATATAAAAACTTTAAAATAAACTTACAATGTTCCAATTTGTCAAAAATGCATAAGGACATATAGAGACAATTTTTAACCATGGATCATGAACTATTTTCGAAGTGTCTAAATACAATCCTTTAACACCCACCGATATATAAAATAAAAAATAACTTCCATGAAATATCGCCAAGAATACTTTTGTTAAATTATAATTTTTCTCAGTATCAGATACAAGGTGTTTAGTTAATTTTAATAAAGCCATTGTATTAACTTTAAATTTGTATAAGTTTCTTTTTGAATAAAACTGTTGGAAGTTTATAACAATCACACCACATAACCATATACTACAATTGTACATACTACAATTGCAAACGTAGAAACTGATAAATTGAGTAAAACGAAATATTTTCTTAGTTTGCCAGTAAAATATTTTATAAGCCAAAGTACTTATTTGAAAAATTACAGTTTATCAGACGACGCTCACGTGTAGGCATGATGTTCAAATTATTACTTATTCGCTTATATTTTTTAGTTATTAGAATTATTACATCTCTTTTTTCATAAAATTCAACATATTTCACCGTGATTGTATACACATTGCATGCCGTCTGTATCATTCACCCATTAAAGTATAGAAAAAAAAAATAATAAAATTATTTTTGTATTTCGGCTAACCACATTTTTAAACTTCTATAGCGATAGTAACTAACAATCCTGTTGAATTCATTTTCAGTCTCACCTTTTAGTACTCCCTCTTCAAATTCCATAGATCGAAAGGAAAATTATTCCCACTTGCTTTTATTTTAATTCATTAAAAAAATGGTATAGGTTGTGTATATTAAGACGCGGCCACAAATTTTTAACGTGAATGCGTCCGTGGATAGGGAAAGTTGAAAAAAAATTACAATTAGTTTAACTTAACTGATAATGACGATAGTTAACATTTGACACATCAGGAAATTTATGAGAATATCTACCCTGTTTTCTCCTCTTCAGCTCCCTCTGTAAACCTTGTTCTGATTTAATACCCACTTCCCCAGGAATGGATAGCCCATATAAAAAGCCCTTATAGGTTTTATTTCATCAACTTAAACTTTCTTCTATTTCTTACACATTTCGAAATGTCTTAAAGTGAACATAATTTGAACCTCTAAATATAGGGAAGGGACTAGTTTTACCCCTTCAAACTGTAAGATACGGTTTTTTAACTATAACCGCAAAAATTTGAGAAAAGAGCTTAGCCGTACTTTCATGGTGAAACAGCCCCCAATAGCAACTTACATTAATGACTGTACTAACGGTATGGTGAGGCTATAAGTAATTAATATCTACCACCTTCCCGGCTAAAACCGAGTAGTCACGGAGATAACTAAAAAAATAATAAAAAATGAGTGCTATATTCAAAAATTTTTTTCTCGGTAACTACTTAACATAAAAAAATAATTCAAAATCTACATGAAGACAGACACTCTCTAGAATATTATACATATTAATTAACATCCCAGTCCTCGTAATTAACGATAATAACAAAGATAAAATCCGATCCAATGTTATTTTCATAGGGTTCCCATTGAGTTACCACCTCAAAAAAAATACAGTAACTGGGCCTTAGTCTACCTTATTACCATAACAAGTTTTATTTAAATTCAAGAGGTGCAACATATTTAAAAAAATTTTTTTCACCCTTAACCTGTCGAACAACCCCTCCAGTTGGTCCGACCCTGGAAGCATATCAATCGAAAATTCTTTAAAAATAAAGGGTGGTGTCTAATAAAGTATTTTTTCCTATATTTTTTCCTATCTCCTGTAGTTTTCGAGATAATCAAAGAAAATCTAAAAAGGGTATAATCAGATATGGAGGATCTCCCCCAGATAGAAACAAATACTTTATATAGTAATAAAACACCGTGGAAACATATTTTCTCACAATTTTCTATTGTATTTCCATAACTGCTTCGTTTCGGTCAACGAAAATTATACATATAAGGTACTTACAGTGTTACCTAAATGACGACATAGCTACTGGTGTATCTTTCTATCTGGGGGAGATCCTCCATATCTGATTATATCCTTTTTCGATTTTCTCTGATTATCTCGAAAACCAGAAGATAGAAAAAAACACTTTATTAAACACAACACTTTATTTTTAAAGAGCTTTCGATTAATATGCTTAAATCCAGGGTCGGACCAACTGGAGGGGTTGTCCGACAGGTTAAGGGTGAAAAATATTTTTTTTTTAAATATGTTGCACCCCTTGAATTTAAATAAAATTTTGCATGGTAATAAGGTAGACTAAGGCCCAGTTACTGTATTTTTTTGAGGTGGTAACTCAATGGGAACCCTATGAAAATAATTTTTATCCTTATTATCTTTAATAACAAGGACTGGGATGTTAATAAATATGTCTAATATTCTAGAGAGTGATTGCTTTCATGTGGATTATTAGTCGAATTTTTCCTTGAAAAAATACAACCTATACGATAAAAACGGCGAGAGTAACGGCCCCATCCGTTTTCGGACCCGTAGAACACGATTCTGTAGAAAAAAATGTCATGAGTGCGATATATATATATATATATATATATATATATATATATATATATATATATATTTCCCGCTACTTTTTGACATGTGTAGGGGCCCCCTATGGAAATTAAGAGCTGAAATTTGGTAAGTGGGGCTCATTTCCGATGCACCTCATACTACCAAAGTGGGGTGAAATTTTTGGCAAATTTTGGATCTAACCAACCTTTAGAGGGGGATGGTGGGGGGCAACAAAACAATAAAACGTTTCCAAACCGGTTGGAAATAATGTTTCGGTCGATTATATATAACATATCCAAAATTCAGTTTCCTAGGATGATTTGGAGGGAGTAGAGGAGGAAAAAAGGATTTTGGCTGGATCTAACACGCCCACAGCCCCCCAGAATTAACGTAGAGGGTTGAAATTTAGTGTGTTGATAACATTCGTACCTAGGTTGTGCTTTTTGGAGGCTTTAATATCTTACACGCGCCCCCACCATTTTTAAGCTACAATTTCATGCTTTTTTGACGTTTTCGAAGTTTGTACCACTCGCACAGGTCACCCAAATAAACCTAGAGAACTGAAATTTTGTATTCGAACTGAGTTAGTATCAAAGGGGTGCCTTTTGGGGGTCTCAACTTTTAACCCTTTCTCCTACCATTTTTATACCAAAAGAACATGATTTTTCTTGTTTTTTAACAGTTTCGTTCAGGTCAAAATCTCCCCAAATAAACCTTCAGGGCTGAAATTTTGTGTGCAGGTTAAGTTAATAGCCAGCCACTGCTTTTTGGAGGTTTCAACTTTCAACCCTTACCCCCACGATTTTTACACCAATATTTCCTTGATTTTTTTGTTTTTTATCTAACACGTCTAGAGACTCTCTAAGGAAACCTAGAGGGCTGAAATTTTGTACGTGTATTGAGTTAGTATCCAGCTAGTGCCTTTTAGGGATTCCACATTACTTTTCCCCCCACTTCTCCTATTTTTACATCGGAATTCAATGGTATTGTTAAATATGTTTTAAATACATTATTTTTATTCTAATACAAGTAGGCGAATAGTAATTTTAAAAAATTTAAAAAAAAAAAATGAACTTCCTTTTATAACAAATGCAATACACAAATCTTAAATAATTTAAAAATGTTATTAAAGTCCCTGTTTATTTACAAAGTAGGAATTTGGGATTTTTTTGGAAAGAAAAGATATCTTCCTAAAGGCCTTCCAGTTTACTATTTAAGGTCCTTTTTTAATATTTAAAAATAAAACACAAAGGCAACTAGGCGGATAAGCATGGGCAGGAATGCCCTTGTACGAATTGTACTGGCTTTTCTCCTGCTAACTGCTATCGGCACAAAATTGAAATTTACTGAGATGCAGCCCTTAAAAACTTAAAACCTTTTTTCAAAGCCCCGATCAGCCGGACACTCATTATCAGTTTTGAAACCACCAAAATGACAAATCGCTTGTAGACTTTCAATTACATTTCGCTTGTAGACATTCAATACCGAAGATGAAGGAAAAAATTCGACTTCCGTGATGGGGCCCCGCTGCTCATGGCGTTTTTTTTTTTTCTATTTAAATCTCAAAAGTTAATTATAAAAACAACTACACTACGTACATTTTTTTAAGGAGGTAGACATTCAGTACGGAAGATGAAGGGGAAAATTCGACTTCCGTGATCGGGCCTCGCTGCTCACGGCGATTTTAAACCAAATAAACCTAGAGTGCTGAAATTTTGTATTCGGATTGAGTTAGTATCAAGGCGCTGCCTTTTGGGGGTCTCAACTTTTTACCCTTACTCCCACCATTTTTATACCAAAAAGAACATGATTTTTCTTGTTCTTAGTCGAATTTTTCCTTGAAAAAATTAGACTTATACAGCCTATACGATAAGAACGGCAAGAGCGAGAGTAGGGGCGCTATCCGTTTTCGGACCCGCAGAACACAATTATGTAGAAAAAATGTCTGATATATATATATATATATATATATATATATATATATATATATATATATATATATATATATATATATATATATATATATGTATATATATATATATATATATATATATATATATATATATATATATATATATATATATGTATAGTCTATATTTATAAATATATATATATATATATATATATATATATATATATATATATATATATATATATATATATATATGCATACACCTATATATGTATATATATAGGGTGGTCCAGGATTATGTACCGTAATCGCTAGAGCTGGTAGTACGTTCAAAAATAATGGTACCTGTTCATGTATACTTTTTTTCAAAACTCAATAATAAGGGAGATACAACTCTGTAAAGGGGTGAAACGAAAACCATTATTTCTTACTTTCCAAACGCTTTTGAATAACGTATTGATATTTAGGGGTACTTATTTTGCGTTAGAAGGATTAAATTTATGTCAACACTTATTCCACCACTCATGACTAAGGGGTGGTTTTGGGTGGTAGGTGTGAGTTATCACGTCTTTTCTTTTTTAACTTGCAATTATTTAAACAAAATCCTTGATAATATGATTCCCCAGACAATTTCACGCAAAAAAGTTATACTTATTACATTTCGATAAATATTACCGTTTTCGAGTAATTTAAAGTAGTTAATCTATTTCCAAATTATCCCCTAATCATAAGTGGTGGAATAATTGATACCATTTTAATTATCTTAATGTTCATACGCACCCCTAGATTATGAATCGAGTAATCAAAAGCGGCCAAAATTGTTTTTAAAAGAAGAAGTTAGTTTCGTTCCACCCCTCTACATTTTACCCCTCTGCTTTATCCCCCTTATTATTGAGTTTTGGAAAAAAGTGTAGAACAAAAGGTACCATTATTTTTTAAAACATACTATTAGCTCCAGCAATTACGGTACATAATTCTGGACCACTCTGTATATATATATATATATATATATATATATATATATATATATATATATATATATATATATATATATATATATATTCCTGCCACCTATATGTGTAGGGCCCCCTATGGAAGTTAAGAGCTCAAATTTGGTAAGTGGGGCTCACTTTTGAGGCACCTCATACTATCAAAGTGGGGTAAAATTTTGGGCAAATTTTTGATCCGACCCAACCTTTAAGTGGGTGGTGGGTGGCGGTAAAACAATGAACTCTTCCAAACCAGTTGGAAATAATGTTTCGATCAATTATCTACAACATATCCAAAATTTAGTTTCCTCGGATGATTTGGAGGGAGTAGAGAGTGAAAAAAACGATTTTGGCTGGATCTAACACACCCTCAGCCCCCCAGAATTAACGTAGAGGGTTGAAATTTGGTGTGATGATAGAGTTCATACCTAGGTTGTGCTTTTTGGAGGTTTTAATATTTTACCCCCACCCCCTCAATTTTAAGCTATAAGGAACAAGAAGAAGAACGTAGAAACAAGAAAAATCATATTCTTTTGGGTATAAAAATGGTGGGGGTGGGGGTTAAAAGTCGAAACCCCCAAAAGGCAACCCCTTGATATTAACTCAATGCGAATACAAAATTTCAGCCCTCTAGGTTTATTTGGGTGACCTGTGCGAGTGGTACAAACTTCGAAAACGTCGAAAATGCATGAAATTGTAGCTTAAAAATGAGGGAGGTGGAGGTAAAATATTAAAACCTCCAAAAAGCACAACCTAGGTACGAACTTTATCAACACATCAAATTTTAACCCTCTACATTAATTCTGGGGGGCTGGGGGCGTGTTAGATCCAGCGAAAATCGTTTTTTCCCCCTCTACTCCCACCAAATCATCCTAGGAAACTGAATTTTGGATATGTTGTAGATAATTGACCGAAACATTATTTCCAACCGGTTTGGAAAATTTTTATTGCTTTTCCGCCCCCCGCCCCCCACCACCCCCTTAAAGGTTGGGTCGGATCCAAAATTTTACCCCACTTTGATAGTATTGTTGTGCATCGGAATGAGCCCCATTTACCAAAGTGGAGCTCTTAACTTCCATAGGGGGGCCCTACACATATTAAAAGGTAGCGGGAAAAGATATATATATATATATATATATATATATATATATATATATATATATATATATCAGACATTATTTTTTCTACATATTCGTGTTCTATGGGTCCGAAAACGGATAGCGCCCCTACTCTCGCCTCTCGCCGTTCTTGTCGTATAGACTGTATAAGTCTAATTTTTTCAAGGAAAAATTAGACTAATAAGAATTAATAAAAGTTTAGTAGGTTTTGTTATTTTAAGTATACATGCGTGTAAAGAACCACTTTTTGTACAGCTGGAATATATGGCTGTATGTAAAACGTAGCTTACTTAGATAGTATTTTGTACAATAAACAAGCAATTTCATGCTAGTCGTAGACAAAAGAATTTACACACTATAGTAAATCTTTTTCATTCAGATATGAATTTTTAAAATAAAAAACATGTTTAGAATTTTTTTTTGTAATTGGTGAAAGCAGTGGGAAAACAATTTTATTAGAGGTTTAACAATTTATTTAAACATTTATGTTTTATATAATGCAAATGTAGCGTGGTAGTGAAAATGAGATACGTTATCGATCTGACAAAGTATCCAATATAACTACAAAAATACCCCTGTCGCAGCATCTGCATAACAGCGAATTTCCAAATATTGGGCACTGGCGGATCTCACCTAAGATCTGTACCCATTTAAAATAGTTTTGCTTTCTAACAGAGAAAATATTTTTATAATCAGTTGAGTTGTTATTTTTGGCGCTTTTGGGTTTCCAGGACTCAGATAGTGTAACATATATCCATTTAAAATAGTTTAACTTGTGGTGATGATAAAATATTAAAAAATCAATTGGGTAGTTCATTTTTATACCAATCTCAAATAGTTTAGCTTTCTAAGAGTAAAAGAATTTTCAAAATCGACATCAATTTTATCAAAGTGGGGTCAAATTTTGGATCTGACCCAACCTTTAGGGGGGTGGTGGGAGGCAACAAAACAATAAAACTTTTCCAAACCGGTTGGGAATAATGTTTCGGTCGATTATCTACAACATATCCAAAATGGATTTTGGCTGGATCTAACAAGCCCACAGCCCCCCAGAATTAACGTAGAGGATTGAAATTTGGTTTGTTGATAAAGTTCGTACCTAGGTTGTGGTTTTTGGAGGTTTTAATATCTTACACACACCCCACCATTTTTAAGCTACAATTTCATGCTTTTTCGACGTTTTCGAAGTTTGTACCACTCGCACAGGTCACCCAAATAAACCTAGAGTGCTGAAATTTGGTATTAGGATTTAGTTAGTATCAAGGGTGTGCCTTTTGGACGTCTCAACTTTTAACCTTTACTCTCACCATTTTTATACCAAATAGAACATAATTGTTCTTGTTTTTTAACGGTTTTGTTCGGGTCAAAATTTCCACAAATAGACCTAGAGGGCTGAAATTTTGAGTATAGATTAAGTTAATAGCCAACTATTGCTTTTTGGGGGTTTCAACTTTTAACCCTTACTCCCACGATTTTTACGCCAATATTCCCTTGATTTTTTTTGCTTTCTTTCTACCACGCCTAGAGACTCTCTGAGTAAACCTAGAGGGCTAAAACTTTGTATTTATATTCAGTTAATATCCAGTTAGTGCCTTTTTAGGATTTCACATTACCTTGCCCCCCCCCCACTTTTCCCATTTTTACATCGGAATTCAATGGTATTATTATATCTGTTAAAAATGAATTATTTTAATTCTATTATATGTAGGCAAGGTAAAGGAAGCCTTTGTCTTTTATTTTTAAATATTAAAAAAGGACCTTAAATATTAAACGGGCACAAGCTGTTCTCCCCAAATAAATCTAGAGGGCTGAAATTTTGTGTACAGGTTAAGCTATTAGCCGGACACTGTTTTTTGGAGGTTTCAACTTTTAACCCTTACCCCCACGATTTTTACGCCAATATTTCCTAAATTTTTTTGCTTGTTTTCTAACACGTCTAGAGACTCTCTAAGGAAACCTAGAAGGCTGAAATTTTGTACGTGTATTCAGTTAGTATCCAGCTAGTACCTTTTAGGGAGTCCACATTACTTCCCCCCCACTTCTCCCATTTTTACATCGGAATTGAATGCTATTGTTAAATGTGTTTTAAATGCATTATTTTTATTCTAAATACAAGTAGGCGAATAGTAATTTTAAAAAATTTTAAAAAAAAGTGAATATAATTTTTTAACAAATGAAATACATACATATTAAGTAATTTAAAAATGTTATTAAAATCACTGTTTATTTATAAATTAGGAATTTTGGATTTTTATTATTTATAAAATAGAAATTTTGGATTTTTTTGGAAAGAAAAAATATCTACATAAAAGCCTTCCAGTTTACTATTTAAGTTCCTTTTTTTAATATTTAAGAATAAAACACAAAGGCAATTGGCGGATAAGCATGGGTAGAAATTCCCTCGTACGAATTGTGTTGGCTTTTTCCCTGTTAACTGCTATCGGCACAAAATTGAAATTTACTGAGATTCAGCCCTTAAAAACTTAAAACCTATTTTTAAAGCCCCGATCAACCGGACACTCATCATCAGTTTTGAAACCACCAAAATGACAAATCGCTTGTGGACTTTCAATTACATTTCGCTTGTAGACACTCAATACCGAAGATGAAAGAAAAATTCGACTTCCGTGATGGAGCTCCGCTGCTCACGGCGTTTTATTAGATATTATACAGTGATATACATGATACTGTAGGTATACATATTATCACCAATATTATATTAGAATCAGCACAAAAATTTTACCTAGCAACTGAATGTTTACGTTTGTTTTTAATAAATTTCAAATACATACTACATAATTTTAACGTATTGGTATTTGTAGATTTGTACCAAATGTTTGTCGTTTATTGTGAATTTCTTGTTAGTCGTAGATAAAGTATAGTGCGTAACTTGGTTTTAAGGCATATTACACACTCGCCGCTACGCGGCTCTTGCGTAACTTTTTCGCTCGTGTGTAATATGCAACTTACAACCTCAATCACGTGATATACTATTGTTCGAACTGTAAATATTTAATTCGAAGTATGCTACACTAATTTAATAACCTGTTCACTATAACTTGCGGCAAGTACTTGCGGCAAGTAAGGTCTGGCAGACAATTTGATTCAGGAAACATGTAATATATTAACATAAAATTGTTTTTATATTACCTACATTTTATGCACAATTTAGGACGGACCAACAGACTGAATCAATATTAATTTAGGTAGGTGTTATTACTCACAAGTACCCTATATTTACTTATGTGTATGCAGCTTTTAAAATATAAGTTTAATAACAATACTTACGTAATTCCAGAACGTAAAAAAGTAATGAGTAAGAGATAACCAGAATTCTCCATCTTCATGAGTAGGCTCCTCCAATGTAAGCGTTTCATATGTAATAACAAAAATATTCCAAAAAAGTATAAAACCATGACCCCACAAAAGAAAACTTTTTGATACAAAAGTATTCATTGCTTATTTTTTTTTTTACAATTCTAAAAGTGTAGTAACTTTAAAGTAATCTGATGAAAATTTTAAAAAAATGAATTCAGTGAAGGACATTACAAGAATTTTCACCAACGATCCCATTAAAAAAGGAAATTAGGATGATTCTTTTAAAAAATAATTTTTTGCAGTGCAACTTATCTACTTCCTAAATTTAAAAAAAAAATAACTGCATTTATAACTATATTAATATACCTGACTTTCATTAAGTATGTCTTTACGTTTCAATTTTTTGGAATCTTTTTGGGCTAGACAAATTTATGTTTGTAGAGATATGTGTATTTTGGTAATTTTAGTATTTAAATCGACTTATAAAATGATATATTATCTCTTTATCATAATCTATTTTCATAGTTATTCTTGTGAGCGAAATTTCAATTTTTAAAGTTTTTTACATAAAATACTAAAAAAAATCGATTTATCATATTTCATTAAGAGTTTTACAGTAACCAATAGTCATCTATATGTTAATTGATGCGAACACTTCCCAGGTTGACGATAATTTTAAATATGAAATTAAAAAATCGGAAATATTTATAATGAAAGAAACAATGGGATTTCCAAGTTTAGATAAATATAATACTGCGTATGATCCAATCCCACGTCCGGTCTTAGATCACGTGCTCGATGGTAACTGCTAGCTGGCTAGCAGGTTAACGGGGCTCTGGTTTGGTAATAAATAAGACAAACACAATATCTTTTTTATACACATAAATTTTCTTTTGTTATTGTTTGTTGTTCCGTATTTGTGTTTTTTGGCCGCTGGGGGCCCTCGGGCTCCCAAAGGTGTTGTTGGTACCCCTGTTGGATCACTGGGTGGTTCCAGGTCGCTGTGGTGTAACGGGCTGTTTGTGATATTCAGTCTGTGATATTCTTCGTTGTTATTTTCTATTGTTATTGTTTTTGTGTTTTTTACTTGTTGGCTATTTTTTCTAGTGGGGGCTTTTGAAGCCTTCAATAAAGCTGTTGTTATTATCCCCATTGTACTACTGACAGCTTCGAACCCTTCAGAGGTGCAATGGGTTCTCTGTGATAGGACCTGTGATATTAGTTACATCTAGTTTTTGTTTTGGCTGTGATATTTTTCTTACCACCGAAGGCTCTTTACACCGGAGGTGGTAATATTTTTTTAATGATTTACTTTACCCATCGAATGGGGTACCATCACCCCATAGCGATGCATTTCAATTTTTTTTTTTAAATCACATGGTATATGACCCAGCCTCGTTTATTATATACATATGTATATACCGACAGATTATTAACTTGACTGGGTGCTTTGAGTCTGTGCTACTGAAATCCTTTGTGCCGGTAGCACTGTGATTGTTTTACTTGTTCGAGGGTAGGTCGCTCTAGCTGACCAGCATCGACTTTACTCTCGTCAAGCAAATTTTTAGGCCCTGGGATGGCAGAGTCCATCGATGGTCATTTTAATATTCTTCGTTTGTCCTTTGTTTATTGCATTTATGTGTCCCTGTCTGTATATGTGTTTTATATTTTGATGTGTTTTGGCGGCGCATGTCCCTCGCTTGCGATGCCGCCGGGCACTGCTGACCGCGCCATCCACCGGCAGCAGTGCTCCAATTTTAATTTAAAAAAAAAAATACTGCGTATGGTCTAATAACAATAGGATAAATTGGTAAATTAAATAAATGGATGAAAAAGAGGTATTACCGGAAAACAAGGGAGATAAATGTTGAATAAATACGAAACATACAATTTAGAAAAACAGGCAGATTTTTATTACCTGTAATTATTGCACATTAATGTACAAAAATTTCTTGGCTATATTTAAATTTATTTTATTTGTGTAATTGTTTGGGTAAACTGACATATACTGACATATATATATATATATATATATATATATATATATATATATATATATATATATATATATATATATATATATATATATAACGCATTAGTACAGGGTACACTTATTGTTAGTACATAACTGTTCAGAAGCGGTGCAAGAGGTGTGTGTGGCCGCCTATAGCCTCGCGTTTTATAGGATCTGAGGGTGCAAAGGGCTCATGAAGCGGTAAATCTCTGAGAAGTAAACCTGGTAAATTTTTCTACATCCATAAAAGTTTATCAATATTACTGACGTCTGCCTTAAGTACATGTTTTTAGTGTGGTCGAAAATTATACGAAAGCTCGGTTTCTATAAAAAGCCTTAAGTCCTTAGGAAGTAAAACTGACAAATTTTCCATATCCCTAAAATTTTATCAATACTACTGACATCTGTCATGTTTTGATACGTTCGAAAGTTGTACAAAAGTTGGCTTTATATAAAAAAACTTCAGAAAAACAGGTACTATATTTAATGAATGGTAAGAAGTGTTAATAAACAGGTACCATGTGTTTAACTAATTTTTCGTTTCAACCGATGCACTCACCACCTAACCCCACTAAAATATTTTTCAAAAAATCAATAGTGAAAGTTTTCCATATGGAGCGAACTTTATAAAAGACACTGTATATAGGGTAACATTTTTAAAATTTTGAAAAAATTTAATTTGAATTTTAACTTTTTTAAACTTGATATTTTTAAAATAGTTTTTTCGCATAAACGTAACAATGTGACGTAACATTGTTATGTTCTTGTTACGTTTTAGGAAAATATAACTTTGATGTTACCTTATAGATAAAAATTACGCCTTCTTTTGCAAAAAGCAAATTCAAAATTCCCTTTTTTTGTTTCTTATTAACATTACATACACATATTACCAACTTATTGACGTATACATACACCTAAATTATTATTATTATTTATTTATTTATTTATTTATTTTTTTTGTTGACTGTTGCAGGATTCGATCCATTATCCAAGCTGAAGTATTTTTTAAATTATCGACAGTTTTAACCATTAGACCAAACTCACTTATTTATTCTGATCGTTATATATTAATATATATCACAAAATAGTAAATAAAGCCTTACAAGAATTTTCTAAAAGTTTCATTTTTAAATTAATATGTAACAAAATTAACGTTGTTTTAACGACATATTAATGTTGTTTTAATGAAATGTCGCAATCATGACTCTTTTGTTATGTTTTTGTGACGTATCAATATTAATAAAACATTCGTTCATCCATTTCACCCATCCATTTTTGTATAAGTCGATTTATGTTATTTGTTATATGGGTTATGGGGTTATATATATATATATATATATATATATATATATATATATATATATATATATATATATATATATATATATTATGGGGTTATATCATATATTATGGAGTTATATTATATAATATAACCCTATAACCCATATAACAAATAACATCAATCAATTTATACAAAAATGGATGGATGAAATTTAATTACATCAGACGCCAACAGGGGATAGATTGAAAAACTGCAGGAATCTTCAAATGGATAATTCCTCACGAACTGATACATTTAAAATTAATATGGTAACAAAACATTTCACAAAACTGACAAGTGAAATGTTTTATTAATATTGATACGTCACAAAAACCTAACAAAAGAGTCATGATTGTGACATTTCATTAAAACAACGTTAATACGTCACAAAAACATAACATAAGAGTACTGTTGTGACGCTTTGTTCAAAGTAGCATTGTTAGGTCATCAGGACATAACAAGAGTCATGGTTGTGACATTTCATTAAAGTAACATTGATACGTCACAAAAACATAACATAAGAGTCTGTTCTGTGAGGTTTTATCAAAGTAACATTGTTAGGTTGCGAAGACATAACATAAGAGTCACACTGTAACGTTTTATTAAAGCAACCTTGATACATCATCTAAACGTAACATAGCAGTCACAAATGTGACATTTTATTACAGTCACAATGGCATGTAACTGTTACGTAACATACAGGTAACAATTAGGTATATAACATAAAACTCTAATTTTATACATATAATTGTTATGTCACCCATAAGTCAAAAAAGTTACGTAACTTGTTATTTCCTTGTTACATCACATTTACATTCTATGTTCACTGGGATATTGGAACATAGAAAAGAGCACTTTCAAGATTCTCAAGTTATTCGAGATTTTTATATGTAAACGCATTAAATATAATATTAATTTCCATACTTTATAAACTTTAGATTTTACGTTTATTTCAACACATAATAATGAAGTATTATTGCTTTTTTGGATGTATAAAGTTAAAAAAATTTTTAATTATATTATATTTCAGTTACAAATTGTGGTCAACCTTACTGATTGTCCCAGTTCACCCTTTTATCGCCCTTTTTAATCCCAGTTTACCATAGAGAAGAAATTACATAATGTTGATTATTCAAAAACCAGAAATATATTTTTGGCTACTATAATAATATATTGCACAGATTTTAAATAGGTACGTACATAATATATTGAAGAATAGGTATTAGTAAAAGAAATACAAAAAATTCGTGCCGATTCATCCCCGTTTATGGTATGAACATGGAATGTAAGGATGATTGCTTTCTTTAATAATAATAATAATAATAATAATAATAATAATAATAATAATAAACCCCCAGGGGCTTGTTGTAACACCCGGTTGCTTCGGTAGTCGGTTGCTACGACAATTCGGGAAGTAGCGCTCCCGGGTCCCCGAGCTAAGGCCAGGTACTTTCTGGTACCTGGTGCGTGGAGTCAACTAGCGCTAAATGGTGGTCTCTGTTAACGGGCTAACTACCCCTAACAGGTTTTTTACTAGTTCCTAACGCTAACAGAACTAGGAAGGCTGGTCGTGCCGCGGGTCTCTCGGATGGGCCCGCACAAAAAGGCGGAACCAGTCAAAACTCATCTTCTCGTCTCGTTCGACTGGAGTGGACGGACAGCTTGAGACGTGATCTGCTCACGTGCCGCGCACAAAGTTAGCCAAATAAGAGAGGGTACATGGCAAGGATGCACGCCATATGGTGCCATATGCATCCCGAACACTCAAATTTAACGCCACAAAATCTGCGTGACCATGTAGCCCGAATTATAAAATTTAAAATACCTACCGGACATGACGATAATCGAGAAGCTCGCGAAGAAGCTAGGGTTGCTGAAACTGTGATGGTGGAAGTTGAACAGGATTCTGCGGTCAATGGTGAGAGCTTGGCCAATATTAACATCACAGAGCAGGATCAACCGGTAACTCATGGTAACAGCATGGTTACTGAGGCACAGACGGACTTGTTAAATCAAGCCAACACAGATACTGTGCTAGAGTCTAACACCAGAACGAGTTCAACTCCCACACAGAATGATGCCGATCTAAATAAATCCCTTTCTGTCTCCGACAATTTAAGAAAACAATTTCGCGATCTTCTCGAGACCGATTTAGACTTTGACAAACGACCACGTCCCAAACACCGACGGACGTATGTAAAGGGCGAACAATTGACCCTACTAAACGAAATTTTGGACGATCATCTATCCCCATCCAGTGATCTCACCGACGTCGACAACGCAGTATATGCAGCGATGCGTGTCCTGACCCCATGTACTAAGCAGCAAAAGACTGCAGAGGAGAAGGCACGGATTCGTATTAAACAAATTGACACCAAAGTGAGGGCACTACGACAGATGGTATCGCGTATCCAATGTGTGATAGAATATATTCAGACCAATAGGCGCTTTACGCGAAAGGTACGGGCTTTTGCCAGAGAACTAAGGTACCGCTATCACACGATAAATTTGGGCAATCTGTTGACCATCAAACAGACACATTTGGATAAGATACGCGCATTGGCCCTGGCCAAGAAGAAAGTAGCCCGGCGTGAACGGTGTATTCGGGAAAATAAGATCTTTAACTCGAACCCTTCACGCCTGTTCGCATCTAAAAGCCCTGTCGTAGAGCAACCACCGACGGTCGACGCAATAGAGGATTATTGGCGGGGGATATATGAGACGACTAAAGAGACTGACTTGGACTGTATTCCCATCAGCCAGTTTCGATGGTACTGCAAACAACAACTTGTCAAAGTGCCATCTCACACCAATATAACATCTGTTGATAAAGAGGAAGTCGAACTTGCTTTCAAAGGCAAGAAGAACTATTCGGCTCCGGGCATTGATGGAATAACGAATTTTTGGTGGAAGAAGCTCGCTAGTACCCACCGCCACCTTGCCCGTATATTTTTTTTTTTTTTTTTTTTTTTTATTTACTGCTTTTGTAACTACATAGGTCATTAAGCAGCTAGTATAAAATAATATAAATTATATGGAAATCATTTAAAAAAAAAAAAAAAAGATACATGAATATGAATAGAAATTTGATATTATCTATATTATATTTTGTTGCTTATCCTTGCAATTTTTACGAAAAGTAGCAGTTTTTCGATATTTTCTGGAGAGTTCGACAGGATCACTGCGATATTGTTTGCAAGTTGTGCTTGTCTTCTTGAATTAATGTAGAGAGGGCATATTGTAAGAATGTGTTTCACTGTAATGGGAAGATTACAGAGTTGACATATTGGTTGAGGGGTCTTATTCAGTATATAAGAATGAGTAAGTTTCGTGTGTCCTGTACGCAGTCTAGTTATTATTATTTCATCTTTCCTGTTGTTTTGGATGGATGTGGTCCAGAAAGTTGTGTCTGTTTTAATCTCCAGTAATTTATTTTGTTGTTGAGTTAGCCAGATCCTGTTTCTATTGTTGATGAATAAACTTTGAATATGTTTCAATAGATTCTGTTTTGTGGTATGTTCTATTATAATTCCAGTTAGATGAGCTTGCTGTGCCGCCCTGTCTGCTTGTTCATTACCAGTGATGTTGCTGTGACCGGGTACCCATAGGAATACGATTTCTATATTTTCATTCCTGAGTTGGTAGAATTTGGCTTGTATTGCTTGAATTACAGCTAGGTCAGTTGATTTGTTTTCTAGAGCCTTTAATACACTATATGAGTCAGAAATGATAATATAAGCATTTTTGACTGGTTGTTGCTGAATATGGTTTATTGCTTTTTCAATAGCGATAGCTTCGGCAAAGAAAATTGATGAATAAGACTGTAGTTTAAATTGATATTCAGTATTTTCTTTTACATAGGCACAAGAAGTGAATGTCTCAGTTTTTGAACCATCGGTGTATATTTGCACATATTCACTATATTTACTATATATGAGCTCATAAAATGATTGTTTATATTGTATTTTAGTTGTACACTGTTTATACGTTTCGTTTAAAGATAGATCTATTTTAATTTTCTGTTCACTCCAGGGAGGTATGTAAGTTGTGTGTTGTGTTTTGAGTATTTGTGTAAGTATGTTTTCATTTAGGGGGAGAGATGACAGGATTTTGTTCTTAAATATAGGTAGCGGTTTCGGCAAAGATTTTTTTGTTTCATATATATGATTGTGAAAAGACTTTTCAATTTTATTGATGATAAACTGATTTTGTTTTTCATATATATTTATATAGTATTTTATGATTAAATATTCTCTCCTTTCGGAAAGTTTTGGTTGACCTGCTTCAGAATATATACTGCTGATAGGCGTTGTCCTATAGGCACCAGATATTAATCTTAGTGCAGTATTGTTTATTGTGTCCAGTTTTTTTAGTAAATTATTTTTGCTGGAATTATAGATTTGGCAGCCAAAATCTAGTTTTGATCGAAAAATGGCATCATATACTTTTTTAAGTGTTTTTCGGTCAACTCCTGTATTTTTATTGCTAAGGATTTTTAGAATTTTTAAAGTATTTATTAGGCTTCCTTTTAGTTCATTAATGTGGACATTCCAGGTTAATTTTTCATCGTAATTTAAACCCAAGTATTTTTGTTGTGTAACATTTTGTATATCTTGTCCATTTATGCTTAATTGTAAATAATGTTTTACTTTTTTATAAAAACATATATATTTTGTTTTTGTTGTAGATAATTTTAGGCCGTTTTTATTTATCCAAATAACTATTTGGTTGATAGCTCTTTGGAGATATTTATTTGCATATGCTGGATCTGAAGTGGAAACATAAATGGTTAGGTCGTCTGCATACATAATAAATTGGACGGGGAAAGGGATTACATCTAGTAGGTCATTAATTGCAATGTTAAAAAGTAGTGAGGAAAGTACAGACCCTTGAGGAATCCCATTATTTTGTTTATATATATTGGATTTTTCATTTTGTACTTTAACGTCGTACGATCTATTTCTTAGGAAGTTTGATATGTAGTTCGGTAGATTTCCTTTAAATTGCCATTTTTCTAATTGGAGAAGTATTTTATGTTGCCAGATGGTATCAAAAGCTTTTTCGAAGTCAAAGAATATTGCGTATGTATTTTGGTTGTTTGCAAAAGAATTTTTAATGTCACTATCCAAAATAACATGACAGTCTAGCGTAGATCTATGTCTTCTAAATCCAAACTGCTTGCCACTTAGGCACTGATTTTTTTCTAATATCCACTGAATTCTTTCAAATATCATGCGATCTATTATTTTAGTAAGATGATTGGTTAGAGAAATGGGACGGTAACTGGAAAGGTTATATTTTCAAATTGGTTATTTAACTGTGAGCCAATACCATCGTGGCTCGCTGAGGGAAGAACGGTCCTAATACCGAAAAAAGGAGACCTATCACAACCACAGAACTACAGACCGATAACGTGCCTGAACACTGTGTATAAAGCGTTCACTTCCATTCTATATGAACGCATCTTGAAGGCGATTGAACCAGTGTGGAGTTCGATCTATGAACAACGAGGTTCAAAAAGAGGAATGTCGGGTTGCAAAGACAACTTGCTGGTCGACAGATGTATCTGTCAGGACGCTAGACAGCACAAACGCAACCTGAGCATGGCCTGGGTGGACTATCGGAAAGCATTTGACACAACGTCGCATGAGCTCATTATCTATTTGCTCCATTGTCTGCGAGTCCACCCCGACATTATTAAATGTATTGAACACCTGTTGCCGCTCTGGAAAACAAGGTTCACAATAACATCCGGTGAACACGTTGTGTCAACGGAGTTGGTGACATACAAACGAGGCGTATACCAAGGAGACAGCCTCAGCCCACTTTTGTTTTGCATCTCGTTGTTGCCCCTGTCAATCAGCCTGAGAAAGGAACCCGGGTACTTGTGTGGCCTGGTAGGAAATCGCGAGCATAAAGTCACACATTTATTTTATATGGATGACTTAAAACTGTATGCCTCGTCGGAGAGTGATCTCAACTGCGCTCTAAAATTAACACACAAATACACGCACGCGATCGGTATGGAGTTCGGACTGGACAAATGCGCGGTGGTGCACTGTAAGCATGGTGTAGTTCCGAATTTTGATTCACACGCCCAATTAGTGGATGGAAGCATCATAGAACATCTTGATGAAGGAGCGACCTATACGTACCTTGGTGTTGGCGAAAGTCACATCCAGGACGTGAAGAACATGAAGGCCGCCTTAAGTAGTAGATATAAGCGCCTTCTCCGACAGATTTGGAGCTCCGAATTGTCGGCGAAGAACAAGACCAGCGCTACAAATATGTTAGCCATACCCATCCTTTTATATACTTTTGGCTCAATTAAGTGGAATGTGAATGAATTGAAGGAACTAGACCGAGACACGCGGAAAATAATGAATATCAACCGTAGTTTGCACCCACGCGCATCGACACAACGACTTTACCTCCCACGAGACCAGGGGGGGGAGGGGGCTCCTGTCAGTCAAACGTTTACATGATCGTATAGTCTTGGGTACAGCTTGTCGTGTACTTAACAGTTCAGACCCGCTATTGCAACTCGTCAGGGATCACGAGCTTGCTGGCGTAGGCGCATTTTTATTCACAGCAGCGCAACGTGCCGCCGATATCTTGGGCTTAGCCTTCGATCCGCGTAATCGCGACGGTGATGATAACATTCTTTCACTATCACAGTCGCGCCAAAAGTCGGCAATCAAGAGAGCCGAGCAACAACATCTGCTCAATAAACATCGCGACAAAGTTCACCAGGGTATGTTCTACCGTCATCTTGACAACCTTGGCCTTTCGAGCGAACTCACTTGGGCTTTCTTGAGAGCTAATGGACTTAAATCGGAAACGGAGGGCTTTATCATGGCAGCTCAAGATGGAGTGTGGAACACTTTAACACACCAAAAATATGTGATGGGTAATAAAGGGGTTTCGAGTACCTCGTGTCGGGCATGCAAAGCATACCCGGAAACCTTAATGCACCTGACTTCAGGTTGTTCTTATTATGCTAAATCCACCTATATCCATCGCCATAATGCAGCGTTGCGTGTGCTCTACTTTTATCTTCGTCATCATTACGAAGTTGACAAAACACCAGTCTTGCCCTACGATCCTGCGGAAGTAGAATCCTTTGTTGCCAACCAAAAGTGCAAGATCTTTTGGAATATGCCGGTTGCAACTACCAGGCAATTGAACGCCAATAAGCCTGATGTTGTGCTCCAAGATTTAACATCTCAGACTATGTATGTTATCGAGTTCTCTGCTCCGGCGGAAACTAACATAGTCGAAAAGGAGGAGCAAAAAAGGATTAAATATCAAGATCTAATACATGAACTGCGACAACTGTACCCGGGCTATACTATCCGCTTGGTCGTACTTATAATCGGATGTCTGGGGGGTATGCATAACTCCTTTGTGCGCAATCTTAACATCATTCCGGCTTGTAGATCTCACGCCAACATGTTAGCGGCGTCAATGCAAAAAGCAGTTATTATCGGGACGCTCCGCACGCTCCGGTCGCACGAGACGACTTTCTCCGGGAGTTCATGAACACCTTTGAACGCCCATGCCCCGTTTAGAGCGGGTCCTCGAACATCCATTGGACCTGCCCTCGAATCTCCCACTGCCATGGTTTTGCAGCGAGGTTCGGGGATTTATTAGGTAGGGAAGACCAGGAAGGGGATGCTGTATGACGGACATACGTACCTGACCTAGAAGTACCTGACCTGGTACGCTGCACGGACACTTTTCCCTCCGCCTGGGGGTTTTTGAAGTGCAGTCGCGTTTTTCGTTAATCTTTCACGATAATAATAATAATAATAATAATAATAAACGCCCTGTGGGTGGGGACTTCACTATGCAGAATTCCTCCACAGTAAGTCCTGCTTGTCGTAAAAGGCGATTAAAAGGGCAACCCATTAGGATGGAGAGATTAAAGAAAAAGCCTCGGAAAAATGCCGCTGCCGGTGGAGCGACCGAGCGCATCAGGGTCACCACTGAATGCGACAGCTCAGATCACGGTGACGACAGACTGGGCCCTAGGCAGCCACCTGTCAGTTGTAACAACACCTTCAGCCAAAATACTACTACTCTACTTACAGAGCCCCCAACACCTTTGGCTCAGCCGACTTTAAATGTTTCCTCGGAGCATCCTTTGGGGACCACTAAAGCTGGTAAGAAGCGTGTGCGTATGCAATGGACAGATGAACTGAATGAATTCATCGTACGCACATACTTCAAAGTTACTAGACTTGAAACGGACAAAACTGGTTACCGTACGAAATTACATCAAGAGTTCATGCGCACCTACCCTCACCTAAGTCGCGTCACTTAAAAATCTAGCAGATCAAAAACGTGTCATATTTACCAATAACCTTATCCCTTCTTCTCTTATAAACACAAATGATAATAATAATAATGGACGACTTGTGGTAAATTTGGAAGCTGTATTAGATCGACACTTACGTACACGTCTGATTGACTAGACTGAAATCTAGTAACGGGCACATAATTTGTATATATGTAACCATCGCCAATTAGACGTATACTTACATGTCCTACCTAATACAACTTACAATTCAACTTCAGAGGCGTGTGCATAATCTTTTCATCGCCAGTAATATTACACTTGCATAGGGCATACTGAATTAAAAATTGTTTAAAATTCAAGCATATACATAAATCAATTTCATTGTCGGAAGAAATTTTACTGTAATTTAAAGTATTCAAACTATTATTCTTATTATTTAAACAATCAAATAAAAAGTCTATCAAAAAATAATTATAATTAAATTTGACATTGAGAAACAATAATGATGTATCATCTATCCATATTATTTTACAATAAATTTCCATAATAGTTTTATGTATAGCTTTAAACATTTCTTTAAAGCAAAATACTTCTGAATTAACTTTAGTTAAAAAATCTGTAAAACATTTTTATTAGCTATTTTGACAAGAATTTACTGTACGGTAAAAAAGAAACATTTTCTATTTTTGTAACTTTTTTCATATTTTATACCGTTACGTTGTACATATATTTCATCAAATTTTCATTCGTTCATTTTGACCTTGAAAGCAGGGTGAATAAAAACTGGCCATATTTTAGAATTTTCCGGCTAAATGATAAAAGAAAATGGGTCTTAAAAATGATAAAAATAAAAGACAAGCTATCAGAATTAAAATTAGTATTTTCTATATCATTTAATATGTGAGAAAGTGCATGAAAAGCGAATGTAAAGGTAAAAAATTATTCAATTTTTCCCATTTTACGGTACTCAGTTTTCTGTAGTTTTTAGTCTTATCTTATTGGTACTTATGATAAGTAGCAAACATGTACCTGAATACATTGATATGTATAAACTTGGTTATAATGTTCATTTTGAATATTTTAACCCTTTGCACTCGAACCATTTTTTTGTATGGGTTCTCAGCTACTCGACAGTAGTTTTAATAAAAAATTGTAATACATCAAAGATAAGTATTTTAAACAAAAGTAGTTTACTTACATATTTTATTTTTATTTGCATATTAGAAACATTATATTCTAATATGAAATTTTATAATTTTCCTTAGTGTGATATTTGAAGTAAAGAATAGAATGGCGCCTGAGATGCGCCTTTCGAGTGCAAAGGGTATTTATTGTGTCACCGTGGCGGCGCCTATCGAGTGCAAAGGGTTAATAACCAATTTCCACAAAATTCCATCTTTTACTTTCACTACTTTTTTTAGTGCCTGTGAGTCTTAAGGCAACAACCTACTTTGCCTATTTAGAAATTTTACAATATTACAATATTGACATTGCTAATTCCCGCCAATTCTCGCGCAGTTTTTAATTAGTGTGCGCATGTGCCTACATCAATTAGAAGTAAGTGATGAGGACAACGAATGCACTTATGGCACTTATCATCTGATATTTTAGCTAGTATAGGTATATGGCGAAGAATGTTTAACTTTATCAAATTTTCACTTAAATATAGAAAAATACTTTTTCACAAACTAGTTTTCGGTTTCCTAAACCATCTTCAGGTGAACTCTGAATTGAACTAAATTCTGTTGGGAACAAGTATATATTTCAATAAAAAAATAAATAAAAATAAAACAGAAGCAAGTTGAAATGTAGTTTGTTGAGATGGGAAAAACCCAGAAGAGAAGTAAACAAATTGCATGTGTACCGGAAACGAGGTGGCAAAATTACAAATCAATGCTAAACAAGTTTTGGTGGCTAACAAAAATAGTGGGCGGAACGATTACACAATGAAGATTAGAATTGTAATGTTAAAATAGTTATAGAAATTAAAAGAATTCAGAAACATTCTTCGCCATATATATTATGGATTTTCACAAAGTAAAACTATCTACAATTAATTATATTTTATATTATATTAGCTGGGATATGACTTTAATTGTTAAAATCACATATTACATATTCCAACTACGTATCTCTATACTAGCAAGATCACTGTAGCAGAAAAGTGACGTAAAATTTTTCTCCCACTTCAAACACACAACATGTTACTACATAAATATCGTGTCTATATATACGTAATATGCGTTTGTTTGTGTGTCATGCGTCACATTCTATCTGTAGAAAGAGGGGAGTACACCGACTACACTGTATGCGTACCGTTCCTGCATATATTATATATGTATTCGCTTATATTGTTGGGAAGTGGTTGATAACAATACAAACAATCGATCTTCACACGGCTAGAGTTGCTGTGTGACTAATCAGTTTAAGCGGTATCAACCACACACGGGCACACTGCTATCCACAATTTTTTACACACACGCTTAGGGCTTGGTTAAAACAGCTTAAAAAATATAAATAAAAAAAAATTATATTTCAGCTAGTGCTTTAATAATGCCAAAGAGGTGTTAAAAAAAAATTATAGTTAAAATTATATATATTTTTATTTATTTTAATAACATTTATTTACATAATAATCTCAACAAAAATTAAAATTAAATATTACATCTATATTTATATTATATACGTAAGAAACAAAAACATTCAAATTTTAAATAAATCTTTTAAACATAATTATTCTTTACATTTTCATAAAAAACAAAGAAAGTACTGTGCGTATCATTTTTTTAATGTAAATTATCTACGTTTTGAATGTTTTCATTACACATAAGCGTTTTATTTAAAAAAAAAAAAAAAGGAAAAAAAATAAAGATCGACAACAAATTACAAAGTTTGTAAATTAACAAATTAATTTTATTTCAATTTATTGAAATATAATATGTAATACACAATGTGTCTGTAAATAAATAACATTAAATATTTACAGACACTATAATGTAGCTACTACATTCTCGTGACGTTGACCGAGTACGAGAGTGTAGAAGATCACTACGTTGTGCCTCGTGGTTGGTGTTATAACGCCATTCAAATGCCTTAACCAACCTCAGCGAGGAACTTCGGCGACGAACCTCGTCCTGCCTCGGCGAGAATATAGTAACTACATAACCAAATATAATTTTGATATTTTTGAGTATTAACAAAATCTTTCTCTATCACTTTTCTGTTTTATTTACAAACTTTGGCTACAAATAACAATTATTAATATTAAAGGAATTATGATTTTTCTTATATTAATAATATAGCTCTAATCTGATTTTAAATTTCAAATAAAATTTGGAGATTCAATATTATGCTATTTATAAGTGTGTGTCAAGTTAACAAATGGGCAAGAATATTTTTTAAGAATAGAAAACTACAGTTCTATGGTTCTTGACTTTTATTGCTGTTAGGAATTGTTTCAGCAGCCTGTAAAAGAATGTTTATATTATTAATAAATTGAAATGGTTCAATCATACATGATATAAGTGTTAGAAATTCGATAACGTATCAAGGTTTACCAGAGACGTTAGTTAAACTGATAGCATACTTTGTAGTATGAGAACAAATTTTCTTTTGGATTTCTTTAGAAGCTTTAGACAAAAAGATACTAAATGATTTTACTTATTAGGATTTTAACTCTTTAAATGATTAAGACGAGTTAACTCGTCCTGCAATATGGCGGCTCAAAATGCTGCGATATGTACATATTCACTGGTACAGGTGCCGCCATCTGTGACAAATTTTCCGAAATACGGTATTCTAAATAATGTTCAATTTTATCAACATAGTTTAGAATAATTTATATTTTGTAAATTCCTAGGGTTCACTTTTTTAATGTTGAAATCTTTGATTTTTTTTCTTTTTTTGTAATCTTATCTATTGTACTATCACTGGAAGTAAAAAGTTCGGCAATTTGAGACAAAAAAATTTTTTCATATGGTTTGTTTAAAAGGGTTAATATTCAGCATATTAAAGGTTTTCTTTCAGATGCAGAGGGAACTTCAATACTTAAAGTGAATAATTTGAGAGTTGTCATTCTTCTTATTACGGCCAAACTATTGACTTGATTATAAAAATTGTTCACATAAAAATGGTTAAATTTTAAATTGACGATTTTATGATGTAATAATGCGCTTGGGAGGGGTCGCATATTTGGGAAAATTCATTTTAAACATCTGTGAAAAAGACTTTAAAAACGGAATTTTAACATAGGTATTTATGAGTAATAAACTACTAAATAAAAACAATACAAATAAACAATTGGTAACTATCAAGTCATAATCAAAATTTCCACCGAGCGAGGTTTGGCCAACCTGATATCATTTCTTCAGTAGTATTTTATTAATTTGGTTTTTGGATCAATTAATCTGGAAGAATTTTTTTTTATATATATTTAATTAGCTTTAAATTTATTAACATTGCAGCAAAACACGTTCCTTTATGGGCTAGGTACAATCAGAAAAATTTCTATCACAAAATATACAGAACCAAAGTAAAAACAAAATTGTGTGATTGGTACTGAACAATTTTGAGTAAGTTAGACAACTTTCTGGTCACTCAAACTGGTTGTGTTAATGGTAATGGGTCATACACAATCAATGAAATAAGGAATAAGAAATAAGGAATAAGAAGTATGCCATCTAGTGACGTTGAATGGAACTTTAAAGTAACTGCGCATAAGTACATGTATTTAGGTATTTTTGTACATCAAAATTCATGAAAAAATAACGTTCGTGATGACTTTTTTTGTCACTAAAGTGAAAAAAATCACGAATTTTGACGTACAAAAGTACCTACATATTTATATCTATGAGCAGTTACGTTAAATTTCCACTCAACGTCACTAGATGGCATACTTCTAATTCCTTATTTCATTGATTGTGTATACACCCTAATATTGCCCGTCATTGTTTTTCTAATTAACTTTTGAAATTTAAATAGACAAAAAATATGAAGTGTGTCGTATCTAAGTGTAAAAATTATATTTAAACAAAAAAATACGCAAAAATCTTTCTTTAAATAAATAAAAATATTTTATGAATTGTTTATGTGTCAACAATGACCGAATACGTACATATTATATGTATGCACAGTGTACGTACCACAGAATCCGATTATAAATGCGTAAAAATGCATAGCTTGACATAATTTTTTTTCGTCTTATCAAAAAATGGCAGGTTGTTGGGCGTTTAATTATAAAAAATAGTTCTCAAGTAACAATTTGAGGCATATTAATTAACGCACTGAAAATCATTTGTGTTTTTTATTAACTTAATTTAACCCTAGAATCATACGTTGGTCTACGAGAAACGTTAATCATACATCGACGTCGTTTTGACGGATGGACTTTTTACGGAGAGTTTTAGAGTTTATTTGCAAAAAGCATTTTTTTACATAACAATACTACAAAAGCGAACAAAATATTTAAAAAAATTGCATTTGGAAAAATTACTTAATGTAAATATTTATTAATTTTTTTAATCTTTTTATCAAAGCATATTTTCATTATAAAAATTAAAAAATAGATAAATACATCAATTGTAATAATTAATTTATGAACTATTATGAGTCAGTGGACATGTGTGACTTTACAGAATGTGAAATTTCTCAGTCATAAATATTCCTATACAGTCAAACTCATGTATTTTCAACCTGTCGGGACTAATCCGCTCATGTATTTTCAACTTCTCCTTCATCCTCACTCCGTGGCAATCATAGAACCACTTGACAGACATAGAACCAATCACAAAAAGCCCGCGTAAATCTTTACACAATAACAGTAGTCACGTGTACTTCCCCAGTAAATAACCTTAAAATGACAGAATGTCAAGTAACATATTATGATAAACAAAAAAGTGAAACATGAAAAAAGTGTAATAAACTTGTAGTAAAATCATTTTTTTAGGAATTTCAAATGAAATAAAATCATATATTGTAGGATTATAGGATAAAACCACTAGTGGTCGATCAGTTAATCTGACAGTTATTTTCCTGTATTAAAGTATTGCGTGAGAAGTGGGGACCAAAAACTTGAAAAAACGTGAGTAAAATCAGTTGAAAATAGATGGTGTTGAAAATACATGAGTTGAAAATACATGAGTCCGACTGTAGATATGTAGTTATTTCCCCATTAGGCACATTTGTAAATTTTCTAAAATTTGTTAGTAATTTTTCGAATAAGATCTCAAAAAATAATAAAAATTAAAATATTTTCCACAAAATAAATTGTTAATCTTTTATTAAGTCATTCGAAATGCATTTTTTAGTTTTCGATTCAATATATTAAAACTTCAGTATTATGTCGTCTCTATAAGTCAAACAGCTGTAATCATCTTTCACATTATCATAATCATTGAATAAATTAATTATAACATCCATATCTTTAATAAATTTTAAAAAAAAATTAGGAAAACTTTTATATGTAGTGTACAAAATCTTCAAAAAAAACATACGTTAATCATACATCGACGTCCTTTTGACGGACACTATTTGAATACAAACAAAACAACAACGACTATAAACAAAATAAATATATGTGGTGTGTTATAATAACAAATAAATTAGATAACAGAAATCTCACAGCAAACAAGTAACAACAAGTCGTAGTATTGGAGCAGGTAGAGAAGTTCGTACGTCGTTTTGACGTGTACGTATGATTCTAGGGTTAAGTAAGTTAATTCCATTATTTACATTGCCCTAAAATCACTTCGGTATACCGGTTGAACTTATTAAAATACCGTATATTTCGATATCGTTTAAATTCAACGCTTGATGACACTGACTTGTATTTGAAAATTAAGTCAAATAACAGAAATGTAAGTATTACTGGTAGTCGTGTCACGACAGTGGCTGTAATAGCGGAATTTTTGAATCGAAAATTCGCTAAAAGATACAGTGGACATCCAATGGTACGTACTCCGATTTTACGTAGTGACGTCAGCGATTTAGTGGGCTTCCCTATCACAGATATGTTATCGTTTATCTGTGTTGGTGTAAATTTATGTTCATACCAAGCCAGAGTCAGGACCATGAGTAATATTGTATGAGGGTCTCGTAGACTAAAAATTTTTAAATGTTATTGCATACATATATGCACATATTCTGCATACGTAATATGCAAAATGCAAATGCAAAATGAGTAACGTAAAATTCTAGAATATTCTAATCGTCAACTAGCAGAGATATCAAAAAACAGACTTCGCTATTGAATTGGTCACTAAAAATGTGATTAAGCAGCACAGTTTGACAAAAATTCTAGAATGTTCTATTTGTTAACTAGCAAAGATATCGAAAAATCAATTACAGCATTTAATTGGTCATTGAAAAAGAGGCCAAATAGCATATCTTCACAAATGTTCTGGAATAATATATTCTATTCGTAAACTAGCAAAGATATTCAAACACAGACGTCGCCACTGAATTGGTCACCTAAAAAGAGATCAAATAGCACATTTTGGTAAATGTTCTAGAATATTCTAATTGTCAAGTAGCAAATATATTGAAAAAATGATTGCACCATTTGACTGTCCAATCAAAATTAAACTAACATAAACTAAATGTCCCATTTTGGCCAACATTCAAGAATGATCTGTTCGTCAACCAGAATAGAATATTTTAGAACATTTATCAAAATGTGATATTTCGTCTTTTTTGATGACCAATTAAATGGTTCAGCCAGTTTTTCGATATCTTTGTCAGTTGACGAATAGAACATTTTAGAATTTTTGTCAAATTGCGCTACTTAATCTAATTCTTAGGAACCAATTCAATAGCGAAGTCTGTTTTTTGATATCTCTGCTAGTTGACGAGTAGAATATTCTAGAATTTTTGGCAGCTGGCTATTTGGCGTTTTTTACGCTGATGAATTCGATAGTGAAGTTGATTTTTCGACATCTTTGCTAGTCTTCTAAAAGTCGCACTTATATTCATTAATATAACATTCAATCCCGTTTATCTATAGAACTGAATTTTGGTTGTTTCTTAGAATAGTTTTGTTTTAAATAAATTCAGATAAATAATATTTACCCCCCCCCCCACATAAAAGTTAGCCGATGCCCTTGATCTTCTGATTTTACGTACTTCCCCTTAAATTTGCACCGACCACTACGTACCATTGGATTTCTGGTGTACTTCAAGAAGCCCATGAGTCTTAATTTAATAATTTTTTTTTATAAGTGGCCGCTTTTAGTATCTATATTTTTTATTTTAGATGATTATTTTAGGAATAAAACACATAACAACTTTCAAATTAATCATCCCTGTATATAAAATTTCAATACCTCATCACTCTTTGGATTTTGCGCATCCACACAACCGTTGAATGATGTCACACTCTCGTCATCACTATTATTTTCATCATTTGTTTCTAAAGCACTTTTACGACTTGTAGATGCGGTTACCTCGTTTGTATCATCTGAATTCTCTAACTCCCCTGAATTATTTGACCCTGCGCCATCTTGTGCTGGACACTCAAGATGAACACAGTGGAATACCTGGAAAAAAAATTGATTAGTACGTATTGGATTAAATAAATTTTGACTAGTCCAGCGTTTACACGTACTAAATACTTTATGTTAGTCAAGTTCTTTAGTACATTAAGATGGACGACCAATAACGTCTTCAAGTCGTAAATTTGGGATTTAATTGAAATGATATTTTAAACAAATTAAGATGGGACAATTAGGGCAAAAAGAATACCTAGACGACTATGGTTGAGAAGCTGGATAAATAAGAGAAATGTATATGGTGCAAGTGTAATTTACGTTATATTTTTTCGCAACTGGAAACAGTTTTCGCGGCTATTTTTCACTTTTGCTTTACTTGGTTATGTTTGTGATTAATACTCCTTAAATTCCACAAAGAATCTCTTTTCAAATATTCTTCAATGAACTGCAATGTTGAGCCTTCTGTCAACTTCGATATTTTTAAAAAAATCGTCAAAATGCGTGTTGGACTACACAAAATTAGGGTTCCGTAGTCTTTCAAAAGAAATTATAAGAATGATGAAGAGTAATAAAAAAATATACTTCAATATGCTATATTTAATGCAGAACCCAAATTTGATGCATGTTCAACTCGAATTTGGCCACTTTTTTGTATTACTCTTTTTATTTTTTAATTTTAAAAATTTCAAATTGTTTCGATAAGACACGACACTATCTATTAACACTATACGGTCCACCGAATTTCACAGTAAACTTCCCCAGAGGTCAGAAATATTTTTAAAGAATTTAAAAAAAAAAAAAAAAATACACGAAGAATTTTTTCAACCTTCTCCCAAATTGCGTGGACTAGCTTTATAGAAGGATGGACATAATGAAACCAATATCTTCTATTTCATAGCTTTTCTTTATTAAAATTGCCAAAATATTTTCGATATGTTTAATATCATCTTCAGTGGCTAAACATCAAAAAAAAATTTTTACAACGTAATAATAAACAATAACATCATTTTTATATATTTACAATTCTTCGTTAACTTATACTATTATTTTTTAGGTTATAAGCTACATATTGGATAGGAGGATTATTTATTTATTTTTGTAAAAACAACAAGAATTTGTGATTTAGTTGATATATAGGAAATTTTATGTTTGGAAGAATATCTATTTGTGTTAACGAAACAAACAAAACCTATTTTTTAATATTAGCGGATTTGAGACAGGACAAACTGAAACAGTATGTATATTGTATATATGTATATACCATCCTTCTATAAAGCTAGTCCACGCAATTTGGGAGAAGGTTGAAAAAATTCTTCGTGAAATTTATATATCCCAAAAAAAAATATTGTTGTAAAAAAAAAAATATATAAACAAAATTTCCGAAATAATTCAGCATGTGTAAACATACACATTTTTAATAAAAATAATAACAGATAAACACAAATTTAAAGAAAACAGAAACAATTAAATATTTTTGTTATATGTACGCATTTTAATACAATTACAAAAAATTAGAAATAAAAAATAAATGATAATATAAAATTATATTTTTATGTGGTGATATCTATAAATGTTTACAGATATAAAGAGTGTGTTTGTCGTGTTGGCTACTGGTCGGTTGGTACCTGTTTGCGGTAACAACGCACACATGTATGATGATTGATCGCGATCGGCCGCCACGGTTGTTCTGGCTATTTTCAGATACTGAAAACGCGGACTATAGAGTGTTAATTTGCTCAATATACTGTCTATTTAAAACTACCCAAGTGTGTGTCAAACGACAAAAACCAATGACAGATATGACAAAACCATAAGTTCCGTGGTTATGGTTACGGAATACTAAAAACGGTAAATATTATGATTGTCAATTGAAAACGAAATTACAAAATTATCACTGGTTAACCATGTTTTGCTAAATTTATACACTGCACCAAATTATGCGTAGTGAGCATGTGCAAACGTATTAAATGATTGGCCACGCCCACCAACTTAACGAAAAAATATACAAAATTTTATTGTCTACCTGCACACTAAGTTTAAACTTGCAACTTATTACTTAATAGGCAGTTTAAGGTGAATCGATCAGTACTGACAAATTTGTGACAAAAGAGTTACTAAGTCTATTTTTTTCTCTATAAATAAATATAATTTATGTGTAGAAAAATAAGTTAAATTTTATAATACATGTAACAGTATTAATATTTAATTATTGTTCAATCTTCTAATTTTAATAATTTTAAAAGTAATGAATTTGATTCTGGTAGTGATGTGTACGCACATATAATAACTAACACGTACACAAATATATTATGGGTGTATTAGTATAAAATAACATTTTTATAGTTTTTTTTTCTATTTATTACAACAACTAAACGTCCAATATTAAATAAAATAGTTTTTTTTAATGATTCAAAAACATAAAAGAAAATAATTTTCAGTTTTTTAAATCTTAAAGTTGGTTTTTAATGACACAACTTACTTAATACATACCACTGATTCACCTCTAATCATTCTTTGGCATTTACTCGTACGTTAAAAATTCTAATTTTAAAAATTTATTTCTTCTAAACTACACGTCAGAAATTATTCAAAATAGTGTCAGTGAATGCATCATATCTTTCTCTATAATAAACTAAAATTTCAAATTCTAAACTTGGAAAATTTCAAGTGATCGATTCACCTTAATAAGTATTAAATTACTAAAAATTCAGTTAATTACTTCACAACTTAATAGATGTAAACAATCCTTATACATATTCCAATCATGAAAATTTGCTGAAAAATATTTACCTCGTTTGCGGTATTATGAGTTCCTACAATGCGAATAAATACAACGGGTCGTGGTGAAAAACGTAATGTCTGCCAAGATCTACAAGGCACACGAGTTCGATCGGCAACCAATTCCCAATTCCATAAATTGACTGATGTTTCTACATAGTAATGATACGCGCGGTCATCACAGTCCCACAAGAGTAAACGAATCGATGATATCATGTACGGTTGACCTAATTGTACTAAAATTGCTCCGGAACCCAACTGGTGACAAGTGTAACCTGAATCCCAGTCGTAGTGTTGAGTATCGCCATTGAGTAAAGCGTTTCTTGATCGGCTAAAATAACATATATTTTTATTAGGGGTGTGCGAACAGTGCTCGAATCGATCGAATCGAATAGTGCTATTCGATTCGATTTCGAATCGAATAATTCGACTTTTCGAATAATTCGAAAAATCGAATTATTCGAAGAAAAATCGAATTATTCGTTTCATTTTTTCGGATAGCTCGAACTTTTTCTTTTTTTATTTCTAAGACTCAAACATACTAAGAACTTTAATAACGTAATTTATATATATATATATATATATATATATATATATATATATATATATATATATATATATATATATATATATATATATATATATATTAATATAGTTTCATTTACAAAGCAAATTCATCCAAAAAATAATTCTTTTTAACTTCCCACTGGGAAGTTATTGCAGTGGATTCTTTTGTCGCATTTTTTAATGTTTTGTTTTAACGGATATTCGAATCGAAAATTCAGCTATTACACCCACTGTCATGGGGCGACAAGTTTTTGTAACAATAAATTTTTATTATTACTGATTGATTTATCCTGTTCTTTAGGCATAATGTAACTTTCCATTTATGAAATTATTGTAATGTTATCGATTTTTTTTTTTTATTTAAATTAAATGTTTAAAAATCTCTAAAAATCAAAAGAAAAAACAAAAATTCGAGCTATTCGAATAATTCGATTTTTCGAATTATTCGAAAAGTCGAATTATTCGATTCGAAATTCAAATCGAATATTACTATTCGATTCGGTGCGAATTATTCGACATTTCGAATAATTCGCACACCCCTAATTTTTATTACTCCTTTGCACGAAAAGTTAAATTTAATACGTACCTGACTCCCTCTATAACTGTAGCGCTCATTTCCAACGTTGCTACATTATGCGTCGGAACAACGTATCCCTTACTTAAAGCTGGCATTCGTGATGTATACATGGCTTCCATAGCGACAACGTGAAATACTTTATTCACCGTATTATTAGTTCCAACAATACGAATATAGAGTGCCACACGTGGAGGGAAATACAAATGCTGCCATGATCGACAAAATTCCTTCGAATAATTTACCACACGTATCCAGTCTTTCTGATCCATTGAAATTTCGATGTAGTACGAATAAGACCTAAATTTAAAATTTTAATGAGAAAATTAACTCATTAGGGAGTTTTTATAAATTACATAGCCTGAGAGGAGGAGACTCAGAGTTAAGCTACGTAATTTTATTTGGCGCAATTAAAATAAACATGAATTTGAATGTGAAATTTCATGAATTACTTTTGACATGTTTAGGATATTTGGAAATTCTACAAAACTACCTCAAATGGATTATGTTACCATTTGGTTATACAGTTTTCGCAGGCAATTTTTTTCCACTAAGAGACGTGTTGTATGAGAAAATATTTTATACTAAACTATAAACAATATCTAAATCTTAAATATTTTATTATTTTTAATTATTATTATAAAAAATATATTTTGCAAATAAAAATTACGTGATATTAGGGGAACAAAAATATTTACTATTAGATTAGAATTATTTATATTATCCTATTTATATATTTATATTTAATATTTAGAAGATCAGAATAAAATAAATCAATTAAAAAATGAATTTTTAATCCTTATATCTTGTTTTAATACATCAACTTATTTACTTTACTTGATAAATTTGGTGTTATCAAGGTGTTAAAAACAAAAAAATAGAAATATGGACATGATATAGTGGGTTAAAGTGTTAAATTTTTTTAGTTATTACCTCACGTCACGGTCCCATAGCAACAATTTGATATGATTAATAATACAAGGTGATCCAAGTTGGACGATAATACCACCAGGATCTGTTGTCCCATTTCCAGCTGTGGCAGGAGATGGTTCCCCAATGGCATGTCGAGTATATCCACGTTCCATGTCGTAGCTTTCTGTATCACCTGATAATAATGCTTCACGAAGCTCACCAGCGATGACCGTAGCACCATGACGAGCGCATGCTACATTTTCCTCCAACACTAAAATAATTCTTTTGAGTAACACTGATTGAATAGTATATTTATTAGAGGTGGGCGACTTTAAATAATTCACATAATCACATTAATAACACACTTAATGACATTAATAATTGAATGACGCAAGTGAAAGGAAGTTAAAAATACTTTAATCATAACCAGAAAATCCTTACAAGATATTTCCATAATCGAATGATTTGCCCAGTCAGTTCCAGCCATTCGATTCATATTACCAGGAAAGTCTTTTTGTCTACTAACAATTTTGTACTTCTACCGTTCTTTCATATTGACGATGCAAACATTATGCGAGCGCCTCTAGTTTTTCAAATTCGAAGTAAAAATTTTTGTATGCGTTTATTGTCGATAGAAATATGCATTAACAAATTATGTTCGGATATATTACCAATTAAACGTATATGTATATTTTTACTTGATACTAGTTCTAATTTTATCACCAGGGGCGTGAGTGAGAATCTTTGCGTCGCCAATACAGGTTGAGATTTTTGAGAGTTGCCATTTTTATTACGACTAAACTATTGACTTAATTAAAAAATTGATTAAATAACAGTTGTAGATGTTGTAGATATCACTGGGGGTAATCGATTGCTATACTCAGGAATTTTGTAGCTTTTTTAGTTTTCGACTATCACAAACTTTCTTTTCTTAAGTCCCTATAATAAATAAAGTCGTGACATGTGTGCTGAACGCTGATTGGTTCCGGTATTTTCTGTCCACAGTTTGCATAAAATACATTAGAAATAAATTAAATATTAACAAAAATCATTTAGATTAACCTAGAAAAAATAACTAAATTAAAAATTTTTAACTGTTCATTAATTCATAACTGATTAACAATAATTATGTACTCAAAATATTTATTAATTTATTGAAAATTATTTCGGTTTCTTATTTTTACTTCAATGAATGTTAAACATTTAACCTCACTACAGTTAAATGAAAGTTAAGTTATACTTTTATCAAGACTAGACTATCGTTAAGGTACTGTTCCACCTAACATCTAGATTTTATAAAATTATAATTTTATGGTAAAATTATTTTTTACGAGGTGTTCCACCTAACATCTAGATTTTATAAGCCGATTATGCCGACTATTAACCGATTGAAAAAACGATTACTTAACATAAAAAAATGGCGCCAAATGTCACTTTAAAGAAAAAAACTTATTTCTTGCAAAAAAATAAAAAGGCAATTTTTAAAAAACATTCGTGGTTATTGTACAATTTAACATGATACTAGATTTCAAGTTATAATTTATTTTTTCATCAATACTGTTATTAGTACGGGAGCTAGCAACGTTTGGAAAAAAAGAATTTTCTAACGGTTGATATTTTAATATGTTGTCTTTCTTGTTGTTTCGGTTAAAGTTCGGGCTACCTCACTGCCGGTAGTGGTTGCGATTATTAGTGCGCATCTTACCTGCACAGGTAAAAATCCTGGACTTTGAAAGAATTTTTTAAAGGGTAATTTTTAATTTTTTGCCTTTAGATAGATCTACCAGACATTAATTTTTTATTGCCAGACACTTTTATTGTTGTTAATGATGTGCCATACGCGATTTTTTATTTTTTTATTTTTTTAAATTCAAAGTACTTTCTAATGTCTGTAATTTTTATATTATGTTCTTTAAACATAAAAAAGTCTAAAATTAATTTGCCAGTCGTTAATTCGGTTGTTAAGTATTAAATATAAATAAAATGTAATGAAAAGTATTGCGGTATAATGCTTGTTGTTAGAGAGAGACAGTTTAAAATGCGAGAGACATAGAAAGCGACGCTAGCGCATCATCTAGTGTATAACAGAATATTGTAAGAATGAGACAAGAAATAATTTAAAAAAAAAAAAAAAAAAATAAAAAATAAAAATACACTTCATTTTATCACTGGCCATTGTAACGAAATTAATAAATAAACATCACAAATAATGTAAACACAACAAACATGTGACTTTCATTGAGATACAGTGACTTTAGACCATAGATTCCCAACCTTTTCTGGATCACCGCCCTCTTTAGAATAGAACAGAAATTTCAACGCCCCCTAGCAGCGCCGCGAGTTTTTTTTTACTCGTCAATTGTACAAATGCCGCCCTTTTTTCTATTTTTCACAATCGGCGACCTTTTTTTTTGCTCGTCGGCTGTAAAATGCCTTACTTATTTGACCACCCCTCTTGACAACCTTATCCGCTACCGCCCCCCTGGAAGGCTCCAGCGCCCACTGGGGGGCGATATCGCCCCCGTTGGGAATCTATGCTTTAGACTGACGCCATATTGTCCATTTGCCGATGCCCTACCGTCGCTTTCTATGTCTCTCGCATTTTAAACTGTCTCTCTCTAACAACAAGCATTATACCGCAATACTTTTCATTACATTTTTATTTATATTTAATACTTAACAACCGAATTAACGACTGGCAAATTAATTTTAGACTTTTTTATGTTTAAAGAACATAATATAAAAATTACAGACATTAGAAAGTACTTTGAAAAAAAAAAATAAAAAAATAAAAAATCGCGTATGGCACATCATTAACAACAATAAAAGTGTCTGGCAATAAAAAATTAATGTCTGGTAGATCTATCTAAAGGCAAAAAATTAAAAATTACCCTTTAAAAAATTCTTTCAAAGTCCAGGATTTTTACCTGTGCAGGTAAGATGCGCACTAATAAACGCAACCACTACCGGCAGTGAGGTAGCCCGGACTCTAACCGAAACAGCAAGAAAGACAACATATTAAAAGATCAACCGTTAGAAAATTCTCTCTCGAAAACGTTGCTAGCTCCTATACTATATGTAGTAAATTTTTACATCAATAATGTTAGAAATTTTCATTAATAATGTTATGCGGTAAATTTTTTCATCAATAATGTTCATTAAAAATAGATTTTGATATACATTTGCTACATCTGTCACTTTTGTACATGAAATTTTTTAGTTTTCGCTATTTTGATTTTTAGGCGGAGGTTAATTTCAATTGAAAAAGTAGAAAAATTTCTACTACTAAAATTCGGTATTTGACAATTTTTTAAAAACCATCTTAGTGTGTTTATTACTTCTTATTAAACTCATAATACACATTTTTAAATTATTTTGTACTATATTTTTAATAAAAATCACCGATAAAATTTCAGTTTTTAAAAAGATCGCCAAAACGATGCTTTCTGTGACGTCAAATCGTATGACGTCATTGGCTCTAAAACATTGAGTAGTAGTAGTAGGTCTAGCAATGAAAATTAATAATGAAAAATTTCTTTCATAGTTACCAAAAAAGTAAACAGTTTTTTTCCTAGCTACAATATAATACCTACGTAAATTTTGTAATTTTATTTAATTAAAATTTTTATATTTTTTGGTCCGTCCACACGGCTCAAGCTTTACCACCGACTTACTTGCGCAAACCAGGTTTGTGCAAGTAAACATGTACGTATGGACGGGAAAAAACGTAGCGACTTACTTGCACAAACCTGGTTTGCGCAGGTAAGTCGGTGGTAAAGCTTGAGCGTGTGGACGGGCCCTTTGAATGAAATAACTTGTAAAAAGGCAATATTCAGTATCATTATGACTCAAGTAATTATTTAAAAATCAAAATAGATACTTTTTCAACTACTGTCAAATACCCCATTATAATTTTATAACATCTAGATTTTATAAAATCTAGATTTTAAGTATGTTACACCTACGATTACACTAAAATTTAAGCCACGCTCCCGTAAAATTATAATTTTATAAAATCTAGATGTTAGATGGAACAACACCTTTAGCCGAAAACCGTATATTTTTGTTGTTGTCTGAACTCAGTCGCTGCACCTACTATTGAAAATTGATTTTTAAAACACGCAGTTACTCAAGAATATTAAATAAAATGACGCAAATTTGAGTGTTACCGGTAGTTTTAAATCATAAACTATTTTTAAAAAACTTAAACATAGATTCCCATTTAAAACAAAATAAGTTTACGAGTAGGTACGTCATAGCCCGAAAACTGAGAAAGTTATGTAGCTCTTGGTTATGACAATGAATTCCTTCTTACGGTAACTACAACTGTTACCAGAATAATTTTTTTAATTAAGTCAATAAGTTTAGCCGCAATAAAAATGACAACTCTCAAAAAACTTACCTGTAGTTATATCATCGGGAATAGTGCAAATCCGCGTATATACCATAGGTAAAGAACGCGTATCTACATTAGAGCTGATCACATACGCGGGATCGCCACTTGCCGGCAGTGGATCTGCGGTATTGCTATTGGGCGATTCCTTGCTCTCCGTTAGTCGAACAAAGTATCTATCAAAGAAGTAACTGCTAATCAGGTTCCTGTGTTCACTGCCTGCGAATTTTTAAATTGGCTAAATTTGTCAGATACGCGGAATTATCCCATGCCAGTTACGCGTATTTGCACTATCCCCGACGATATGCGTTTGATGTTAGAGTTATTAATTAGCAACTAATCATAATCATAACTAAGATATTATTTTGGAACTGAATAATTTAATTAAACTAGTATATTCATTCATAATCGCCCACCGCTAATATTTATCTACTTACACATAAGTCCACGATGGGGTAGAGAATTATATCGAGCCCGGGTCCGTTCACCAATTGCGTCTAACAAAGCGTCTGCAGACATTAATCCAACCGGTCGTACAACATTTAATAATTCGGCTACAGACATTAGTGTGAGACGTACCGATGACAATGGACTGTCAGAAAGGTTGGAAAAAGAATTTTCACCACATTGAGAATTAACTTTAATCCAATTACAAACTGCATGAAAAATATCAACTTCCGGTGCACAAAATGAATCTCGTGCAAGTAGCTCAGTCAGAGCCCCCTAGAAAATATTATTGGTTACTTTTAAGTAAATTTTACATTACACTGATTAAAAAATATACAGGGCTGAGAAACTTTTAAAATGATTTCATTTTAAATATGTATTTAAAATTAAAAATAGCATTTTTTTATTTTCTGTTTTAAATACGTTCAGTCAAACTATTTTTCAGTTTGCATATAAAATGAAAAAATTTAGAACGATTCCGCATTTAAAGTGAAAATGTATGCGACCTGATATGAAAATAATAATTCTTTCTACAGTACTTACCTGTGATAAATTCATAAGTGAATCCAACTTCAAAATTTGTACAGCATGACGATCCATAAATCGGTAGCAGACACGAATCAAAGAATTCAGGCGATACAACCTTGCAGCATCCAATACAGCACAAACATTATTCAAATCTAAGGTGTGTCGTAAATGAAACGAAATTGCTGTTTCTAATTCTACAAAATTGTAGACATGCGCTAAACCTGTGCAATAAATTGATGTTATTAGTAACTGATTATATTGAATATTCAAAAATAAGTAATATACCTAACGCATCCAAAACAGTATCCTGTTTCATTCCGGATACGGACATATGACCGGTATAAATATAATTAAGCAAGGCTTTAAAAGCTTCCAACGGTGCGTCCAATTCAATTTCAGTTTGAGATGATTCTTTCATTCCACCGAATAAAAGAGCTCGGAAATAGTCGCTTCTAGCTGCCAATATAACCTAAATAAAATATAATTTTGTTTATATTTAATAATTTGACTTTATCTTATTTAACCCTAAACTATCTTAATGATTAAATGCATTTGTGGGGGGCGAGGGGAATTTGACTACCCTTGCAAAACGACAACTGGACATTGGGCTTACAGTACCCCACAGAGTGTAATATCTCATGATTGATATTCTTAGGACTCAATACGAATGATCTCAGGTATTTATATCAGAAAGGGGGTGAAGGTTCATCGTCTTAAATATGTTTATAGCAAAAAATACTTTCAACCAAAATGAATATGTTTTTTCAGAACACTATAACACTAATAGTCTGGTAAATTATGTATTATTATTATTATTACTTTATTTAACAATCCTTAATCCTCCTTAGCCATCGGTTACCTTCTAAATAATAGATAAAAAATGTACAAATTATTAGTATTCTGTGATTTGTAACTTTTTTGAAAATTATTAAATCTTCATTTCCTTTGTTTTTGGACAAAAGTTACGTATTTCGTCTAGTAGAATCCGAATCTACAATAAAAAATGGCGGCTCCCATTTAAGATTTCAAAGTTGTCCCCCGCCCCGACAATAGAGGGCAGGGTTAAAGACTGATTTTAGGACAGAAAGATACCCTCTTCAGAAATATTAATTTCTTTATAAGACAAATTTTTCCTATAATACTTATTTTTCGAGATATACAAAATTCCAGGTTAAATAACAAAGTTTTGCAATGTATTGTACAAGAGTGTTTTACTTAAACAAGTAATGATAAAGTATTTAATTAGTAAGTACGTCTTGTCTAAATTAAATATACCTATTGTGCTTATTGTCATGTTACAATTTTCTTATTATATTGTACACTGTTTCTAGGATTTCATAGTTCTAACCACGAAATCCTTATAGATTCGGTTAAATCTGTCGCATAATTTTTAAAAAACGACACCGTCTTTCAAACTGCGTAAGGTCATTGACTATTAAAAAGTTGTCCCGTGTAAGTAGACCACTTAATGCGATGCCCCAAAGCAGAACCTTTTCAACCTTTCTGCGACGACATGTGTAAAACTCAAAAACTTTCTGCAAGCTTACCGTAAATCGAACGTAAACTTCGACATTTAATATAATCGTAATACAATTATTGTTTAATATTAAATTTAGTGCAAATATGGCATTAAATTATAATTTTTAGTGTGTTAAAAACACTGAGTCAACAAGACCTTGTTATAAAACTTCATTTGTTTACGTTATTTTACGGTAAAAAAATAATATCAGGATGGGCTATGAAGGGTTAGTTGGCAATGAGTCAATAATGCAGATTTTACAGACTTATATTAAATCATTTTAATTCATATCAAATTACTTGATAACAAGCACTTACAAATTACTTACATTTTTAAAAAAATGTAACAAAAAAAATGTAACACTTCTATTATAGAGATTAGACAAGGAGACGAAACTCAATGTATTCAAAAAAGTGTCCAAATCAAAGATGGCACTCGTGTTTGACGGATACGAAAGCGGTACAGTACTTATTCTCAAATGGAACACTCTCAAATGGAAACGCGGGCTTCTATATTATCTTTGTTAGCTTTTGAATATAATCTTCTGGAATCTATTTCAATGTTCAACTCACTTATAAAGTGGGTTTTAAAATAAACTTAATTATTTTTATTTTGAGTCGCATCATTTACATTGTATATTATATAATTCGTTGACGTCACTATGTAAAATCGGAGTTAGTACCATTGGATATCAGCCGTATAAAGTAATTTAAACTATAAGAGTTTATTTCATACATATGTAAGTTCTATGTATTTCCTTATTATTAAATATCAACCGACATTGGTGATTCTCAAATGGAAACACTCACTTCACCAGTCCCGACGTGTTTCCATTTGAGAATAAGTACTGTAGTTACATTCTGTTTTATCCGTTTTATGTTACTATATTCGCTATATTCACATCAGTATTCGTGGATTATTAACGCCGCGAGTGGTAAAAAAAAGAAAGCCTTATATTTTCCATTTTCCTGACCAATTTTGTCAATTCCTCTCATATAAGTAAGATCTCCATCTTACAATACTCCATTACTTCTATGTTGAAAAATAGGCCATTAACCCCTTATTGCATGAATTATGAAGGAGGTGAAGAAAAAATTTTTTTTACTGAAAATGTCTTTTTTCTTGTCTTTCACTTCTTTTATTTTAGTAGCCAAATTAAGAAAAAAAAAATTAAGTCTTATTGTATAGAAATTACTCGCATACAAATATGGCAACTTCAAAATAAGCCCCAAAAATCGAAGAAAACAAGAAAACACACACGAATCACAACTATTCCATGTTCTTGAATATATAAAGAATGTGTTTTGAAAATTTTTGATTTTAGTACTTACCATTTTATTGTTTTTAGTTTTCACAAATAAAATTAGCACCAATTAATTGCACTGTAACGGACACTCTGAACATAACTTCAAATAATTTGACAACCCACACTTACCAAAGGCAACAAAAATTACGTTTCGTTACTCGAAAGAGTATAAAGTTAGGATTTAACATTAGTTTCAAAAAAAAAAAAATTTAATATGTTGAAAAAAAATAGTAAAACTTAGAATCCATATATGGCTTCGTATACGATAAGGGGTTAACCTACCTTTCAAAAGCCTAGCATTCAAAATCCTATCAGTCTGGAATTTATTTGTAATAAATATACATTGTTTATGTAATCAGATAGTAGGTTTAACTGCTACACAGATTGTACAAAAATCTAATCACAATAAAAGTTAAATAACAAATTGTGACCTCCTCAAGACTAAAAAATCTAGTGAAAATGGAATGCATCTCAAAGCTTAATTTAATCTCCATTTTTAGAAAAATTGAATAATTGATTTTTATCAGTATTTCATTTGTAAATAATGAAAAAGTTTAAATGTACGTGTTTCAAACACAAAAATAGAAACTAAAACAATAATGAATTGAAAATATCAAAAAATAATGATATTATTAGAATGGAAGAATACACACTGAAAATAAGAAAAATACATTCTTATTTACGTATTTATATGCCAACGCTCGCGGACGTCTTAAGTCACTTGTCTTCGATTTAAAGAAAGGCGTTTTCACGTTCTAGTTATCTTTACTGTACTATGAAAAAATTTTTTTTGCTTCCCTTTTACGATCAAATTCAAAACAAATAAATTTTCTGCAGACTACATTCTAGTTGGTTTTCTCATAGCTAATCTTTCTGCAGCTGTAAATTTTTCATACATACTTTGGGGCGCAGATCTTTCTGCAGGAGCCCGTCCTCTTTCTGTGATAATGTCACAGTGTTGCCCGTTGTTCTGCTTTGGGGATGCGATGACAGGTACTTGATAAAATTATAAAGGTTAAACGTAGTTAATCATAAGGGTTACGGAACCCTAAAAACGTACTATTTACTTATGAGTTAATAAGCCACAGTTAATAAGCTAAATTCTGACCATATGTGCTCTTCCCTGCTACACTAAAAAAACTTATGCGGGGATATTTATGTAGGCGCCCCAATAATTCCAAGCTTTCGTTCAAAAGTTCTAATAATTAAGATAAAATTTACATACTTTATGTGCATGGAGTCTTTGTCCTTCCACAACGAATGTCACATCTGAATACTCTTCATTAAAACAAAGTCGTTTAAAATGTTCCGACAGCAATGCTCGGTGTTCTATATCACCGCCGGCACGATTTGTTCCAGACGATCCATTTGAGTTCGATGAGGATGAGCCATTTGATCGAGAACTTCCTCCAACGCCACCATTATAATTGCTGCCAGTTGATTTTGGAACCGATAAGTAACCTTGATGCTGGTTACTCATGCTCTACCAATGTTTTTTTTTTAAGAAAAAATATATAATAAAGTGATTCCAAGTTGACAGATATCACAGGTATATTATGTGTGTCAATTAGTATTAAAATCAATAATTGTTACACAATGCTAATGCATTTTACTAAATTTTAACGTGATATTTCAACAAAACAATAAGATTATTAGTATTATAAGATAACACTTTTTTTTTCAAATTATCTTATTCATATCAACGGTATCAAAATAATGTCTGTCAAAAAACTCCATAGCAAATAACGCAAATAAAATGAAAATATAACATGACTTCTAGCGTTTTAATTGTAATTACATAAAAAAAAACTTACGGTTCAACACAATTATTTATTTGATAATTTTTGTACACTATAAGGAAATAAAAACAATTATGCTAAAATATTTATTATTAAAGGTTAGTTAACAGGAACGACAGGAATACTGGGCAATCTCTTCATTAATTTGCAAATTTGCTGCAAATATGAATTAAACAACTGCAAGGCGCAAGTCCAAATATAATTGAGTTCTAAATTTGAAATTAAATTGTAAAATTAATTGTTTTTAATCGTTTTTAATTTTAAAATAACAAGTTATTTATATTTAAAAAGGGTAAAAGCTATTTTCAATTATTTTTAAATATTTTAATATATTTATTATAAGATAATTAAAAGAAATGGCATGTTAATAAAATATATATGTAGTTAATCGAATTTTAAATTTACGTACTAGAACTCTATAGTTCCTATCAAATTTGACAAACGAAATAATTGGTACACTTATTATATTTATTTTAGAATAGTGATTTTTTTAATGACAGTGAAATTTTAAGGATAATATATAACTTTTAAAAATGGATAGGTTAACTGAATGTTGCGAAAATATGCCAGGATGTGTTTGGTTCGAAATGGGAGACAAGCGAAATGCTTATGCTTCAATAGTAGCAGGATTTATGGTAATTTTTGAAATGGAGTTATGACTAATTATTGAGTAATATTTTTATTTAGCAACTTGTTTTTTGTTAATTGTCCTTTATGTATCATTCTATAAGAAGGCAAATATTCAATTTATAAATATAATATTTCAGTTTTTCTTGGGATGGTGGTTAATGATAGATGCAGCCGCCGTATATGGTAGTGAAGTTGCACATGCATATTTTGTCTGTGGAGTAATTGGAACAATATCTTTACTTATGGTTAATTCTGTATCTAACGCACAGGTAGAAACTATTTAACTGTGTAGTATATAGAAAATAAAAATTTGGTGACAATGGTTTTCAGATACGCGGTGATGTAGGCGCATGGGATGGTGGAATTTTAGGTCCTCGTGGAGCTCGTGTGTGGCTATTCCTTGGTTTCGTTCTTGGTTTTGCATCAGTTATTGCAGCTTGTTGGATATTGTTTGTGGATTTTGTAACCGCTGGTAATTATTTGTTAATTTGTGGTTATTAATTAAATAAAATCTACCCGATGAGAATGAGGAGATACAAAAGTATTATAAAAAATTGTTGTAAATAAGCAGAAAGCTTAAAAAAACGATGCAATATTATTATTATGGTGAAAATTCCAAACAAATGAGAGGAAGTTGAAAAATTAGAAATTTTTAATTTTAATTAAATATCGTTTTAGTGCCATGCTAAAAGTACAGTTAACGCAACTTTAATTTACTAATTACTTGTATAAAAAAAAGTAAAAAAATAAAATAAAAAAATTATAAGTTAAGTAATACAGCTAAACCATTTTTTATGCGGCCTTAGTGCGTTTCTTTTTGTGATTTTTTTTATGTGGTTTTTAAAAAAATGGCCGTTAAGGTGAATCGATTAGTACTGACAAATGAATTACTAAGTCTATTTTTTTTCTTTATAAATAAATATAATTTATGTGTAGAAAAATAAGTTAAATTTTATAATACATGTAACAGTATTAATATTTGATTATTGTTCAGTCTTCTAATTTTAATAATTTTAAAAGTAATTAATTTGATTCTGGTAGTTGACGTGTACCCACACATAATAACTAATACATAAACAAATATATTATGGGTGTGTTCGTGTCATTTATAAAAATTTGACATTTTTGTAGTTTTTTTTTTCTATTTATTACAATAACTAAACGTCCAGTATTAAATAAAATAGTTTTTTAATAATTCAAAAACATAAAAGAAAATAATTTTCAGTTTTTTAAATCTTAAAGTTGGTTTTTAATGACACAACTTACTTAAATATATACCTCTGATTCACTTCTAATCATATTTTTGCATTTACTCGTACGTTAAAAATTCTAACTTTGAAAATTTATTTCTTCTAAACTACACGTCATAAATTATTCAAAATAGTGTCAGTGAATGCATCATATCTTTCTCTATAATATACTAAAATTTCAAATTCTAAAATTGGAAAATTTCAAGTGATCGATTCACCTTAAAATGCATAATATGAATCAAACTCAAGAGACTGTTAGAAACTTAAACATTTACTATAATAACTTTCTTTGATAAAAATACATTTTAACGGTTTTTAAGCATTTAATAAATACATTGCATAAGAACATAAGTTATTGCATCATTTAATTTTTTTACATATGTATTTTCCAAAATTTTCATAATATTATAAAAATGAAATAAAATGTTTCTACGTTTAAATTAAGGCTTTATCTTGTTTATAAAGCAACTTCCATTAAAATTTAGATTAAAAATGAACAAGTGATTAAAAAATACTTATTGTCAGTAGTTAAGGTTTCTTTATTAGGTTTTAACAATTTACAAAATTTGTGCTATTTTGTTTGCAAAATACAAGGATACCATTCTTATTTTTAGTGTTCCATAGTCACAACGACGAAACACTTGTGATTTAGACATATCTATCATTACTTTGCCTGGATTAACACTCACTTGACTAGTTTTTAATAGACAGTATCGTATCTTAAGTAATTTAATACGTACTTTACGTACTTTATTAAAACAATTTAAAATTTCCAGAACTGAAAAATAAACAGAATAAAAAATTCGTGAAGTGCATGTTGAACACTCATTAAATCGGGGTTTCACAGTTAGTGACTAGAATTTTTCAATATTTTGTGGATAAAATATAGGAAATTTAAGTATATTTAATACGGTTTATCATTCCCATAATTTTCTTTGAAATTATTAAAGAATACTAATTTTGTTTGGCCCAACACATACTTGGTGACCTTTTTGTAATAATTTATCGTCTCCAAATAAAAATGGATAATTCCAAATTGGAACCATTTCTTTAACTGTCAACTTTAGCCATTTGGTGGCAAATGGGACATTTTAATATTCCATGTTTTCTGGAAAGACGAAAGAGTATGCAGCTTTGTTTAGAGTTTAGATCATTTATTATTAAATTTTTATCATTTTTTACATAACGAATTTTGAATATTGGCAACGTAAATATTCTCACTCGCGCCTCTGGTGGTAAAATTAAAACTAGTATCAAGTAAAAATATACGTATAAGTTTAATTGGTGGTATTAAATTTTTTATAATAATAAAAAATTTATTTTATAAAATCAAAACAACCGTTTTGATTTTTTTTATCAATAAGTTAAAACAAGTCAAAATGGATAATATTATGTTTCAACAACTTTTAGTGATATTTAAAAATGTCTGCATACTATAAATAGTTAAATTAAAAAACTACATACAGTTTCATCCAGCGTCACTAGATGGCGACACCCCTTATGTCTTACGTCCTATGTCATTTTATTGTCTAGAGAATCCCTAAGAAATTATTGTCAAAAAAGTTAAAAGTATTCAAATAACTTCCAGTTATACATATTTTTAATAGTACTTATTAATTAAAGATACAAAAAGTTTATGTAAATATATAATATTATTTTCTGTTATAGGTGCTCCTCACAGTTGGCCCGGTGTAGCACTATTTTTACAAAACGCGTTCATTTTCATTGGATCTCTGATATTTAAATTTGGACGTGATGAAGACGTTTTATGGCGTTAAATTGATACTGTACGATTAAGTAATTTTTATATCCATATATGTATTTAATATATTTCATTTACGTTATATTCGAAAGGTCCATAACGATAGTTCTAATAAACAAATATATTAAGTTAATTTTTATTTTTCTATTGGCGAGTTCATTTGTTTTCAGATGATTTAATTACTTTCTTTGAACAGTTGAGATCAGTTAGCTTATTAAAGTTACCAGAAGATATCTAAAATGGAACTAATTTTTATTGTAGGTTAAAAGATGTATAAAAAATAATTTTGTAAGACATTAGAAATATATTTTATTAAGGCGTGTCATATTAAAGTAGGATAATTTTTTTTAAATTGTTTTTTCCTCATTTCTAATTGTGAAAAGTATTTAATACTTTCTACTGAATTTATTATTTTGTCCAAAATTTCTGCTGAAAAAAACTTATTTTAACATTCCAAGGATGAATAATTTAAAAAGTAATATAGACCGTGAGGTAAGTCCCCTTACAAAAAAGTTTTGAAATCATAGGAGCACATAAATAAATGCTAAATATATTTATTAGAAATGACACCGTGGCAATTTCGCTAAAAAAGAGAAAATAATGTTTAAAAGTTTCAAGCCTGGTAAAAGTAACAAGAAGTGAAGCTGGTTTTTTTCTTTTTTATTTTGGGGAGAAATTTTTCAAAAATCTAGTTTTCGGGGCCAAAGGGCTTCGTCGAAAATGATTTGTATCTTAAAGGAGCCGTCGGTCTAAAAAGTTTGGGAACTCTTTGGTTATAGCCATGGCTTACTAGTCGGCTCGTGAACCACTAACTATTCAGCTAATCAGTTGGCCGACTATCCAACGTTCTTTAATAAATTTAAAATTCTTTAAAAAATGAGGAAAATCACTTTGGTATCATTCGCAAATTATCGGTCATGTTCGTTCAACACTTTACGCGTAGCTTTGAGTAACGTCACAAAGTTGTTAAAAATGATTTATTGCATATTCAAAATTCGATCGTTAGTGGTTTCGCAAATCAATTGACTAACTATTCACTGAATAATAAAATAGCCTACTATAAGTTGCCTAGTATATTTCTGTTTATAAGAACAGACAGAAATTTCTGATGGGCTATATAATCTTCTTTGAAACTGTCTTTTAGTTTTTCATTTTATCACACAGCGCTATACAATCGAGAGGCAAATGTGAGATGAAGATAAAAGATATGTATTAAGGTGAATAACCATAGTAAACTTATAAGAGATAAGATAATCTGTCTCCTTGTTTGCATAGCCCTATCCAGGCCTGTGTCTACGACCATAGTAAAGACTAAGATGATTTGACTTGAGGCCTTTCAACAACGATAATAATGTGCAGAATGATGACCAGAGTAGCACTGGAAATAAAGAAGTAGAAAAAAATGAGGAAATATTGTAGTCAGTTAGAAATTAAACGGGATTAAAAAAAATATTTTTGTAAAGACTTTAAAATATCCATTTCTCATCCCGATTAACTATTTCGAAAATATTTGCGTACTAATTAGATAGATAAGACTTAGTGGTTTCCTCTCAGTTGTAAACTATCTTTGGGCGTGCATTTACTTATACGTCTAACTAGGTGATAGTAATGCTGTGCTTGCCCTTAGTAGTGTTATTTAGAAATTGTTCAAGAAAATTACCAGAAAACCACGGGAATACGTAACGTAAATATTCATTTATGTTAGTTTGTTTGACTGCCAGTGACAGTTTTTTTCATTGCCAGACATTGCTCATGTGATTTTTCCGTCGTTAACAATAAATATGTGCCTCCTTGGACTGTTAAAAGTAATTATTAAGTTTTTAATATTGGTTATTTCCTGTTAGTGATTTCCGTAAATAAAATAATTGAGCTTTTAGATATCTTTTTTATTTATACTTATTTCATTTTCATTGTTTTCAAAATCGAACAAAAATTAGATTTTAAATATCTATTCTATTAAAACTATAATTTGAGAAATAGTATTTTCTAAAGGTTACAATTAATAATCTGTATCACAGTGGGAAGGATTTGAAATTATAATTCTTTTAAGAAATACAGTCGGACTCATGTATTTTCAACCTGTCGGGACTAATCCGCTCATGTATTTTTAACTTCTCCTTCATCCTCACTCCATGACAATTATAGAACCATGTGACAGACGTAGAACCAATCACAAAAAGCCCGCGCAAATCTGTACACAGTAGTCACGTGTACTTTCCCAAAAAAGTGAAAAATGAAAAAAGTGTAATAAACTTGTAATAATACACTTGCGACCGAATCGATCGATAAAGCCTCTCTTGGTCGATCGGTTAATCTGACAGCTATTTTTCTGCATTAAAGTATTGCGTGAGAAGTGGGGATCAAAAACTTGAAAATATGTGAGTAAAATAAGTTGTTGAAAATACAGGAGTCCGACTGTAAAATTGATGTCTTTTTTACTTTTATTTGACTATACGCTATTTTTATTTATTTGATCGAATTATCCATAGAAAATGTGACTTCTTTGGTAAAGTTTTAGTTACGATTATCTAAAGAACTGATATTAGTATACCTACTATAATATTATTTATGTACATAACCATTGGATCAACATAGAAATTTAGACGAATGGGAAAATGTATATTTTCTTTTATAAGTATTAATTATATATATTCTAGATTACACGTGTAAGATTTCATACGTATATTTTTTGATATTTTATCAAAAATCGTATTTGTAATCATATTTTAAAATAAATTTTTGGAAAATCTAAATTGAAATTTGTAACATTACCATTAAATTATGGAAATACCCTGTTTTAAAGAACAACTGCTACGCCAAGAATTGTACGGTTTGGAAAAATTTGGAAGTATTCTTGTGATAACTTTAAGCAATTCAAGTGATAATATTTCTTCTGGCGTGTGTACTTAAATTTTTCGTTATCATTTAGTCATTTGTGGTAACATGATTTGCATTTTTCAATATGTTACAAATTTTGAGTTGACTTTTTTTTAAAAATTTTTGTTAAGTTGTGAAACTAACATTTTTGTAGCATTTAATAAATAAAATATTATGAAATATTGTGTATGTACTTTTATAAGTTTTACAAAAACGAAAACAATTTTTCATGAAAATTGTCGCTTTACAGAAATTCCCATAGCTTTTTGTATGATTTTTACGAAAGTTAATATTATTACGATTGTAAAATTTATTCTATACAAGTATAATTTTAATAAAATTAAAATGTAAATTGTGTATTTGTGTTGTATTTTTCCTATCTTGTCTGTGAAACTCTCTGTAAGAAGAGGCGATGTATACCGAACGCTAATACTTGACCCTTCTCTCTAGAACATGGAAAGTGAGACAGGAATATACAAAAATGTGAAAAGCAAGCCAAGTGTGATTCAAAACAAGTGCAAATTGATTCAAAATGAACGCAAGCGGCTTTGGCTTACACCGATACGAATCGGCCTAATGTATGCCTATTTTAACTTGAACTATAACTTAAAACTAGTTTAATATGTTGTAATGGAACAGTTAAAATTAATTACATTAATAAATTTTGATACTCCGTAGGTATAAACCGAATTCAGATTCGTAATTTAGCCACCTTCAAAAGTCCAAAACCCCATAATCATCTAAAAATCCGAGGAAGGAAAAAAGTTTTAATTTCCAGATTTGTGTTATGAATTGTAAATGAAAAATCATCATTATTAATTATGAGTTTTCAAAAAGTAATAAGCTTATCTTCTTACTAAAAAAGTAAGAAACTAATCTTATATAAAAGCAACGACAAAATAAATGTACCCCTGCATATTCGTTACTTTTAGAAACATTACCGTTACACCGATGATGGAATGTAAGTATACTTTAACCATCTTGAAGAGAATGACTGAATGGGATGACTTTTCGAGAGGGTGTTATTAGTGATCATAAACTTTTAAAAAGTTAAATTATTTTATTGCTTGCAGCAAATGCCACTCTCTTCTCTACAATGGGGTATTTGACAGTAGTTGAAAAAATATCTATTTTGATTTTTAAATAATTTCTCGAGTCATAATGATACTGAATATTGCTTTTTTACAAGTTATTTCATTCAAAAATATAAAAATTTTAATTAAATAAAATTATAAAATTTACGTTAAAAATGACGTAATCAAAAACATCAAGCAAAAGCAGGTTACGTCACAAGCTCGTTCGAATATGTAGGTATTATATTTGTAGTTAGGAAAAAAACTGTTTACTTTTTTGGTAACTATGAAAAAAAAATTTAATTATTAATTTTCATTACTAGACCTACTACTCAATGTTTTAGAGCCAATGACGTCATACGATTTGACGTCACAGAAAGCATCGTTTTGGCGATCTTTTTAAAAACTGAAATTTGATCCGTGATTTTTATTAAAAATATAGTACAAAATAATTTAAAAATGTGTATTATGAGTTTAGTAAGAAGTAATAAACACACTAAGATGGTTTTTAAAAAATTGTCAAATACCCCATTGTGTTTAAATATATTACCTGTTTTACGAGTGACGATTTCTTTTAACACTTATATAGGCAGGTAGATAACCTGCTGCGAACAATACTAATGATTATTGCCGTACTTGAAAAGTCATCTCATTTAAAGATAGTTAAAGTATACATGTCGTATATGCAATTGATACTATATTACCTACATTACACAGGATTGCTGGTACTTCGAACTTGTCAATGCACCCGTTATTCAGTAACGAATACATACGGTTTGCAACAGCACTAGCAAATATACTGCTATTGGCCCTATTCGTACGACACAGTGGCTTGCAAGCGGTTTTATTTTTGCCTGTACTAACATTTGTTGGTGACGTTTCAAAGTAATGTCTGATTGCTAAAAAAATTTGTTCAAAAATAGTTTTACAAAGCTAGGTAAAAGGAGTATCATGAATACCATGAAGCTTCTTTATTTAATAATGTTTTACGGCTTCATGGCATTCCTAGTTCCTTAATTCAGACTGAATAGGCACGAATTTAGACTTCAAATTATATTTTTTTGTATTCCTTAGTACTTATTCTTTAAATCTTTAATATATCAAAAATTTACGCGAGAATGGTCACTTTATCACAGTAATTAAAAATTGTTAAAATATATCAGTTACCTCCATCAATTACCTTTAAGTACAAATACATTATACATCTAAAAACTATCCCTGGTTTTTGAAAAAATAACAAAAATCATGTAATAGTGTGATTGGGGACGATTCGTAGGGCCGATTAAAACTGATATTGAAATATAATAAAAATTCGAATTTTTTGTATTCATACATCCAAAAAAGGAATAACACTTCATGATTTTGTGTAGAAATAAACCTAAAATCTAAAGTTTATAAAGTATAGAAATGTCATACTGTAAAAATCAGGATTGGTAACTTTAAAAGTGCTTTGTTCTGTATTCCAATACATCCTTCATCCGTCTTTAATCATCCCACATTCGTCCCTTTATACGTGATATAGCGTCCCTATTAACCTATATACTGTCTCCATTCACCCCCTTTCTGCGATATTAATCTCCAATTTAACCCAAATGTCCTCGTTATCTCTCAAAAAATCAAAAACAACTAAATGTATGCAGTTTTCTTTTCTCATCTATGTTCCAAAATAACTAAACTTTTAATAAACTGTATTATCAATTAAATGTTACTTGGAAGCGTTACCAACAGATACCAGTGCAGGCAAAAATTAAAACCGCTTGAATCCACTTTGCCGTACGAATAGGTCCATTGTGTGGCTATCGCACAGTATTCCGTGTTGTTCAAACAAATTGTACAGACTTATTGTTATCATGTTATATTTACCGTGTTATTCAAAGAATTTGTACAAACTTATTTGTACAAATTGAATGCGTAGACAAGTCATTGTCGTTTGACGGGATTTATTGCGTGAAATCCCTAATTTCCTTACAAATGGCTGACGGTGGCCTAATTTTCATGATAGGATCTCTACCGGAAATTATTTTGCAGTGACGCCTGTGACGGTTTTAAGAACAATTGGGTTGATACTGAAATGTTAAATCACATTACAGGTAGTTTACAAATACAGTAAGTTCTAAGTTATAATGGAAAAATAATAAAAAGACAATGCCAATTTTATGTGTGGAATTGGGTTCCCTTGTACATAAATGATAATACGTAGGTCAAATAAAAGGGTATGAATCACTGATCAAAAATGTTAATGGAAAGACTGAAAAGAGAGATTTTTGTTAACTTCATTTCTCTAGTTACGATAAATTAAAATAAAATAGATCACGTTATCTATTTGAATACCATTATCGAACCTAATAAGAACTTTCTGAACTAGTGCTCATATATTTTAATTCCACTGTGCTGTAACAACAGGACCTTCATTCGGTGCGGTGGTAAACATTACACATTTTGCTTGGCCACTTTTCTTGGATTAACACGTAATACCAATATATCGGATAAAAATGAAAATACTTGCCTTGGGGTCATCCTATTGAGCTAAAATTCGAATGAGTACTATGTTGAAATTTATATATCATACAGGGGAAGCAGGGGCTCAGCGCTGAACGGGCAAAGTGCTTGAGCGCATGACAAGTACACATTTACGAGTCGACAAAAAGGCCATTCGGTCGTTATTCAGACACCTCGCTTGAGTTAATGTAAAAAGAACGGTTGCTGTAATTTTAGTGTCAAAGTTATAAAAAAAAAAAATTTTCTGCGTATCTTTATTCGTAGAACACTCATTTGCTATTGATGTGTAGAAACGGAAGTACACGAGTTAAGAAAACTCGAAATTCAGCTATTGCGCCAGGTGTCACGGTAGAACCTGAGCCTGGGATTATGGCAGAAATTTGTTTTGAGGTCCCTAGAATACGACATATATACACATATATACATGGTGAGTCATTTTAATCTATAGATCCAATTATCTCTTAAATTACTCGGCCTACAAAAAAAAAGTTTAGTCAAAAGTTGTTTATGACGGTGGGGGTCATAAGACCTTGTTAATGATGTTGACCTTGAGGTCGATTTTCAAGGGTATTTGAAGGTCAAGGTCATTTTTTTCAATAGAAACCACTATTTTTTATGCTGGATTCTGAAAGAGAGGAAAATTTTACGTAAGAAATAATATTTTTATAATTTTTAATTTGACCTTAGGAAGGTCAACATAAGGTCAAATAACTTTTTTAATAGAAATGTCTCATTTAGACGTCGGATACGTACTAATAATAATGGAATTTTACGTCAAAAATAATAATTTAAATGTTTTCATGCTGACATTAAGAAGATCAGGACAAGGTCATATTACTAAAAACACAAGGTCAAGCCGACTTTTTCAATCAAAATCTTTATTTCTGAGTTTGAAATATTTATACACAACAACATTTTACATACACATAAGTATGTATATACATATATATATATATATATATATATATATATATATATATATATATATATATATATATATATATATATATATATATATATATACTGTGTGAGTTTTTTTAGAGTTGCCATTTTTATTACAGCCAAATCGTTAATTTAATCGAAAAATTGTTCAAATAAGAGTTGTAGATATCGATTGCTATATCCAGGAGCTTTATAACTTTTATGGTTTTCGAGCTATGATACAAACTTATAGATTTTTAAATGAAACTATATATTAAGTTTTCGATAAATCTAATCTAATGCCTTAATTAACAATATAAATGAGCAAAAAAAATTTTTTTACCCAAGTTTTATTTTTTAATTTTTCTTTATCAGTTAGGCGGTAAAAATATGCATATGTACTTGAGGTTACTTCAACCGACAGTGTTCTGGTTGGTTACGTCTCCATTACGTCCAAGAAGAAAACCTTTTCCAGTACCATTTCTATCATACAAATTTGGTTTGTAATAAAAATGGCAACTCTCAAAAAACTCACATGGTATATATATATACATAGGAAACTCCAATTACGCAATCCACTGGGACCGAATTGCTAAATGAGAAAGTCAAAGATCACGGGCGTTAATGTTTCTGCTTTATATATTTGTATGATTTACTGTTACAAACTATTATTTAGACACTAACACATTCAAACATATTTGCTTTAAAACATGGGGGGTGCCATTATACACATCATGTATGCGACGAAATTGCTAAATGGGAGCGTGCGATATGGGAGTTTCCTATGTATATATATATACATATACATATATATATATATATATATATATATATATATATATATATATATATATATATATATATATATATATATATATATATATATATATATATATATATATATAGTCATATAGTCATGTAACCATCACATCCGCCCTAATACTTAATTAACACATATGTATTATATTTTTATATATTTAATTAGTATTTTTGTAATATTAAGAATGTACGATGTATGTAGATAAAAAAACGCCGTGAGAAGCGGAGCCCCATCACGGAAGTCGAATTTTTCCTTTCATCTTCGGTATTGAGTGTCTATAAGCGAAATGTAATTGAAAGTCCACAAGCGATTTGTCATTTTGGTGGTTTCAAAACTGATGATGAGTGTCCGGTTGATCGGGGCTTTAAAAAAAGGTTTTAAGTTTTAAGGGCTGAATCTCAGTAAATTTCAATTTTGTGCCGATAGCAGTTAACAGGAAAAAAGCCAACACAATTCGTATGAGGGCATTTCTACCCATGCTTATCCGCCGATTGCCTTTGTGTTTTATTTTTAAATATTAAAAAAGGAACTTAAATAGTAAACTGGAAGGCTTTTATGAAGATATTTTTTCTTTCCAAAAAAATCCAAAATTTCTATTTTATAAGTAATAAAAATCCAAAATTCCTAATTTATAAATAAATAGTGACTTTAATAACATTTTTAAATTACTTAATATGTATGCATTTCATTTGTTATAAAAGTAAATTCACTTTTTTTAAATTTTTTAAAATTACTATTCGCCTACCTGTATTTAGAATAAAAATAATGCAAAAAACACATTTAACAATAGCATTCAATTCCGATGTAAAAATGGGAGAAGTGGGGGGAAAAGTAATGTGGACTCCCTAAAAGATACTAGCTGGATACTAACTGAGTACACGTACAAAATCGTAAACTGGAAGCCTTCTAGGTTTCCTTAGAGAGTCTCTAGACGTGTTAGAAAACAAGCAAAAAAACGCCGTGAGCAGCGGGGCCCCATCACGGTAGTCGAATTTTCCCCTTCATCTTCGGTATTGAATGTCTACAAGCGAAATGTGATTGAAAGTCTACAACCGAATTGTCATTTTGTTGGTTTCAAAACTGGTGATGAGTGTTCAGCTGATCGAGGCTTTAAAAAAAGGTTTTAAGTATTTAAAGGCTGTATCTCAGTAAATTTCAATTTTGTGCCGAAAACAGGTAGCAGAAAAAAAGCCAACACAATTCGTACGAGGACATTCCTGCCCATGTTTATCCGCTAATTGCCTTTATGTTTTAGTTTTAAATATTAAAAAAGGACCTTCAATAGTAAACTGGAAGGCCTTTATAAAGATATTTTTTTTTTCCAAAAAAAAAAATCCAAAATTTCTATTTTATAAATACTAAAAATCCAAAATTCCTAATTTATAAATAAACAGTGACTTTAATAACATTTTTAAATTACTTAATATGTATGTATTTCATTTGTCATAAAAGTAAGTTCACTTTTTTTTAAATTTTTTAAAATTACTATTCGCCTACTTGTATTTAGAATAAACATAATGCTTTTAAAACACATTTAACAATAGCATTCAATTCCGTTGTAAAAATGGGAGAAGTGGGGGGAAAAGTGATGCGGACTCCCTACAAGGTACTAGCTGGATACTAACTGAATACACGTACAAAATTTCAGCCCTCTAGGTTTCCTTATGGAGTCTCTAGACGTGTTAGAAAACAAGCAAAAAAATTAAGGAAATATTGGCGTCAAAATCGTGGGGGTAAGGGTTAAAAGTTGAAACCTCCAAAAAAACAGTGTCTGGCTATTAGCTTAACCTGTACACCAAATTTCAGCCCTCTAGGTTTATTTGGGGAGATTTTGACCCGAACGAAACTGTTAAAAAACAAGAAAAATCATGTTCTTTTGGGTATAAAAATGGTGGGGGTAGGGGTTAAAAGTCGAGACCCCCAAAAGGCACCTCCTTGATACTAACTCAATCCGAATACAAAATTTCAGCCCTCTAGGTTTATTCGGGTGACCTGTGCGAGTGGTACAAACTTCGAAAACGTCGAAAATTCATGAAATTGTAGCTTAAAAATGAGGGGGGTGGGGGTAAAATATTAAAACCTCCAAAAAGCACAACCTAGGTACGAACTTTATCAACACATCAAATTTCAACCCTCTACGTTAATTCTGGGGGGCTGGGGGCCTGTTAGATCCAGCGAAAATCGTTTTTCCCCCCTCTACTCCCACCATATCATCCTAGGAAGCTGAATTTTGGATATGTTGTAGATAATTGACCGAAACATTATTTAAAACCGGTTTGAAAAAGTTTTATTGCTTTTCCGCCCCTCCCACCACCCCCTTAAAGGTCGGGTCAGAAAAAAAATTTGCCCAAAATTTGACCCCACTTTGATAGTATGAGGTGCCTCGAAAATGAGCCCCATTTACCAAATTTCATCTCTTAACTTCCATAGGGGGGCCCTACACAAATTAAAAGGTGGCGGGAAAATATATATATATATATATATATATATATATATATATATATATATATATATATATATATATATATATATATATATATATATATATATCAGACATTTTTTTTTCTACATATTCGTGTTCTACGGGTCCGAAAACGGATAGCGCCCCTACTCTCGCCTCTCGCAGCTCTTATCGTATAGACTGTATAAGTCTAATTTTTCGGAGAAAATTCGACTAAAAATTAAGGAAATATTGGCGTAAAAATCGTGGGGGTAAGGGTTAAAAGTTGAAACCTCCAAAAAGAACTGTCTGCCTATTAGCTTAACCTGTACACAAAATTTCAGCCCGCTAGGTTTATTTGGGGAGATTTTGACCCGAACGAAACTGTTAAAAAACAAGAAAAATCACGTTCTTTTCGGTATAAAAATGGTGGGGTTAGTGGTAAAAAGTCGAGACCCCCAAAAGGCACCCCCTTGATACTAACTCAATCCGAATACAAAATTTCAGCCCTCTAGGTTTATTTGGGTGACCTGTGCGAGTGGTACAAACTTCGAAAACGTCGAAAAAGCATGAAATTGTAGCTTAAAAATGAGGGGGGTGGGGGTAAAACACTAAAACCTTCAAAGAGCACAACCTAGGTATGAACTCTATCAACACACCAAATTTCAGCCATCTACGTTAATTCTGGGGGGCTGGGGACGTGTTAGATCCAGCGAAAATCGTTTTTTTCTCCTCTACTCCCACCAAATCATCCTAGGAAGCTGAATTTTGGATATATTGTAGATAATTAACCGAAACATTATTTCCAACCGGTTTGGAAAAGTGATATTGTTTTTCCGCCCCCCCACCACCCCCTTAAAGGTTAGGTCGGATCCAAAATTTGCCCAAAATTTGACCCCACTTTGATAGTATGAGGTGCCTCGAAAATGAGCCCCATTTACCAAATTTCATCTCTTAACTTCCATAGGGGGGCCCTACACAAATTAAAAGGTGGCGGGACATTTTTTTTTCTACATATTCGTGTTCTACGGGTCCGAAAACGGATAGCGCCCCTACTCTCGCCTCTCGCAGCTCTTATCGTATAGACTGTATAAGTCTAATTTTTCGAAGAAAATTCGACTAATAGAATTACGTTGATATCATTTTTAGTTACATCTTTTTGAATCTATCTCATTTTTGCCTATTCAGCAATCTCTTTGTCTAAATTATGTATAAATAATGCAACTCTGTAACTTATCTGATTTTGTTCGATCTAGCTAGCAATAGTAACACTGGAGTACTTACTCCAGTGATATCTTTGTAAAACAATTTTGTATTTTTAAACTTAAAATAAATTTTTTAAAAACTAACTTTAATTCTTACGAAACGTATTTATATATATATATATATATATATATATATATATATATATATATATATATATATATATATATATATATATATATATATATATATATATGTGTGTGTGTGTGAAATGCTTATGAAATTTTGTGTGCGAACTAAAATGCGGATTGGCTCGGCTAAGTTCGTTAGCCGTCGGAAACCCAGAAGTAGGCCATTCTTTATCATTCGATCCTATCATAAGACAGTTTGATTTTCACTTCGTTGAAATGACGAAAAAAATTATGAAGAAATTGTTCTTATAATTTTTTTTCTATGTTAAATATTTTTCGAGAAAATTGTAAATTTTCACTTTTGCCTCACTTTGCTCTCTTTGTCAGTGTAATAAGTAATTTATATTTCTGTCTCAGTTCCTTATAAAATATAGAAACAATTCAATTTTTTACGATTTCTTACGAAAACAAATGATATCTATTCACATGTATGTATTAATATTGTATTATAATAAACAAAGTTCTGTCTCATGTTATTGCATTATAATTACCGTAGCTCTGTCTCAAGTTGAAAAATTAAAATTAAGCAGATTTTTTAAGCTTACGTAATATTTTTTTTTATTGAATTTTAAATAAACAAGAAATTGAAATTTATGTTATCCTAAATAATATTATTAAATATAAAACAAAATAACATAATATGTTTGTACGCACGGAAAAAAATTTTAAATCGATCGATTTTGAAACTTTTTTCACTAATAAAATGTTAGAAAGTTAAACAATTTTAAATGGATTTAAGGTATCTTATGTGAGGTCCGTCAAGGTTTTGGAGACCTAAAAACGATAAAAATTAATTACCCAATCTATTTTGAAAATTTTTTCACCGTTAGTAAGTTAAAATATTTGAATTAATTAAGTATTAAAGGATGTCCGCAAGAACCTTACGGACTGCCATATGTTATATGAGATCCCCAGAACCCTTTTCTTACTGTTAGAGTACTAAAATTATTTTAGATGAATAAAGATTATGTTGTATGAGTTCCGCCAGAGCCTACTGATCCCATAATTATAAAAAATAAACTAACCTACCAATTTTGATAATTTTTTCACTGTTACAGAGCTAAAGTATTTTAGATATAGATTATGTTATGTAAACTCCGCCTGGGTCCATAGGACCCAAAAGTGTCAAAAATAAACTAAGCGACCGATTTTGAAAATTTTTCCATTGTTAGGGAGTTAAGCTATTTTAGATAGATATAGATTACGTTATGTAGGGTCGGCTAGGGTCCATGGGACCCAAAAGTGGTAAAAATAAAGTAACCAACTGATTTTGAAAATTTTTTCACTGTTTGAGAGCTAAACTATTTTAGATAGATATAAATTACGTTATGTAAGATCCTCCAGGGTCCATGGGACCCAAAAGTGTCAAAAATGAAATAAGTGACCGATTTTGAAAATTTTTTCACTGTTAGAGAGGTAAATAATTTTAGATGGATATAGCTTATATGTTGTATGAGGTCGGCCAGGATCCTGGGATATTAATATCGCAAAATAAACTAACCGACCGATTCTGAAAATGTTTTCACCCTTAGAGAGCTGAACTGTTTATATAGATATAGATGACGTTATGTAAGGTCTGCTAGGGTCCATGGGACCCAATAGTGTCAAAGATAAAATAACCGACCGATTTTGAAAATTTTTTTTACTGTTAGAGCTTAATTATTTTAGATAGATATATATTGATTACGTTATGTAAGATCCGCCAGGGTTTATGGGATCCAAATGTGTTAAAAATGAAATAAGTGACCGATTTTGAAAATTTTTTCACTGCTATGGACGTAAACTATTTTAGATGGATATAGCATATATGTTGTATGAGGTCGGCCAGGGTCCTGGGATCTTAAAAGCGCTAAAAATAAACTAACCGACCGATTTTGAAAATTTTTTCACTGTTAGAGAGCTAAACTATTTTAGATAGATTTAGATTAGGTTATGTAAGGTCCGACAGCGTCAATGGGACCCAAAAGTGTCAAAAATAAAATAACTGCCCGATTTTGAAAATTTTCTCACTATTACAGGGGTAAACTATTTTAGATACAGTTAGTCTCAAAAATAAGTTAACAATTGTTATGTGGAGAAAAAAAACTGTTATAATGTTTAATAATAATGTTATATTTGATCCAATCATATCACAAGAGTAACAATAAAATAAGCTTAATAATATCAAAATAAAAAATTCTGTTTATAAAAATTAAAAAATAGTGTGGTCAAAAAAAAAGTGGCAACTCGGTCAGTCAAAAATAAGTTAACATTGTAAAAATATCCACAGTGTTTCCCTTTATTTAGAGACAGCTGTGCAAGTTTTTGTGGCAATGAAAAGGCATACTTTCTACATTCTTCCGCTGGAAGAATGTAGAAAGTAGGTATCTGGAGGTATCTACCATACCTCCTCAATAGCTGGCCTTAATTCTTTTATATTCGTTGGTGCTTGGTCTGAAATTTTTAATTTCAACTAAGCCCAGACATTTTCAATAGGTGAAAGGTCTGGACTCTGTGGACGCCATTCGAGAACATTGATTTTTTCTTTTTTTAAAAATTCTTGCACTTTTTTTGCCCGGTGGATTGACGCATTATCTTGTTGTAAGATAAAGTTGCTGCCAATTAGTCTTTTACCCTCTGGTATTATAGTAGTTTTTAACAGATTTAAGTAAACTTGAGAATTTATTTCGTCTTCAAAAATAACAATTTGTCCAATTTCGTAAGCTGAAAGGCAACCCCACACCATAACGCCCTTATCGAAGCTCTTTAAAGTGGGTATTGTACATTTGTATGAAAGAAATTCTCCTTTTCGCCCCCAAATATGCATATTGCCATGATGATATTTCAATCTAATCTTAGACTCGTCAGTCCATAGAATTTCTTCCCAGAAACTTAATGGTTTTAAAATATTTTTTGAGTAAAATTGTAGTTTTTTATTAATATTTTGCTTGCTTAGATACGATAGTTTGCGTGGTTTCCTACCAAATTTGCCAGTTGAACGTATACGTCGTCTAATTGTTTCTAACGAAGGAGCGTTCTTGCCTTCTGATAATAATTTCTGACGAATTTTAGGAGCTGATATAAAAGGATTTGATGCAACTAAGGTCACTATTCTTTTGTCTATACTGCTATTGGTTACTTTAGGTCTACCAGGCCGTTTTAACTCAGTCACCCGTCCTTCATTTCTATAAGCTTTAATGACTTTGTAAATAGAAATATGGCTTTTGTCGAAAATGCGTGCTATTTCTCGATAATTTTTGCCTTCAGAATGTAATTTTACAATTGCTTTACAATCTAAGTTTAGATTTAAATAAATAAATAATTCATTTTCTATTAAATTTATGGACGACCTACTTCTCTCTGCTCGCCACTTCACATTCATCATCCAAAAAAGCTCTTTCAGTGAAAGCTAGGGTTGTGGGAACAGAGAGAAAATAAGAAATAATTTTTTTTACATTTGGTAAGTTATCGCATGCATTTTTAAGTAGTACATATTGCCGTTTTTCAGCAGTATTTTTCTTTGCAAATTCTTTGTTATTATTAGTAAATTTTTTCTGGATTTCTTTAAATATTATTGATTCAGAATATAGGTCAATCATCTATCTTAATATTTAATAAATCGTTTGGAAATTACGTATCGGAGAGTTTTGTTTAGTGTAATCATAGTCAAGATTCAAAATAAAGTATTTTAGCATACTTTATTTTTATGCAAAATTATAAAGTATGTTTGTGAAAAATAAAGTAGGATACTTTATTATAAAGTATGGTTGGCAACCCTATGCAGAACCACTGTAACCTTCTGCTTTTGGTATAGAATCCACTGTAATCTTACTACTTTTGGTATAGAATTGTTGTAACCTTGATACTTTTATATTAAAGTTTAGCTTACACGCTAAAAGTTTAAAATTAACAAGGTAAGAGTATGTATAATTGATCTTCTGTTATCAGTAAATGGCTTTAGATACTTGCAAAAAATCTAACAACTCATTACTGATCGACTATTATATAAATTAATTATATTTTTAGTCGAATTTTTCCTTGAAAAAATTAGACTTATACAGCCTATACGATAAGAACGGGACGAGGCGAGAGTAGGGGCGCTATCCGTTTTCGGACCCGTAGAATACGATTCTGAAGAAAAATGTCTCATTAGAAAAAAGGATATATATATATATATATATATATATATATATATATATATATATATATATATATATGTATATATATACATACATATATATATATATATATATATGTATATATATATATATATATATATATATATATATATATATATATATATATATATATATATATATAATATTACACCGTCAAATGGGGCTATTTGAAAACGGTGGGGCTATTTGGAAATCAAACAGATATAAGAGCTTAAATATTTTTCTTTCTTCTTGTTCCAAATAGCCCCACCGTTTTCAAATAGCTCCGTTTGACGGTATATATATATATATATATATATATATATATATATATATATATATATATATATATATATATATATATATATATATTCCCGCTACCTGTTGGCATGTGTAGGGCCTCCCTATGGAAGGAAAGAGCTGAAATTTGGTAAGTGGGGCCCGATGTACAACAAGACTATCAAAGTGGGGTCAAATTTTGAATCCGACCCAAATTTTAAGAGAGTGGAGGGGGGCAACAAAACAATAAAACGTTTCCAAACTGGTTGGAAATAATGTTTCAGTCAATTATCTACAACATATCCAAAATTCAGCTTCCTAGGATGATCTGGAGGGAGTAGAGGGGGAAAAAGTATTTTGGCTGGCTCTAACACGCCCACAGCCCCCCAGAATTAACGTAGAGGGTTGAAATTTTTTTATGTTGATAAAGTTCATACCTAGGTTGTGCTTTTTGGAGGTTTTAATATTTTACCCCCACCCGCACCATTTTTAAGCTACAATTTCATGCTTTTTCGACGTTTTCAAAGTTTGTACCACTCGCACAGGTCACCCAAATAAACCTAGAGGCCTGAAATTTTGTATTCGGATTGAGTTAGTATCAAGGGGGTGCCTTTTGGGGGTCTCAACTTTTAACCCTTACTCCCACCATTTTTATACCAAAAAGAACATGATTTTTCTTGTTTTTTTAGTAGTTTCGTTCGGGTCAAAATCTCCCCAAAAACACCTAGAGGGCTGAAATTGTGTGTATAGGTTAAGCTAATAGTCAGCCACTGCTTTTTGGAGGTTTCAGCTTTTAACCCTTACCCCCACGATTTTTACGCCAATAATTCCTTTATTTTTTTGCTTTTTTCTAACACGTCTAGAGACTCTCTAAGGAAACCTAGAGGGCTGAAATTTGGTACGTATATTGAGTTAGTATCCAACTAGTGCCTTTTAGGGATTCCACATTACTTTTCCCCCCACTTCTCCCATTTTTACATCGGAATTCAATGGTATTGTTAAATGTGTTTTAAATGCTTTATTTTTATACTAATACAAGTAGACGTATAATAATTTTAAAAATTTAGAAAAAAAAATGAACTTAATTTTATAACAAATGCAATACATAAATATTAAGTAATATAAAAATGTTATTAAAGTCACTGTTTATTTATAAAGTAGGAATTTTGGATTTTTATTTATAAAATAGAAATTTTGAATTTTTTTGGAAAGAAAAAATATCTTTATAAAGGCCTTCCAGTTTACTATTTAAGGTCCCTTTTTAACACTTAAAAATAAAACACAAAGGCAATTGGCGGATAAGCATGGGTAGGAATGCCCTCGTACGAATTGTGTTGGCTTTTTTCCTGCTAACTGCTATCGGCACAAATCATCTGTTTTAAACCACCAAAATGACAAATTGCTTGTAGACTTTCAATCACATTTCGCTTGTAGACATTCAGTACCGAAGATGAAGGGAAAAATTCGAGTTCCGTGATGGGGCGCCGCTGCTCACGGCGTTTTTTTTTTTTTTTTTTTTTTTTTATAGTGATAGATGTTTTGATTGTATACTATGCTTGTATATGATATAACAATTAATTAAATGATAACTGCGGTATAATTGAATTTTTAGAACAATACCCTTTTAACCTTGTATTACAATACTGGATTATTTTTTTCAGTTCACGTCTGTTGTACAACAATAATAGTTTTACAATTCGCTGACCACTTAGCCAGACATAAAAATGGTTGCAGTGGCGAAGTGTGATGAATTTTCTATGTACAATTTTAGTTAATATTTCTTTTTTTTAGGGATGGTATGAAAGAATTTATGAATAATACCCAAAGAACCGCAATGGAAAAGACCGTTGTGTTCAAAGGTAAAAAATAATTTATTTATTATTATTATTTATTATTATTTTTAATTTATAAAATAAATAAATAAATTTCTTTTGCGATTTTAGTTGTAGATCGGTGTATTTTTAACTTTCCATTAATGGGTCCAATGTTACGAATCGCTAATTTGGACATATCTCCACGATTCAAGGTCATTAGAATCCGAATTCATCGTTTTTAGCGTGATGTCTATGTGTGCGTTCGTTAGCTCGTTCGTCCGTGAATTTTTTTTCGTCTCGCATATCTCAAGAACAAAATATGATGATATCAACTCCGGACAATTTCATTAGACAAATTCGGATTAGCGGTTTGTTTTTAGCGAATTTCCAAAACTGGAAATTCAGCTTTTACGCCAGGTGTCATGGTGCGACCTAAGCCCGAGACCATATCAGAAATATGTTTTGAGGTCCCTAGAATACGAAAATGATATTCACTAAAATTTATATATATATATATATATATATATATATATATATATATATATATATATATATATATATATATGTATCCGCGCGATAACTCTCGAACGAAGCGTTTAATGCTTATGAAATTTTGTGTGCGAATTCGATTTTCCAAATCGTTGGATGAGTTCGTTAGCCAGACACGTCGGATGCCCAGAAGTAGGTTTTCCGGGCGTTTTTTGTCAACAAAATGAGTTTTTTGCCAGAATTAAGCAATTTTTCAAATTTTTTTTTACACTAAGCCATTGTAAAAGGTAAAACGCATAAAAAATGTTTTTATACCGTTGCTCTAAATTACTTACTTTTCGAGAAAAACTAGGAGATATGTCGTTCTCCATTTCACTCGCACTCGCATTCTTTTTTTTTCTGTCTCATTTTTTGCGAGCTAAATTCGAAAAAAGCCGCTTTATAAGTAGCGTGTCATGATTTTTTTAATCCAATTTAACGATTCGGCTATATTCTATTTCTCTGTCAGTTAAATGTTTTTATAATGTATCTCTGTTCCATTTTTTTTTACAAAAAAAATCCCGACGATATCTGTTATGTGATATCATCAGAATTTAGATTATATTTACACCTTCCTAAAATTAATAAGAGTTTGCTTCAATCGTATAAAAATTACGTTAAATCATATTCAAACAATAATATTTTTACGTAATTTTTTATCCAATTGACAATACAGTTATGATTAGAATTGTATAATCAGAGCATTCTAATATTAAATAATTTTGCACATTCAATTTTTTTTTTTAACAAAGAAAAATTTTTTTAAATTTTGACACATTCTTTTATGAAATTTCGATTAAGAAATATTAAAAAATTTTAAAGTGAATCATTTAAAAAGAGTTAAAAATAAATTAAAAAGGAAACATTTCTCTATTTTAACATATTTGTAAAGAAAATTTTACAGTTTACTTACAGTTTTTTGAAAAAATGTAATAACATTTTTACATACAATAAAGATTATATTTGAACGGTAGGAAATCCACAAATTTTTTTTTATTTCTTTAATTAATTATTAAATTTGGTTTTAGAAGAAAATCTTCGTCTAATTCGCTCCAAGCCGAAAGTATAGCCACTAATAAGGACATTCCACTGTTAAAATAAATGGAAAATATATTGAAATTTATTTAATGAAAGCCATTCATACACATTTTTAAAATATCCTTTTGAATTATATAACAAATAAAATCTGTGTAAAAAAATCTAATTGACGTGTTTTTTCTCAATTTGCTAATATTAAGTAAGGCTCGTTAATTAGGGAGTGATTGTGTTAAAATTTTAATATAAAATATGGTAATTTTAACCCTCTTTAAAAGAACATTTCGATTTTAACAATAAAAAAATTTTAAAAAGTGTTTTCGTTTTTCCCGGATTACCAAAAACTGTTCATAGGCATATCTGTGACTAAAGTTGCCTCCCTTTCTTAAGAAAATAAAGTATTTTTAAAATTTTGTGCAAAAGAATAAAACACAATTAACGAAAAAAAAGTACGCGTTTCCATATTTTTAAGATTTTGTAGTACAAGAAAATCCTTATAAATTCATCATATCTGTTATTGCATTTACTAGCTTTTACGCAATTTAATAAACAAAAGTCTGAAAATGGACGTAGAATCTCACTGTTATTAATTATTATGTCTTAGTCTTTTGAAAAATTATTTTTTGAACTAAAATAAGAATAGGAGGAATATAAACTTAGGGGTAAACGACAGGAGTATATAAACTTTATTTTAGATTCTACGTTTATTTTTACAGAAAATCATCAAGTACCTATTATTTCTTTTTTGAATGTATAAATACAAAAAGTTCGAAATTATTTTATATTAGAATTTCAATTTTGGTCGACCCTACGGGTTGTCCCCATTTACTCTTTTCTCGTCTCTTTTGACCCCAATTTTTCATAGAGAAGAAATTATACGATTTTTGTTAATTTTTCAAAAACCACCGATATTTTTAAATTTTTTTGGATACTGCTGATAAAGTGACCATCTTCGCGTAAATTTTTAATATATTAAAGATTAGGTACTCATAAAATAAATACAAAAAAATACGGTGTGAAGTCGGAATGCGTACCTATTCATCCTTGTCTACGGTAGCACATTTTTTATTGACATAAATATTAGAAACGCAGGAAAAGAGACCAGGAATCAACATAGAAGTGGATTATGGTACGATATATTTTCTGAAAAAAGTGCTTAGGACCAAAGTTATAGAGTTCAAAGTGATGCACTTGATGATCTTGAAGCACTTGACTCTCGTGATGCACTTGACTTTGAAGTTGACCTTGAGGTCAATTTCCAAAGTAATTTGAAAATCATTTAATATTTTTCAAAAGGAGTAGTTTACTTTTCATCCCTAAATGGTTCAAAGTATATTCGAACGAATTTCACATGCAAGATAGAAAATAAGTGATCAAGAAGTAATTTTGAAAAATACTTGCTCAATCGCAATCGGAAAAATAATAGTTAATCATATGTTGAATTTAATTCCTAATATGATAACTATAGAGTAGCAATAAAAATTTTAAAAAATTTTGAAAATTTCTAATATAACATAAAGTTAATGTTTAACTTACAATTGGAGTGATATTAAATCTTTTCTTAACTTCTAAAATTACTTACAAAAATGTTTTCTTCTAATTTTTTCTATAAATTTGCGCCTATTTTTTCATTTCGTCAGGTTTTTATTTTTTTTATTTTAGAAAAATAACGCAACAAATCAATTTTGAAGATAGATTGAGTCAATACATGAAATTACTGCTTATAGGTACAGGATATGGTCAAAGTTCGGCAATGGCTAATCATTTTCAACTGACCTTGAAAATCGATTTCAGGGTCACTATCAAGTGCATCGCTTTAAATTCTACAAATTTGGTACTCAGCCCTTTTTTCAAAAAATATGCCGTTTCAAAAATATTTAGCTATAACTGTTTTCATCTACAGAGGTTGAATGGTGTTTTCTACCCCTAAAAAGCGTATTTAGCCGAAATAAAAAAACACGTATTTAATATTTTTCGCTGATTAATAAGTATGTTAAGTTTCATTCAAATTGGCAAGTATTAGTTGGGTAGTGTTATTTGTCAGAACGTTTTGCCGATCTAGTTTTTTCAATATTTCTTTGCTCGTTTTCAGAATTTGTATTTTAATTTCTACGGACAAATAACTCATTCTTTTCTTCGATTTTAGTAACTTTTATTTGCTGATGTTGACCATTAATTGATCGAAACATATCAAATATTTTTCAATGATTTTTTTAGCGAATGTCGAAAATTTTGAAAATTTTTTCACCGTTAGTAAGTTAAAGTATTTGAATTCATTAAGTAATTAAATGATGTCCACAAGAACCTTACGAACTACCATAAGTTATATGAGATCCCTAGGACCCGTTTTTTACTGTTAGGATAAACTTTTTACTAAAATTATTTTAGATGAATAAAGGTTATGTTGTATGATTTCCGCCAGGGTTTACTGTTCCCATTATTGTAAAAAATAAACTAACCGACCGATTTTGAAAATTTTTTCACTGTTAGAGAACTAAATTATTTTAGATGGATACAACTATGCTGCACAAAGTCCGTTCGGGTTCTTGGGTTCCAAAAATATCAAAACTAATTACCCAGCCGATTTTAAAAAATCTTTTACTCTTAGAAAGCTAAACTATTTTAAATAGGTACAGTTCTTAGATGAGATCCGCCAGTCCCCAAAATTTGGAAATTCGCTATGTTATGCAGATGCTGCGACAGGGGTATTTATAATAAAAGAACAAAATTAAAAACTTTTTGTGAAATATTTATCGTCTCGCATATCTCGAGAATATAAATGATGATATCATTTGTTTAATGAGGGATGGAGTCCCCCATGAGATACAGGGCACGAAGCCCCCCAGTGGGGCGCAACGAGTAAAATTTCTGTTGCGGGTTAGGGAGGATAAGGCCTCTGAAATGAAAAAAGAATTATTTATGTACAGTAGTCTCTAGTGTTTAAGGACATCAATGGGAAGTTGACAGTGTGTTCCCCCAAATTTTTAAGGAATGTTGCCGCAAAAAAAGTTGTTGCAAATTGGAATTTCAATAAATTATATTTTATAAAATTTTTTGAAATATTGTCCCCGATCCTTTCCAAGGTAGAAAGTTCTAATTTCTTCTAATTCGACATTACTCAATGTTAAAATAATATAAATACGAAAGTAAACTTTTCTTTTTTTTTGTATATGTTCAAAACATAACATAAGTTAATAATATTGTAAAATTTGTTACCAATCTGCCTATTCGATAAAGAAATTTGACTCGCTTGTACAAGTACAATGTATAAGTACAACAAATGGACCCTTCATTATGAATGAAAAGTATTGATTTTTATAAAATTACCAAATAATTGCTACATATCTATTGCGTGTGTTTAATGCTTTTGCTAGACAGTATTGACTACCTATTTTTCAATATTCTCACTGATTCTATATAGTAGGTACAGTTTTGGATATTTTCTTTGCTTTAATTTTTATGCAGATAACTACACTAATGCTTCACAAAACGTAACACCAAGAAAGGTTTGTCTATAATAAACAAATATTTTACTTTGCAAAATACTACTTTTATTTTTGAAATTGTGACAATGTTGTTTCGAACCGTTAGTTCATTTTCAAACAGAATCAGAATTCTGTTTGAAAATGAACTAACGGTTCGAAACAATATTGTCACAGTTTCAAAAATAAAAGTGGTATTTTGCAAAGTAAAATAATTGTTTACTATTTACAAATATGGAATACCATAAAGTAACGCTCAAATTTATTAATATTATAAAGGTTTGTCTCTTTCTATGTTACTATAAGTGAAGCGTATATAGGGTGTTCAAAATGTACAAATGTATAGATACACATATAAAGGCAATAAAGGTAACATAAGTGTGATAAAAATAAAAAATAAATTAAAAAAAGTTTTGGATATATAAAATCCGTAATAATAAATGCACATATAACAATATCACTTTTTTAAAGTTAAAAATATTTTTAAATATTCATGCTATCATATCGTTTCTGAGAAAAAAACATCGTGAAGTGTGCACATATTCTGTTCAAAACTAAATATGTATTTAATTATCTAATATATTAATTTATTATTTTGTATAAAAAATACATAAACATATGACAATTTGAAGATTTGAAAATAATATGTCCATATATGTGACTAAAAGTCTATGAATTAATGTTTAAATAAATCAAAATATACATATGACATATCTTACATGAGGATACATAAACTATGTACCTATTTTTTTTTATTTAAAAAGTTGCATTATAATGATATCATTTTTGTAAGTAAAAATTTTGAATTAAAATATCTAAAGGAGCATACTGTATACACTACATTTTAGCAAAAAAAAAAACTTGCGATAAGATAAACAAATAACGTTCCATCTCTTTCTCTGTATTCAGTTTGTGAAGGAACCTTATTGTGAAGCACACGTGTAATCTCAAATATCAACTTTTTTATCTTTCATCCAATTTTAGTACGTGTTGGAAACATTATTATTTCAATTTAATGGAATAATAATAGTAAATTAATGGTAATTCTTTATTGCTTTAGATTTTTCTTTTTTATGCACTATTTTTACGATTCGTTCAATAATGGGTATATCTACATTTGTACAATGCCTTTGTAGGGATTTGCGATCCCTTATCTATTTTTATGCACCCTAAATGTAGCTTTTCTTTTTGACAAATATCATATAATAGAGTTTAACGCCCGTTTCTATCCGAATGTGATGTCTATAAAATAAGTTGCATATATTTTGTTCGATTTTGTTCAAATTTTTCTATGCAACGTAACATTTGCTTTTCGGTATTGATGCTAGTGTTCAGTAGAAATTAACAACAATAATTTAGATTTTGATGTAAAAGTAGCTATACCTACGTAATAATAATAACAAGTATTTAATATTTTATGTACAATTTATCAGGGGCGCAACAACCAAGGGGTCCAAGGGGTCCGGACCTAAAACTACGTGACCCCTCATAAAATTGCGTAAATTTTCCTTCAATTTATTTTATCGCCAGAAAGATCGTCTAAAATCAAGTTGAAGTTAACTTTTTCTCATCTTTATGCTTTATTTGCAACTTATTGAAGTATATGTGTTCCTTAAGGAACACTAAATTATCACATAATTGACGCTCAGAAAACATATGTGCAAGTAACATTGTTAATTACAAGTATATTTTATCTATTTTCATAATAAACTTTAAAACTAACTGTACTTAATCTAGTTTAGTCACTAAGGAATCCTGACCTGACGCGTGTTTAACACGCATTTGATGATTTTTTTAAAAACATTATCCATTATTATGTAAAATCATAAAAAATGTACTTAAATGTCACTGAGGAACCCTGTCTTAATGCATCTCTAACATGCATTTGGCAAATATTTTGATATTTGAAAATTTGATTACATATTAAATACTTTCCTTACTTATTCCCATTATTATTAAATTTCTTAAGATGTTACATGAACTTACATGATTTTTTGTAACTGAATCTGTAACAAAATAACCTTAAAATGTAAGAAAATTGTTTCATTAATAAACGTTTAATAAAACTATATTCGTCAATAACTGAAAAAACTTATAATTTTTCGGTTTTGTTTATTTTTGTCATATTTTTTATTGTATATATTTTGGTAGATATATATTCTAATCTAATTTGCGTACTTATAACATTCTTTTGCTCTACATAAATATTATGTTACTTCTTTGTTGTTCAAAACACGTTAACATTTTTATTTTGTTGAATCGAAATTTGTGTTAATATTTTCATTTAACACAAACACGAAATGTTACATTAACGCAGGGTTGTGTTACTTATTTAACACAAGAATTTTAACCACTAGTGTTTTTTTACGCAGAACACAAATTTTTTTACTGTGTATATTTGATATTAATATAACACTGTAAAAATACCACTTATTGTCTTAAATTCTTATGATATGTTTCGGTTTAATATGACCATTATCAAACAAGATTGAACCCTATGCTAGGATCATACAGATGTCTGAAAGTTTCTTCATATAGTTCTTCCCGCTCACCAATTATTTGTTTTTTAGCAGTTCTCGCCTACTTGAATTTCGTTATCATCAATTATAGAATTCGGCGACCGTTTCATATTTCGTTTCCAAATTTTAACTGGTGATTCTTGGGATATAAAAGAACAAAAATACCGGGGGAAAAAATTACGTTTTGTTTTTCTGCAACCCTGAATAAGTGAATAACCCGTTAAGTAAACTTTTAATTTATAACTTTTAAAGACCTATCAAAAATCTAAATTAATACCTTATAGTATAAATAGTAGAAATGCATTATTCAACGAAAAAACTGATCTTTCTTAATAAAATATGAATATGTATGTATATACCAGCCTACCGTAACTCGCATGTATTCACTGAGCGTGCCTATCATTTGTTTTACCCTGGTACGGGGGAGGCAGGGTATAAAGTCGTATGCCTATATATATTAGTTTTACCTTGGTATTACGCGTTATTTCCCCACAGGCCAGGACGTTTAATTTGCCCGCGAGATTTAAATATACTTTTATATATTTATTAATATGAATACATATATAGGATTAAAATATCACATAAATAAAACACAATTTTTTTAAAAAAAATGTTAGTTTTATTTAAAAATAATCATATTTACATTATAAAATTATTAATAATTAAATAATGATATAAATATTACAATAAGTAAATTTTAAAATATAATTTGCTATATTTGAACAGAAATAATTTGAAGAATTATTTATATTTCACAAAATATTAGAAGGAAAATTACAATTCATTATATTGAAAGAAAGAAATTTATTATACTAAAGGATTTGGACACATTTTTCTTTTTATACCATAAATACATTAATTATGGTATATAAACATTACAATTAAATTGTATAATTCGTATATTTGAAAAAACGTCGTTGGAAAAATGATTTGCTATTAACAATACATTGAAAATAAAAATTAAAAAATATGTAATACGTACTTTTTAATTTCATTCTACAATAAGTGTAGAAGAGAAATATTAAAATAGAAAAAACAATAAGTTCAAAATAAATGTATGCATTAAAATTTTCTTAAATGTTTCATTTCAATTTTCATTTTTTAAGTTTCATTTTTGTCTTACAATTTATATTATTATTATTATTTTAAGATATTGGAAAAATATAGATATCTATCCATATTCTTTAAAATGAGTATTTTCTTCTTTAATATTAAAACATGTAATCCTAATACATGTAATTTCTCTCCAATACAGTAATTATAAATTATATGTATATTTTAAAAACAAAAAGTCATTTTAATAACAAAAATATGACCAATTAACGAAATAAAATATGATTTATGGTTTTTTTTCTCATAAAAATTCATTTAGGCTAAGGCTACACGTGCGTTTTTTAACGCCTAGTTTTGAGCGTTAAATAACGCTAGTAATATGGGCAACATTGATATGAATTATAGTGGCTACACGTAGCGGAAATTATCGCTCAGTCTGGAAAGACACACGCGTTTTCAAGGTTATAACGCCAGACGATAGATCTGGCCGGTCTAGGCCTCTACGGCGATAAAAAACGCATGTGACCAGTGTGACGCATCTGGCTGGCTACACGAGCGACAAATAACGCTAGTAACGCCAAATGTCATATCCGCCATATTATACCACATAATTATGTATTTAGAGATACAAATTGATGATTCAGTTTCATTCTATTTTCATACTTCGAATTTATAACACAATAAATATTGAATTGGAATTTGTCGATAATGAACTATTAATTCTTGAAGTTCAAAAACACTAATGGCGTTATTTATCGCTCGTGTACCCGCGGATCAGCGTTAAAAAACGTCGCGTTAATTTTCGGTCAAAAATTAGACGTTAAAAAACGCTCGTGTAGCCTTAGCCTTAGTACTTGATGATTGATGCCATATTTCGACGGCTTAATCTGCAAAGAAGTTAATTCCATTTTTTATAAAAATACAGATTATTACTTCATTAACTTCTTTTGTGTGGTTTCTTTAATTCTGTAAAGGTGATAACTCCTAAATTTTAATTATAAAACAAAATATTTAAACAAGCATGAGAAATTAAGCAGTTTTAAGTCGCTACTGTAAAATCAGCTACAATGGAGTTAGCTTGTTTGCAGATTAAGCCGTCGATTTACCCTGTTTGCCAATGATCACATATGTATATTTGTGATATCTTTGATATTACAATTTTTAAAAATATTTTTTCAAATAAAGAAATCTTACTATTAATAGTAAGAGTTCAAAACTACTACTAATAGTAAGAGTATTAAAATGTCTGATAACTTTAAAAGAAAAAGAAAATACGCTGCCAATGGGGTGTGGCACACAGCTTCCTCGTACTCGTAAAAAACTTTAAAATAGTATTTTACCAAATGTATATACCGTCAAATTATATTTCCGCCTTAAAGTTCATAAAAAATTGATGTAACTCAAAATACTTAAAGGCTAAATTATAAAATAATAACAAAGATATTTTAGAAACTAACCCCCACAATACTTTAAAAATTTGAGCGAAATGGGACTAGCAATAAATAAGATATTGACATTCAAGTGATCTGTGTGGAATTTCGGAAGGGGTTAAGTCAGGGGTGCGACTTAGAGGACTTCTGTTTTCTTAGTTCGCCACAAGCTGGTGATTGGCGAACAGATGGCATAGAGGCAGTTGGTAGAGTAGACGTGGGCGCTTGAGGTACTTCTTGAAGTGCTCTTTTGCTAGGAATTGGTGTAACAGCGATTGCGGGAGGTGCTGATATAGTATAGACAGTAGTTGAACTAGGTGGAGTTGTAGTTCCAAGCGGTTCTTTTTTGATACTCGGAGATGAAGGAGTTTGAGTCTAAAATGGTGAAAGTAATAAATTAATTTTATAAAAAGTAGTTTGGTTTGATAATTTAATTTCACCTGGTCTGGTTAGAACTCTTCCTCCAGACCATCGGTATCCATAGAACTTCTTTGTTGATGTTGAAGCATAAGCAAATGTTTTCGTCTGGATGACGGAGCTAGCAATGTACCCGAAGGAGAAGTAGCAGTTAAGGAACTTAAGTCTGATGTACATAATACAATGCCATTATCAGCGCCTGAGTCGGCTTGTAAAACAGTGACTTGGGATTCATTCCAGATTCCATCAAAATGATCCCTTAAAAATACAAAAGAAAGTAAATATATCGTTAGAAAAAACGTATTTCTATGTAATTTTCACCTGACGTCATTTGCTAGTGAATCTGAAGATGCAAAAGGTGATTTTGTTTTTTCTTCACAAGTAGGCACAACTCCCTCATCATCCTTTTCAGGTTCTAAATTTAAACCTGGTGATGAAGGTGTTGACTTTATAATAGAAATAGGCTCCTGTTGTTCCGAAATTTCTAGCAGGTCACCGTTACTTGTTGAGGACCGTCCATCTTCTACGCTAATACTACGTTTACATTGTTTCACCGCTGAAAAATTTCTGGTAGGGTGACGTTGGTACTGGTATTCCGAATTTTGTTCCAGCTTCCGAATATGATTTTGTTAATCGGCAACCATTTAAAAGGCTTCCATTGCTTTGTGCGCGTTGAGATACCATTTTTACCTGGAAAGTTTTTAAAGTTTCGTTCAATAACTTTTCGTAAAAATTAATTCGTAGATAGGTACATACTTAGGGAAATTTTTAGAAGTCGTACATATGTGATTTTTTCTTTTTAACCGATAAAAACGAAGCAATAGTGGTGGAAATTTTAAATTATGAAAAGTTAAAGCACGGAAGCATATTTTTGTTTTGGAAAACTCAAATTTATTAATATTTTTAAAAATTTTTATAGTGACAACTGTATAACACTTTTTTGAAACAAATTATTGTATAATTTATTTATAGAAAACGATAAAAATAACAGAACAATGCATAACACAAGTGAGTAAAGAGGATCCGCTCATCGAAGTTACAGCATATGGACGAGTTCTACATTTTACCCGAAATGTACATATAATGGAAATTTTTTTAATGTCCATAAGGGGGAATGAAAATTCATATTGCGTTTATATTATATTTCTACATTCATGAAAATACGATTGTGAATCAACAATTTTCAGTTGATTGCATTTCAATCAAAGTTCGTCTAACTGAACTTTTCTTAACACATGCAATGGACAAATCTGGAATAATCCGAATAATAGTGGAACGTGTATGGACAAACTATATTATCAGTATATTTATATGCAAAATTCAAAAAACACCTTACCTTTGAATAAATAATTTGCTGGAAAACATATTTTACAGAATGTAAATATGTAATACACAAAAAAGTATTTGTACCAAAAATCTCAATAATATTCAAACAAAACCAGTAACTTACACAAAAATAAAAATAATAACTACTACAAGAAAGAAATATCCAAAAATACAAATTAATATTACACGAAAACCGAAAAATATAACAGATAAATGTTTGCTATATTACGCAAATTGTAGTATTTATCGTATTTATATAGGTTATAAACGGTTATATTAGGTTATATGTTGAACAAAAACACTAGATGGTAAATTTATTCGTTTTTCGCTTTTCGGTATTTTTCGTTATTTTTCGTGTTTTAAAGAATACAAGATAATGTCTCCCAGAAATATTAGTAAATATTTGTATCGTCGATAATAAATGCATGCAATAATAATAATAATAATGGTAATATAAATAAAAATATTTATAATTATTCTGAAACCCATTGTACGAGTTTGTAGGCTGTCAGAGGTAGCAAATTTTACCCTGCTGGAGTAAGGGGATTGTTTGATACATGCATATACATGTGGTCTCCACTTTTGCCTATCTTAGTTCCCAGCCCGTGGTATATACGTACATATTCGCACTCGACTCTTACTTAATGCACTTATAAATCATTGATAAATTAATTCTATATACCACGTGGCGGACGAACAACAATACACATATATGTGTACATATAAAGTGGCGCTGTACCAACTGTAAAAAGCGTCGGTGACGCTTCGAACTTAAATGCGACGCTTTAGTTGTAAAATATACGCGAAACGTGTCGGTTGTCATACGCGTTCCATTTGAATTAGAAAGCGGTGAGTGATTGTTGCAGTTGAAAACAGTATAGTTCTATTGTTATAATTATAACTTTAATAAAGATCATATGAAACTTTAATATTGTAATTACGGTATTATATTAATGTCATTATTAATCTGACAAATTTAAAATATTTATGTGAAAAGTTTTAAAACTATGAAAAAATAGGAAAACTTATTTAATCATCCTGCGAGAGTTAAAAAGTTTCCAAGCTTTATTTACTAATACTTTTTTTGTCTGTTAATAATAAACAATAAACTTTGTATTGTTGTGCTTTTGTGCGTGCTTTATAAATTCTTATCTGCTTCGTCTTTACTCTTCGGAAATACTGTAAGTTGTTTATTGAATTTTATATGCAAAACTTTTACTATTATTATATAATTTTTATTGAGAAAAAAGTATTTTTTTTATTATATATTAAATTTTTTCTTGCTATTTAAAGACTTCTTTTTGAATGTGTAGTGAAATATGAATTATTATTTTTAATTTACTTATTATTGTAATTATTTTTTATTTTAATTATAATGTCTGGTCAAGTTTTTTTATATACGGTCTCAAGATAACTCGAAATTTTTCCTTTGTTAATATAATTTATGAATTCTTAGAAATAATTATTATTATTATACGACCCCTATAAATAAATTTAAACATGCAACATCACTACTATTTTTACTGAAATGTAATTTTATTGATTTGTCTGAAATCGATTTTTCCTTATCCCCGAACTTTTGGAGCAGCAGAAATTTAATAATGGATCAGTCTAAATAAGAAGGTCTAGGCTAGAGTGTCCATATTTTCAGAGCCGGATTTACTTTTGTGAAGGCCTCGGGGAACTTCCCATATGGAGGCTCCTATTAAAACGGTAAGGAAATTTCTGAAATTTTTCAAATTTTCATAAAAACTTGAGTTTTTAGTTTAACGCTTTCATAAAAAAAAAGTACAAAAAAATAATTAAATAATTAAACATGCACTTTTCTACTCTTTTGAGAGATTTATTATCAATTTTGCGGAGGCCCTTATTGTGTGGAGGCCCTGGAGCAAGTACCTCAAGTTCCCTTTAGTAAACGCCACTCTGCATGTTTTGATAAAACTGAAACATAAGCTAAAAGGAGAAAGCAATAAACAACACAAAAAAGAAAAAAAATGGTGAATAGACTTTTGACTTGTACGTGATCACAAAGTGCTATAAAAGAGATTGTTTTTTTATAGAATAAATAAAGCAAGTAATAAGTTGTTTGGCCTTTTCCGCTCCTTCGTTTTCCTCCTTGTTTCGGATTCCAATTTAGTTAACATTGATTGTTTATTTTCGTTAAGAAGTAATTAGTGAAAGTTGTAAAAAGCCAATTTTATTTTCAAGACTGTGGCCAATCTACAACACCACCAATACCGAAAACTCAGTTTTACATTCATAGAAAACTTTTTTGCAAATTCTAGAAAGTAGCTACCTACTCAAAATGCTCAGTTGATTAGTACAATAAATTATCGGTTACTCGTTATTCAAAAGAAAGAAAAAATAATACCTATAAAATGGTGACCATAAGTATAATAGCTTAAGAATACGGGACGAATACTCGTTCCGAAAGAATCTGTCGGAGCACGGGGACAAGAGAGTTCAAATTGGGGCATACGAATACCTTAGTCTAGACTAGCGATTATTTATTTAGCGTATTATGTAACCAACTTTTCCTTCAAGTTTTGTTAAAAATTCTTTTATAATTATTACATTTTTTTATTTATTACCTATTATTTTTTTTAAATTTTAGTTGGTTATATTCGGTATTTCGGTCTTTAGTTATTTAATGACGGCGATGAGTTTTATCAAAAAAAGTAAGTTGTTAAGCTGTTAATTCTGCTTGCGCATGCTCACATTATTGACTAAACTTAAGAAATTGTCTTAAACACCAGATTTTCTGGCGACTTAATAATTATAGCACTCGTGATTAAATAATAATTTAATTGCCAGAAGATGAGTTTTTGAAAGTCGCTCTAGTTAAATATTTGTTAGGTGAGTATTACACTATAACGAATCTTAACAAAGATATTTCATTAAATATTTTTTATAAAATATTTGATAGTGTAATAGACTCTTTTATAAAATATTTCTTTTATAAATGTTTGTTTGTCAAAAATTTTAGCAATAAAAAGACAGTAATTATGGCACTTATGCCAGTTGCACAAGCAAAAATACGTTTATTGTCCATTTTAAATTAGTTTTTCTTATTAGATTTTTAGAATAATCTAAAAATACTTGACAAATTTTTTTTATAGTGTTGGAGACTTTTCGAAGATTGAATATCAAAGAAATGTTATAAAATATTTGATAAAATATCTTTGTCAAACATCTTTTATAGTGTAATACTCGCCTTAGTCTAATAAAACATAGTGTAATGCTGATGGTCTTATATTTTTACCTTTTAAACTCCAACACATTATGACGAGAATGTTGGGAACAAATTTTCACATAACTACAGATCTGTTTCATCTAGGAAATCGAAAATTTGAATTTTATTTTTTTGAACTAATGTATGCAATAGAGTTTTAAGTGAAATTAATCCTTGGAGTGCAGAGAATTATACATTATGTACCTTAAAATACCAAATGTAACTTGAATTTTAGTTTTTTATTGTTGTATATTTGGTTTACATTAGATACTGTTTCTCGAAAAATAAAATCGAAGAATTTTTACCAAAGAATAATTTTATCTAAATCTATATTAATAAGTAATAATATTACAATTAATTCAAAACTCGAAAGTGACTTTGCTAGTTTATTTGTTTGGCGAACATATTATACCAAAAACGTCTTATTTCCGTGGGAAAATGTATTTAAAACATTATCTTGCCTTCAAGTTTCAATCACTTAACCAATCTACTTGAAACTATGTGAGGGAGACATAGAAGGACATTGGCTAGTTTTTACCACCCAAAAACATTTCATTTTTGGTATGAATTTAAAACGGAACTACAAAATTACGGCAACTGATTATTTAAAAGAAGAAAAGTAAATGATTGACTTCAAATTTTGCATATTGTTAATAGAAGGGTGAAATAAGATATCGGCTATTTTTTATTTCGGAAGAACATTTGATTCCCGTGGAAAAATATATTTAAAACGAAACAGTAAACTTGCGACAGTTGGCTATTAAAAAATGCATCATTGAGTTCGCTCAAAGTTGATAAGGTCAGAAAAGACCTTATCAACTTGTCACAATTTCACATATGGCACAGACGAAGCCACAGGTAAAAGCTACTAATATATAATTATAATGACAAAATTTTGATATTTTAATTTTAGAAACAAACACATCTGTCAGGTCGCTCATTACTACTTATAGATTTAGTTAAAGGTAGAAAGCAAAAAAATTCAATTTTATTAGTCGTTATTGATTGTTAACGGAGACATGTCCTACGTCTCCGACTTGCACAAATAAATTTTACAACTCTTAATTGATATTGACACAATAATAAGTAATAAAATCTGTGACTGACGAACTTGATCGATTGATTGAAAGTATAATGATTAATGACAAATCTGCTACCCTGGATATTTTTAAATTTTTAAGTAACAAAAAAATAAATATTTCAATTTTGTGTTCCACTTTTTCTGTTCCATGATTTGATGTACTTTAATTATTAATTAAATATGAATAAAATATAAATAGATACATAGGTAGGTATAACCAAAACATCTTGTGCTAATATAATTTAACCGTTATTGAAAAAATAAAAATTTTGATGTAGCTCGAATTCTGTATTTTGGTATATGTATATAAGAGATCATAAAATGATATTTCACTTTTATTTCTCCAGGGTTCTTACCTTTGCTTGTCTTTCCGTTGCTGCGTTTTTGTTTATTTTCGGAATTTATAACGATGTTTATATGTATAACTGTGCCTTTTATTATAAAATTCTTGTTAACGAATTTCTGTACTGCTTAGTACTTATATTCCGTTATCTATAAATTTATTGTAAATTAATCTTTTTTCTTATTTTTGTCTTTTATAAATATTGTTTTCATTATTGATGTTAAGTATTTGTTTTCAATTGCTGTTAATGTAACAAAATGTCGTGTAAATTTTTACTATGTATACCATAAACTTTATTTACGTTTTTGGAATTGTACGACAAACAGTAGTCGCATTACGTTTTGAAATACGTTCAAAAGTTATAAAATTTCGTATTTAGGGTTTTGTACTCTTTAAAATTTAGTATGAAGACATTTTATATATTACTTGTGTTTAAAACATATACCGACAACCTGGATGAATATAGTCTTGGTCTCATAAGAAGGGCCTCTGACTGGTTCAAAATTTCCCCGAAAACGTTTTCCATAAATATCTAAAATAGGGCCAGATTAGCCAATAGGCCAACCTAGGCCATGGCCTAGGGGCGGCCAGTTTTTAGGGGTGGAAGTTGGTAAAAAAAGTAGGGTAGCTTGGGAATATTCATTATTTAATTTATTAAAGAATTAAAAAATGTTTTTTATAGAAAATTTTTAGATATTTAAGTAATTTATAAATAGAAAAATCCATAATTCAAATATATATTACAGAAGGCCACTGAGGTCAACTAATAATAAGTCAAGAGTCGTTCCTAACATGAACATGAAATTTTTAGATTTGCAAAATGTTTTCCCTGGAATTAGAATTTACTTTCAATCCATCAGGAGTCTGGTATGATGACCTAATATTTTTAGTGATGTATTTTAAGTTTCTATGTTTCGAAAATTCTTAAATTCTTGTTTTCTTTTCTTATTAACTTCCCATAGAATGTTACTGTAATGGGTTCGATTTTACGAATCGCTAATTTTGATATATTTTCACGTTTCAAGGTCACTAGAATCCGAATCCATCGTCTTTAGCGTGATGTCTGTGTGTGCGTTCGTTAGTTCGTTCGTTCGTTCGTGAATTTTTTTCGTTTCGCATATCTCGAGAACAAATGATGATATCAATTCCGGATTAATTTCATTAGATGCGTAATCAAAAAATGAAGACCGGATAAAGTTTAGAGCAAATTCAGATTAGCGGTTTGTTTTTTGTGGTAAAAAAACGGAATTAACTTTATTAAAATAACATAGATTATATGGATTTTTTACCATAACATTATTATATAATGGCCTAAGAACCTTCCTTGATGTTAAAAACGCCAATATTTTATTACAAAATTAAAAAAAAAAAGAAAAAAAAAACGAAACGAAATAAGAAACTTGAAAAAATTAGTTTTTTGCCAAATTACATTTTGTCTCGCATATCTTGAGAACAAATGATGTTCTCATTTATTTGATAAGAGTGAAACCCCCGCCCTTAGGTACAGAAGGCGAAGCCCCCGGTATGGTGCAAGGGGCAAAGCCTCTATCGGGGGCCCAGGGGAGGAGTCGCCTGAAATGAAAAAAGAATTATTTATGTACAGTAGTCTCTAGTCTTTAAGGACACCCAATGGGAAGTTGACAGTGTGGGTAGACTTGTCCCCCAAATTTTTTATTATTTCTTTCTATAAGTATAAAATTTCTTCATTACTAAGGTATAGATATCTAGATAGTTTTTGGCAGTTTTTAAAGTTGGTAACAAGCCAACTAAACTAGACTTTAAACATAACATTAGTAACTGGAATTTTTTGGTAACACTAAATGTAGTTCAGTTGAATTCGCACCAACTAGAACTTCAAAAACTGTCTAGTTTAATTATATAAGTAGGTATTTATATCGTATTAATGAAGAAATTTCATATTTATGTTTTTATTTATGGAGGAATTAATTCATAATTTTTGGTGTTTTTTCCATTTTGAGTGGTCTTGCCCTTAGTAAACATAATCCATAATCAGTTATCTACCGATAGGTATCTAATCAGCCACTGCGTTCAGTGATATTCAGTAGAGTCAGTTACCTAATCACTGTATGCGTGATGTTTGCCATCGAGAAGTTCCTATATATATTTTTGGTTTTTGGTCAGGTTCTGATTAAATTTATATGAGATCACCCCGAAAGGACACTCTTTCAAATATAAAGAAAAATTATCTAAAACGGTACAATATTGTTTGAGTTATGCCTAGACATATAGATGCTCTTTTCCTACTTTCCTTTAGGAAAATATTACTAAAATTGATACTTCAATTTCATACATCTTTTCTTAAGTAATAGACAGGGCCGGCGAGAGAAATGACGAGCTTCCGGGCACAACAAAAATTTTTCAAACACACTTTTTTCTAAATATAAAATTGCCGAGCAAAAAAAACATCTTCTCACTTTCTCCGGGCATCTAATCAAGGCTGCGGGCCCTTCTTTTTAGACCTGGGCTCCCGAGCAGTCGCCCCACCTCCCCTACTCTCTCGCCGGCCCTGGTAATGGATTATATATTTACATTTTTTAATTATTTTATTAATAATTCAAAAGTAGGTATTATTTTCACAGTGATAACTAGTCTTGAACAAATAAAAATTTGGATATGACGTCTAGCCCATATTATTTTGTTTTGTGTCTAATATTAATTGAAATGAACACCATTTTCCTTACTGCTACAAATAGGTACATTTTACTCTTTCTCTTTTATAAAAGTTGGCATTGTCCTTTGATCCTGTAATAAAGGTAAAAAAATATAATTTATATCTATTTGTAGTTCAGGAAATTTTTTTTCCGACAAAAAAGAACACCTTTTATTAGCTTCTAAATATTCTCTATTCATCACTGCGATTTTTGTTTTATTAATATAAATTTTTTTTCTCTGAGGTCATTTTACTTAATTACCTATGGGCCAGATTGGAATTGTTTGCTCCAGCGTTTTACGTTAATTTAATAGAACAATGAATGAAACGTTGAAATGTTCAAATTGAAATTAATTGTAGTGAAAAAGTTGAACCGGAACTAATGATATTCGTATTATTGTTTGTTAACAAACGAAGTGCTGTACCGTTAAGAAACCATTTTCAAATAAATTTTGTAGCTTTGTAATGGTGACGACAATGATGATAATAGGGCGTTAAAAAGATTTTTATGGTTTTTGTTAGAAAATATAAAATATATTTCCAGTGTTTTTTTCTCCGGCCTTTATACTTTTTATGAAGGTTTTGTAAAATTTTTATGACAAATATTTATTATTGCAACTGGAACAATTGGAGAAAACTCTATAATTATTTTAATTATTTTATTTACACTTAATTCCGTCTTTTTTTTTTAGTCAGACGGATTTTTGTAATTATTTGTGGAAAATAAAAAAAAATTATAGGAAAAAATTGACTCAATTATATTCTTAAGATGTATTTCGTGTAGGATGTCAAAAAATTATATTCCTGATCCTAACGCCCTATTGAATATCGAAAATATAGTTAAGATAGGAAATCAAAATAAATTTGTAACAACTCTTATCATTATTAACTGTATATGGTTTTTTGTTGAATATCTTTTTTTGATTACTCAAAAATTCCTATCTGAGTAGTAAATATTAGAACAAGTTTTATATTGCTTTTTAAAATTTTAGTACTGGTTAATGAATACTTACGATGCACAGTAATATCCTGCCTCTTGTAGGGACTAAGTTCCGTAGAAAGATAATATATTGCATAATATAAATATATATATATATATATATATATATATATATATATATATATATATATATATATATATATATATATATATATATGTATATGTATATATATATATATATATATATATATATATATATATATATATATATATATATATATATATATATATATATATATATATATATATATGTATATATCAGGGCTGGCCACTAACTTTACCTTTGGGAGCCGCAAACCCAGGAAGCCGATTCGGAGCGAGCCAACTGAGATTGATGGTTCACACAATGAACACACTTTTTACATTTTTATGAAACAAAATATTTATGACATGAGAATGAAAAATTTATGTAATATGTAAACATACTTTGTTTTAGTTAGTACATGCACCTAGGTATCTAAAACTTAATTTTAAGATGTACTTTTTCTTGTGTACATTTTGGCCGCGAGCTGTTTGAAATCTGGCTTATAACTGGTAAGCGCAGTTCGCACGAGTTCAGTTAAGTGTTAATCAATTAGTTCAGATCGATGCTTGGATTTAATAAGCTTCATTGTTGAATACAAAGACTCATAGGCATAAGTAGTTTCAAAAATTGAAATAAGTCTCTTAGCACATTCTTTTGCTAGTGGATATTTCTCTGCTGGAACGTTTTGCCAAAATCAACAGTGGAACCGCCAATTTTTTTCAGTCCTTTTAACGCTTCGTCTTCTTACAGTTCAAGTATTTCTAACTCTATTGCTGCTAGATACTTTGTTATTGGATATGAAAGGGGACAGCCGTCACTTACAACAGCAACAGCAAATGGGTTGTCTAGGAAGGAAAAAGAAGGTTTCAATTTTCTCAAATCAGTGAATCTGTCATTGATTTCTTCAGCAAGACCGATCAATTTACACAAATAACCTTTTGTTTCAATCTGGACGTCATCGTCAATAAGGCTTTCAGAAGTTTTCTTTAAACATTTGAAATCAGCGAACGTTTTGGTTTCAAGATCTCTCTAAAACGCCTCAATTTGTTATGGAAGCTAAATACACTCTGTACTAAATCATAAATAAGCTGTGTAGTGATATGTTCAGCTGCTGCAAACACATCATCTCTAAAAAAACTTAAATCTAACAACCACTGTAGGTCATCAAGTTCAGGGAAACATTTTCCCTTTTCTTGCATAAATTGTTTAATGGGTTCAAGCAATTGAAAAAATTTTTAGCACTTTAACGAATGTAGTTTACAATTTTAAAAACTACTTGCATAACTTGTGGGTATTGGAAATATTTTGCTGCTAGGTGTTCTCTGTAAATGATACAATGTACACGTACAAAAGGAGGGAATGATTTGTCAGCATTTAAAAGCCCAATAAATCCTTTTTGTTCCTTGTCATTGACGGTGCACCGTCGGTAGCAATGCTGCCGATATTCTCGATAGGCACTAAATTTTTTTTTTTAAAACATCAACCAGGGCTTCTTTAATGTCATCCTCATACTCTGAGGATGACCGAAAGGTTGAAAACGCGTTCAGTAAAAATAAAAATAATTTTAATTCGTGAAATAGACAAAGTAATCGAACTTTAAATATTTTTCAATATTTAATAATTTATTAAATATGTGGATTTTTCGATAGAGGTATGCTAAAAAAATAAGATAACAAGAATGTTTTGAATAAATTAAATAATCTGTATAATATAAAATATTTATCAATTAGCAATGATTAACTAACTACTACAACCATTACAGATTTCATCACAGCTAAAGTATTATCATTTTCACTCTTGACCATTACAGATTTCATTACACGCTCGTATTATAGATTTCATTACACTTTCGCCTTACAGGTTTCATTATCCTCGCTACAGAAATTTCCACTTTAAAAACAATTTACCTAATATATATTAAGTATTTTTCGTGCGAAAAATCCGTACAAAATTGAATCTGTTAGCACGTCGTAATTATATGGACACAATGATCAAATGAGGCGCTTTCGATGTAAATATTGTTACACAATTATTTGAATCATTCGCCTGTTTCTGTTGCGACCGAATTAAATTTCGCAATATTTCTACTTATAGTGGCTCAGCGCATAACATATATGTGCATTAAATACCCAAAAATTCTTCAGATTTCTGGGTGTGGGTTATACTCCGGATATAGAAATGTTTGTTGTGAAAATTAGGTCTAGGTCTTCAGTCAGTAATAAGTAAATAATTTATTAACAATAAAAGAAAATTTTTTTAATAATTCAAATTTTATAATAATAATTGAAGGCAGAACTAAGCTTAAAAGAAATAAATATAATACTTTGCCCAATACTTTGCCGAAACATATATAAACCGCCAACTTTTTTCGCACGTTGTCATTTTGTTTGCCAACACTGTAACTGAATTTTATATTTTTTTTTAAAAAAATTAATGCACAATGTAATTATCGAACAAATAATTTTTCTTTTTCTTTTATACAACAATGTTTTTAAGTTTTTAATTTTAAATTTTAATTTCACAAAAAATACCTTTTTGTGATATTATTTTATAATTTTTTTCCATGTAATTGCATGTTTTTTGACAACTATTTGTTTACTATTAATTTCATAAATATGCACTGTATTTTTATATATTGTTTTTATTTTTATTAAGCACTTTTAGGAAGCACTAGCTCTTCCGAAACCGGTTGCGCAATTTTTAAATTAAATTAATTTTTCATTTTATTTTTTCCTGATGACTTCCACTCCTAATGTTTCCATTATTTCTATATTAAGCTTAAAAGAGTTATGTGATATGTTCAGAATTTTACAGTAGAGAGGTTTTGAAGTTTTTATTTTTTTTGACATGCACTTGCTGTGCAATAGCACATGTTACTGTATACTTTTTTATTATATTAAGCCATAGGAAATTATTTCGCACGCTCTTTTCCGCATGGTGTGGGCAATTAGTAATTTATATATATATATATATATATATATATATATATATATATATATATATATATATATATATATATATATATATATATATATATATATATTGGCATGGCAAAAGCCGTGCGCAAAATGTTACTTTTAATAGTAGGAGAAGAAAAAATCGTTTTTTATTACTCATGCGGGAGAAGTACTAACTTGGCGCACACATTTCTGTACGCAAAATAGCTGTTTGCCCACTGTACTCTGCCCACATACTTTTTTGCGCGCGGAAAGTAACTTTGCACACGCAAACTGACAATAAAACAGGCAAAATTTAATCAAAACACGCAAAGCCGCCTCTTAATTTTTCATTTAATAAATATTTCATAATTATTTCTATAGAAACCACCAACAAAGTCATTCAAACAATATTTAATTCAGAAAAAAAAGACGAACACTCAAAAATATTATTTTAAAAAGTAATAAAAATGTCAAAAATAGTAATAATAATAGAAAAAAGTATATGAAATTCGTAATAAAAAATAGTATGTGCAACTCGTGCGGAATTATCGATTGCCCCACTCAAGCGAATGAGCGCATTCACTACGTTCGTGCGCTTAACTTCGCTTTCGTGGGCAATCGACAATTTCCCGCACTTATTGCACAATATACTATTTCCTGTATTATTTAAATGGGAAAACTGTAGGTTCAATGATGCACCTCTAAAAATTGGAATTTTGAGTTCCGCTTTGGTGAGGATGTTTAGCCATATCCTACGATATTTTGAGAGAGCGTGAAAAAAATATTAATTTTTTTTGGCACACCTTAGTGTGTATAGATAATACTGGCATATAAGATAAAATTTTCAAGATACTTTAACATTCTTTTTTGCACGATCGTGTATTTTCATGTATTTACCGATGCTGTTGACAATGCTGGTAAGTTACATTTCCCGAACGTTTTTTTATATCCATGGAAACCAAAAAATAACAGTGCGGTAAGTGAAATAGATGCGTGGTAAGTGAATAGGAGTGTGGTAAGTGAAATTGGCTCAAAAATGATTGTAATTATTTATTTATATTGAAATTAAAAGTACAATTTGAACAATTGGGAAAATATATCGATTAATATGAAAATTTTCACTAGTTTGCACATTATTATTATTATTGTTGGCATTAATCTTCTTATTTTATTGATATTTCAAAAGGTTGTTCAATCATTAAAATTTTCTGTGGTTTTCATAATCTTCTTTTCCTTTTACGAGAATAAATTTGCAGCCAAAAATAAAATGCTTCATCAATTTCATTATTCTCACTAATATTATAGTTTAATAAACTATTTTCGTCAATTTTTTTAATAGAAAATTCAAAAAAGATATTCACGCCAGTGAAATATTGACACTTAATTTTTTATTTACAAATATAGTTGTCAATTGTCACTACAGAGATTCGTATTAGTTGTTATGAATATTTATAATATTTATTCATGGCATTCTATGTCATAACATACAAATATAAATTTCACCTATATTATCCGAAATTTATTTTTTATTTAACATATTTTTATTCTGTAATTATTTTAAATCGATCGTGCAAAAAATATTATACAATACACGATGCGTTAAGTGCATTTACTGATCTCGAAAATTGCAAAAACTCGACCCTGCGGGTCTCGTTTTTGCAACATTTTCTCGATCAGTAAACGCAACTTACCGAACTTATATTGTAAAATACTATAAACGAACAAGTCAAAATTATTATTAAAAACTGTAATGTGCTAGGTGTACGTACAACAAATACGTATAAAAAAAAAAAAAAATTAAAAAAATTTTTAAAATTCGTAAGATGCGCGTTATACACCAATATATACGGAATATACGATAACTAAAAAGCGTTTTAAAGTTTATGTTAAATCTTTAAAGTTTTTAGTTTTTTTTGTATAATATATTCTAAGGTAGAAACTTTAATTTCCGGACAAAATATTATAAAATATTAAAATTAGAATCCAAAGATGATATGCTAGATATAGAAACTACTACTTTTATTTTTATGCATATTCTTCAATGTCTCACATCCAGTTTGTATATTATGTAAATGTCGTAAATAAAATTCGATCAAATACACACACGTATGAATTCGTCTCGCGTGCTACTTTGGTTACGCATGCCATACGTTCATTACCCCTATGCTGCACCCCTATTTTTTTTTTTAACAATACTTCATATATGTTTGCATGTATTTTAATGTATTGAATATTATAATCTATTTCGTTTCTGCGTACGCAAATCAATTAATTAAAAAAAAAAAAATTGTATTGGAAAGGATTCCGGCTTCAACACTACTAAGTGTATTATTATACGCCCACTACTGGTGTTAATTTTAAAACATAATTATTTAGGGGCGAGGTAGGTATTATAAAAATGAAATCGAAAAATTCGAGAAATTTGAAATATCGAAAAATATTACACAACTCATGTGGATAAAAGTGACATACTTTTTGAAACGTAGATATACATATTTGCAATAATATATTTTGTATCAAATATTTGATTTTACTGTTGAAGTATTCATGACTTTGTAAAATATCTGAGATTTATGTAATAATATGTTGTGCGTTTGGAGTGGGAGAGAAATTTTACGTCATTTTTTACGAAATTTTACGTCATAGATAGTTGGTTTATGTTATTATGTAGCGGCCATAATTCACGTAACCTGGTCGGTGAAAAGAGGATTTATATAGAAAGTTATGCTGGGTTACGTGAGGGAAGGAGAGAGTCAGAGTTAAGCTACGTTATTCTTCATTTTACTACAATTAAAACAGACAGGAATGTAAATATAAAATTTTATGAATAATCATGAAATACTTATAATGTGCTTACGATATTTTAAAAATTCAAATAATTACTAAAAACGGATTATGTTACAATTTGATTGCACAGTTTCTACAGTTAAATAAAATTTTGAGGAAATATTTTGCTAAACTATAAAAAATGCCTTAATTTTATTTTTTTGTAATAAAAAAGATATTATTTCAATTGAATGCCTTCTGTAAAAAGGAAAAAAGTACTGCCTACGAGGGCGGGGGGTAAAAGCTAGCTGTAGTCTACATGGTGCGTGGAGGGGTCAAAAACGAGGTCAATGTGGAACTACGTAATTTACGGACACTCATTTACCAAAAAAAAAAAAAAAAAAATTAAAACGAAAAATACTGGACTGACGGACTGATCGATACATTAATAGGAAAATGGTTTATCCTCAAGGAGTGGGGGAACAAAACTACCAAAGACTACCTGTAATGATCGAAAATTGTCCTGGATCGTAACCAAATTCCACAATAATTGCCAAGAATTTTTAAATAAGCCCAGATTACACCCTAATTTCAATATTAAAGCATCTAAAATTCCCGTACCATCTAAAATTTTTCCATACTCAGTTGGCCTCCTACCGACTGTATTACTCTACTTATTAATTCCATATTTCGTGCTGGGTCAGTGCCATTTTCATAAAAATAAGAGAATTGGATAAAATGATCAACCATATTTAGAAATTATTTTGATATATTCTTCATTTGCAGAAGTCCAGTAGGATCACCAAGTAACTTGGTGAGGTGTGGTCTAGAGATTAAAATCTAATCAAATTATGAAAATTAATTTTATATGTAATATGCCACATATTTAATTTTATATTAATTAAGATAAAATTCTAATAAATATAAAATTAGTACAATTTATAATCAAATGTGTACTTTACTTTCTTCAATTTCTTAAGTTTCTTAAGCTTTTATACTCTTATGATGAGATGTTGACTTAAATAAGTCATCGTCAAACTGAAAGATGTTCTAACTCTGAAGTTATATGCGAGACAAATTGTGGCGATATTAATAAAACATAATAACATAATAGTCATAATTTATTGCTTTTCTTTAGGAAGTAAACTGCACATTATTTCTGTAATTTATCAGTTTTAGTAGGAATTTTTTTAAATGGAACCATTACATTATTAAACTTTCGAGGTGAAAAAATCGATTAATTCTCTTTTATTACAATACCTACTTTTTACGAAATTGAACATTGTAGCTGTAGTATAATTATGTACTGTGTTTTAGTAATAATTCTCTAGTAACACATCGATGATATCATGCAATATTGATAAGAGTATTAGATTATATCCTAATGAGTTTGGAGCTCGTTTTTATGCTCGAACGAAATAATTATATCTCATTTATTATATACACCAGTTTAGTTTTTATTGCCTTTCTTCTTGAAAAGATAAGATTATCTATATTTCATAATTACGAGTATGACTGGTATTTGTTATCGATGTTTTATGAACGAACCTTGAATAGCAGAGCTCCGTCACTAGAATCGAAGACACTTTTTTGGACCCAACTCAATTCATATATACCTCATTTCGGATGCAACTGATCATGAGTTTTCGTTAAAAAATTAAATAATTCTTATATTCGAAACAAATCAATCGTCTATTCTTTTCTAAAAACAAACTGCAAATTTAAAATGTACGTAAATGCAATAATGAAAGAGATAAAGCCAAGAAAACGGAAATTATTTAAATTCAAAGTGAGGAAACATGGTTAAAAACTGAAGTGAACTATACAAGATTTTAGCTCTCGAAGTTTATTCGATGGAGTTGTAAGTGTGTTAGAGCCTCTAAAAAATGCGAAAAAACCTGAATTTTTTCGGTGCAGAAACGAGATAGTGTCAAAAAAGTTTAAAACCCCTAAAGACACATCTCGGAGACTAATTCAATCCATCTACAAATTTTCAGCTGCCTAGGATTACATAAGGTGGTTGCGAGCGTGCCAGACTCACACTGAAAATATCATTTTTTCCTCTCTCTATACCCCCCGCCGCATTTTACTTTAGGAAATTTGTATATATCTTCAACATATACAAATTTTCTGCATAATAATAGATATTTTCGATATGTTGTAGATAATTGATCTTGACTCAATCTATCAAATCAAATTTTCGTCATTTCGGCTCTCATTACACCCACCCTGAAAATTGCAACACATTCCAATTTTGAGTAATCGCATACGCTTTATCTTAGTGTTTATACAACATCCCTGCTTACCAACTATATAGTGCCCGTCATAGCGCCCGCTCTAGCGTTTACGCCGTCCCGGGCGAAAAGGAATAATTCCGCCCCAGTGAAAAATCGGCCACCTTTTTTTTGGTTTTGATCATCAGCTATAGAAACATAGAACAGCCGCTCTCTTTTTAGTCGAATTTTTCGAATATATATATATATATATATATATATATATATATATATATATATATATATATATATATATATATATATATATATATATATATATATATATATATATATATATGACCTTTTGACCCTATAACCACATATGACATGTGTAGAGCCCCCCTATGGAAGGCAAGAGCTGAAATCTGGTAAGTGGGGCTCATTACGATGCACAACTTAAACTATTAAAGTGGGGTCTAATTTTGGATACGACCCAACCTTTAAGGGGGTGGTGGGGGGCAACAAAACAATAGAACTTTTCCAAATCGGTTGGAAATAATGTTTCGGTTAATTTTCTACAACATATCCAAAATTTAACTTCCTAGGATGATTTGGAGGGAAAAAAGTAGAGGGGAAAAAAGTATCTTGGCTGGATCTACCACGCCCACAGCCCCACAGAATTAACGTAGAGGGTTGAAATTTGGTATGTTGATAAAGTTTGTACCTAGGTTGTGCTTTTTGGAGGTTTTAATATTTTACCCCCACAACCACCATTTTTAAGCTACAATTTCATGCTTTTTCGACGTTTGCGAAGTTGTACCACTCGCATAGGTCACCCAAATAAACCTAGAGGGCTGAAATTTTGTATTCGGATTTAGTTAGTATCAAGAGGGTGCTTTTGTGGGTGGCTCAACCTTTAGCTCTTACCCCCACCATTTTTATACCAAAAAGAATATTATTTTTCTTGTTTTTTAACAGTTTCATTTGGGTCAAAATCTCCCCCAATAAACCTAGAGGGCTGAAATTTTGTGTACAGGTTTAGTTAATAGCCAGCCACTGTTTTTTGGTAGTTTCAACTTCTGAACCTTACTCCCACGATTTTTACGCCAATATTTCCTTGATTTTTTTGCTTTTTTTCTAACACGTCTAGAGACTCTCTAAGGAAACCTAGAGGGCTGAAATTTTATACGTGTATTGAGTTGGTATTCAACTAGTGCCTTTTAGGGATTCCACAATACTTTTCCCCTCACTTCTTCCATTTTTACATCGGAATTCAATGGTATTGTTAAATATGTTTTAAATGCTTTATTTTTATTCTAATATAGGTAGGCATATAGTAATATTTTAAAAATTTAAGAAAAAGTTGACTTACTTTTATAACAGATGCAATACATAAATATTAAGTAATTTAAAAATGTTATTAAAGTCACTGTGTATTTATAAAGTAGGAACTTTGGATTTTTATTTTTAAAATATAAATTTTGGATTTTTTTGGAAAGAAAAAAATCTTCATAAAGGCCTTTCAGTTTACTATTTAAGGTCCTTTTTTAACATATAAAAATAAAACACAAAGGCAATTGTCGGATAAGCATGCGTAGGAATGCCCTCGTACGAGTTGTGTTGGCTTTTTTCCTGCTAACTGCTATCGGCATAAAATTGAAATTTAATGAGATTCAGCCCTTAAAAACTTAAAACCTTTCTTAAGGTCCCGATTAGCCGGACACTCATCATCAGTTTTGAAACCACCAAAATGACAAATCGCTTGTAAACTTTCAATCACGTTTGGGTTGTAGACATTCAATACCGAAGATGAAGGGAAAAATTCGACTCCCCTTTTTACAAAAATTACGCCGTTAAAATTTACCATCCTTTTGAAATTTCCAATCTTTTTTTTGGCTCAGTTGTAAAATGCCACTCTCCTGTTACAAAATTTTACAAAAATGCCGCCCTTAAAAATTTACCGCCCCTTGTAAATGCCCGGGTTGGCCCCCTTTGGAGCGGACCCTGTGACCGTCAGTAAGTACGCAACGTATGAAAAACTTTTTTAAATTATGTTAAATTTTTCAGAAAGTTTTATTGTTATCAAAGTTGATGCATGTATACTTAAATTGAAAATGCACCCACAAAAATTTGAGTGAATTCTGTTGTATGCAGTGTGGGCTTAAAAATGTAAAAATGGCCCAAGAGTAAAGTATCCTAATTACTGAAAATTGACAAAAATTTAATTGGGAAAAAGTTGTTTAAATTGAAAATTATTATTTTTTATTAATTAATATTTCCTTCTTCCAGATTTTTCGTATATATCAGTCTGTATAACCCGGGAACAAAAAAAGAAAATTTTTTTAAAATGTTTTCCGGAAAATAAACTGTTGAAAAAAAAGTCTCTTAAGTTCCTTCGAGCCTCTAATTCTAAATCTACCCTCACGCCGATCTAATGACCTTCGATACAGTGGAAAAGTCTGTATTTTTGGAGATATTCCACAAAAATATTACAAAAGTATGTATAATACCAGTTTTCACAAAGTGGTTGTACTTTTCTGGTTATTTTAACACAGTATATTTTAAAAATGAAAGCATTGTTAGTAGCTAGGTATTCAATTTCTTTTATTAGTGAATATTTAAGATTTTTTAAATAAACTTAAAAAAAGTCTGATATTCCTCTCACCCTAGAAAGAAATATTGTACATATTTTTATTCCCATTGATTTAATTCTGAACTGAAAAAGTTAAAAATTTATTATAAAGAGACCATTTTTAATTTACAAAAAAATATATATGAATTTACATGTGTATGTTGTACCACGATAAAACCAGACTTTCAAAATACTGGTCTCTAGAGAAATCTTCAGTACTTTCAGGTATATAGCCGGTACGAAGTTGATTGTACTACAGTATTGTCTACATAAAACAAAATTAATTATAAGAGGGGCCCTTTTAGATACGTACATAAAATTTGGTGTGCCATAATCATCCTTTCTCTCTTATGTTACGCTTCTATGTATTTCTGTATGAGTAAGAGTTATATGGAAAGTTTTATCACTTGCAAATGTTTTTTGATATTCAAATCCTATGAGCTTAGAAGATGAACAAGTATATATTAGAGCAATTTAACATTTCAAATATATGCAGGGATTATTAGAAGAGTACACACCTAGAGATGATAGTAAGTAAGACAAGAATGTAATAATACTGTGATGTATTGAACAGTATTAATAATGAAAGTGTAAAGGAAAAACGCTATAAAAATAAGGAAAAAAAATTTGAAATATTATATTAAGGCGTTGTTGGAGATTTGTGTTTCGATTGTATCCAAATCTTTCTCTTTCTGAAGCTTTAAATGATGTGTGAAAAACGAATCGTAAAAGAACCAATTTTTTTGTTTATACGTTATAATATGTAGAACGCTTTAAACGGTTTATAGTAACTGTGATTCGAGTGAATTGCATTTAGGGTTGCTAGGCGTCCGGATAAAGCCCGACACAGTCAGGCTTTTTGGTTGCGTGTCCGGCCAAACTAGACGGTGTTCGGCTTGTTCAGCTTTTGTTAGGCTTTTTAAATTTGACCATTTTTTTTTTTTACATTTGTCATATGTTGGTTTTTGCTTCGCCCGTGATTTGATTCATCAATCCTTTTTATTTTTTATTTATTCTTTTAAGTAATAAATGAAGTTACAGGGGTAAAATTGAGTTTTGTACTCAGCATTCAAATTTTATACAATAATGAATTTTCTCCATACATACTTATAATGTACTGTTATTTTAGTTTTTCCGAAAAATTCTACATACATTTTAAGGGGGTATTCTAGTCTACAAATTCGAAAAAGTCAATTTTTCTTTTTTTTCATATTTTCAAAGTCCAGACCTTTAAGAATAAGCCTCTAAAAGAATTTACGGAAATTCGAATTATTTTCGGAGTTATGGTTATTTTTTCCTATGTACTGTATATCTTTTCAGTGTTAAATTCAAATTTTTAATATAAATTATTCGAAACTACTTTTTTCGATACGGTTGACATGATATCTTAAGTTCCAGTGAACCGATTTACTTGAAATTTGGTACAGACATTCTTAATACTATCAAAATTGGTCCGACGTAAGTTGAAAAAGGAGGCGAAAAAATAATTTCTTTTTTTAAATGGACACCATTTAGCTAAAAAATTTATTTTTTCAAATTGGCTACGTCCAACTAATTCTACATCCTTGTTTATTAAGAATTAACTAAAATTTTATGTTTCAGATCACCGGGAGAGTTGGAATCACGTCAACCTTTTTTTTTCTGAGTCCCCACTTTGCTGTAACGATTTAAATTTTGAATTTCTTTTAAATTTTTATACATTTTTATACTTTTCAAATATCAATAAAAAACTGATAAAAAATGGATACCGTAAACACGGATCATTTGCAAATCATCTGATAATTTTTAAAATTTAGCGTAACTGTTATATTTATTTGGGATAGAGAATTCAGTATATTAATCTGTATATGACTACTGTTAGTTTATTATATGGATGGATATTAGATTTTGGTTCAAGTTAACCCCAAGATCGGGTTACTTGAGCCCAAACCTAAATTTCCAAGTGATTTCCATTTGAAAACAGTTTGAGACCATGCAGGATGTTGGTTACTAACTAAAACACATTGTATAAATATGTATTTATTCAAAAAACATGAATAGGTACCAAAAATGAATAAAAATTTTCAAAGAAAAATTGTTTGAGGATACCAAATTATTTTTATGAGTTAAAGTGTGGCTTTTAGTCTACCTAAAGAGAATAATCCTTTTTTGATTAGTGTAGGTGGAGGTATTTTCTTAACTATATCTTCCCATTTATAGTACAGTACGTCCTTATTCTTGGACCACTTCCATGGCTTTTTAATTGGATCCATGTACCATTTTATACCAAGATTATAATGGACTCAAGTTACCCTAATCTGAAAGTTATGTTAACTGGTTTATCAAAACCTTAAATTAAGAAACTACGGAAACAGCTGACATATGAACATGTCTGAATTTACTTTAGTAACGAAGCAAATCTGAAAATTAGACATTTACCTTACTTTGTGAGCTATCGAAATATTTTTTGCAGTTGAAAGTTAGCAACATAACAAAAACAGCAACTTCCAATAGAGGTAAACAACACTCGCCTTGCACCTAGTATCAATATTCAGAACTACCTAAACATAAACACAGTGAACCTAGTGCTGTTACCTATCAGATAAACCTGTAACTTACTTTTACTACTGGCTACACTAAGCACAAAACAAAAAATAATACTTTTTCCATTTTGGGCTCAAGTAACCCGTGTTTACGGTACTAAAAATGTTTACTTTTTTTATAATAATTATAATAATACTGTATTTAATCTTCAGATTATTACAGGTGTTTGGTACATGTCATACAGAAATAAATATTTGACAATTAATACATTAAACAAATATACAGGGTGTAAGAGAAATAACTCTTATCCTTTTGAGGGGTGATGCGACTGTTAATTCCGAAAAAATTCCTGCGGTTTTAGTGTCTACAGGGTGCTATGAGTCACCCCACAAAAGGACGAGAGTTATTTGTTTTACACCCTGTATACTTAACGTATCTAATAACACTGCTGTAATGTTCATTGTATTAGCGCCGTTAATATATTTCGCTATATATTGGTTTCTGATGGGATTTAAAATTGGGCATCTATACAAGAAATGTTCCATTGTTTCAATCTCTTTTAAATTGCAAGCCATGCATTCAAATTTTGCATTCCATTTACAGATTTTATAGACTTATTATTAGACTTCAGTGTGTAGCCATATCTCACTCGTACATGTATTAAGTTATATTTTGGTAAACATAATCATAATTCATAAAATCATAAATAATTATAATGCTTACAATTGCATTTTAATTTTTCACTTAATTGTATTAAAAATACATTAAAAAAAAAAATTATTTATATTTCGGTCATTATAAAAGAAAAAAAAAACTGTTTAAAATTTCAATGGAAGATGTACTTAAAGGAATTGCAGATTTAAAAGGTAACTTAAGAAAAGAAGTGCAAAATGTAAGTGATAAATTAGATAAAAGATTTGATGAACTTAAATCTGTGCAAATAGAACTGACAGAAAAGATAAAACTGCTAGAAAATAAAATAAAACTGCTGGAATGAAATAATCGCCAAAAAAATTTGGTAATATATGATTTTAAAAATATTCATCAAGATGTAAAAGCTATGGAGGATCAAATCGATTTTATTAAAAAAATGGGAAGAAATGCTGATAACTCGAAAAATCCTATTATTGTTGGTTGTTTGTCGTGGCGAGTGAAAGCTCAGATTCTAGCCAATCGGAAAATGTTAAAGAATTCTGAATTCTATCTCTCAAATGATTTATCACCTGCTGCCAGGGAGCGAAGAAAAGAATTAGTTCTATATATGTATGTTAGAACTACGTAGAGAAGGAAAGAAATCAATTATTAAATACGATAAACTATATGTAGATGGCCGACGTATAGATTTAGATACACTCAAAAAACATTACAATGTGAAAAAAAGATCACTATCGGAAGATCAAGAAACTGTAGAGCATGAAATGTGTAACCAAGTTCCAAAAAAATTGAACCAAATAACCCAAAAACAATCAAAAAGCCAGTAACACTTGAGAAATATTTGAGAATACGATCAAGTTCAATTGGAAATACAAATGACGTACAAGCTTCACAGAATGCTAATGCTAAATCACCATCAACACAGTAGCAATCAATGAAAAATTTCGGGATTTCGGACACTGGATTAGAAGATAAGTTAAAATGCAAATTTTGGAATTGTAATGAGATAAATAACTTTAAAATTTTTTTTTATTACGCCTGTAAAATCACCTCAAAATCGAGCCTCTATACTAGAATACCCCCTTAATACTTCATTGAAAAAAAAAATCTTAAGGGGGACCACTAGTATGATCGGCTGAAAGAAAGGGAATTTTTGGGAATTTTTTTAAAGAAAACTACTGCATGGAATGTTTTAATATTTTAAGGATATATTTATGGATATATAATAAATACATAATATAATTTTTGGTCCGAAAAATTGAAAATTCAGCAAGTTATTCGCAATCTCTCAAGGTTCCGAAAAAAAAGTCCCTCAACTGCTGCAGTGATAGCGACCTTCACAATGCTGGAAATAAAAAAAACAAAAAGTTTGTTAAACTAGAAGGTATTGCTCGTACCGTCAACCTCAATCGAAAATAAAAATTGAAATTTAACAAAATGGTGGAGTTTTTGCGTGAAAATTTGATGATTTTTGGCCTGCCAAAATTACATTTTTTATTCGATCGGAAAACTGGAGGTTCATGGTACGGAGAAACATATATAAAAGAAGTTGAAATACGAATCAAATCGATCGGATGATTTGTCTTCGAGTTACAACTGCAGAAAATTTGAAAAATGTAGTTTTTCTTTATCTTACTTTTTAGTTTTAATCACTGAGAATTTTTACTAAAATTATTTACGATGTACTCACTATAACGGTCATAGTAAAACTAGATGAGTCGTTTAAATGTGCCAGGGTCTAGCAGTCTAGCTGCTCCACAACATGTGACTGGCAGCCACGTCCAGAAACTCCCGAACTATCAACTTCCATACATTTCTCAATACCTGAAAGTTAACAATGAAAATCAGAATCCGCTCTTCAGATGGCTGTAACTCAAAAACAATTGAAACTTTAGTATGTAATTTTTAAAGGTTTAGACTATCGAAATATGCAAAAAAAATTTTCGATTTTTAAAAAATGTCACACTAGTGGTCTTCTTTAGTAGAACAACTACTGGCTTTATTAGACAATACCTAGATGTTATTGGCTATTACATTACACAAAATTTTAAATCCTTTTTCCACATAGGTAAAGAAATTGATCAGTAATTCAGATTGCTTTTCAGAATTCCTTACTATTTATCAATATTATTTTTCTATTCCGGGTCATAATGCAAATGTTGAAAGTTTTTTCTTTAATAGGTCAACAATGGTCAAAAGAACGCAACAAATTAACCCTTTGCACTCGAACCATTTTTTAGTATGGGTACTCAGCTACTCGACAGTAGTTTTAATAAAAAATTGGAATACATCAAAGATAAGTATTTTAAACAAAAATAGTTTACTTACATATTTTACTTTTATTTGCATATTACAAACATTATATTTTAATATTAAATTTTATAATTTTCCTTAGTGTGATATTTGAAGTAAGGAATAGGATGGCGCCTGAGAGGCGCCTTTCGAGTGCAAAGGGTATTTATTTTGTCGCCGTGCCGGCGCCTATCGAGTGCAAAGGATTAATTGTTAATACTATAACCAAAATGTTGGTTGTACAATTTAATTTTAAAAAATTTAACTTGTAAAGAGTTTTACAACTCAATTTTAAAAGAAAATGTGTTTTTAAAGCAGATGGCTACCAATGAAAAATATTAATTACTTTATGTTAAAATTAATTTAAAATTTATTTAGTTCATCGGTGTCTTGTTTAATTTTGTTTTTCATTGTAAGTTGCAATATTAGTATGGTCCATTTCAGTTAAATTTAACCATGTTTTATCACTTATGAATTTAAATAATTTCCATTTTTTTGGCTTTATTTCTTTCATTATTGCATTTAACTAAATTTGAAATTTGCAGTTTATTTTTAGAAAATAACAGAAGATTGATTTGTTTCGAATATAAGAATTATTTAATTTTTTAACTTTGACTCATGATCAATTGTATTTGTAACGAGGTATAGTTACTGCTAACTAATATCAATTGCCATGCAATTATTGAAATTAATATTGTAATGAATATTGAATGATTAAATAAAGGAAACTGATACATTAAATTTTATTGTTGTTTCACTAGAATTTAAGAAAATTTTATGGTAACTGATAAAAAAGCCTTGTTTTACTTTTAAAAAAATAGTCGTGTTATACTAACAAGGAGATGCACCCAGAGTGAAATTCAAGATTTTGATTAAACTTCGCTGGTGTGTAGAATAGGCAAAAATAAGGGACCCGTAATTTTTTTTATCGGCCATCTTCTACGTTTACGGGATGAAACCAGCCCCTAAAGTTGGGGGTACAAATCGTATTTCTTAAGATATCTCGAAAACTATGAGAGACAGAGGAAAACTTTAAGTTGAAGAAATGTTACTCTTTGAAAGACCTATTCATCTGTATAGGTTAAACCAGGGCCGGGTTCATAAGAGGGGCTGGATGGGTGAAAATGGAGATGAATTTTCTTGTACAGCCTGAACGGTTCAATGCATCAAATTTTTGGCATCGTAAATAGAAAGAGCACCGAAAATTAGGGGATACGTGTTTTTACGTTTTTCCGAAATCTGTGCGGTATCCAAGCCAAAAAAGGAAGAAAAAATAGGGTAGATTATATTGCATTATTATTAACTGCAAATATGTTCTAATTTTTTTTATTTTTATGTTTATTGTCATCATGAAAATATAAATTTGTACTTTCCGCTAACAATTCATGTGTTTTTCAATACTTACTTAATTGGTAGTTTAGCCATCTGTATATTTGGTTACTCATATTCTATATTTTTTATACGTATTTCTACGAAAATTAAAGTTCTCGGGTGTGCTTATGTTAACGAATGCTCGACAAGAAACAATAATCTCTTTCGCTCACTGTTCAGGTGCTTTGTAATAAATTTTGCGATTTTGCCACCTATAAAATATACAAAAAGAATAAGAAAAATAGTTTGAATGTTGAGAGAAAAATAAACCCCATTTATTTGGTTGAAAACGAATTTGTAAGAAGATAAATGCAGTTGTTGAACGGAAGATTATTGCTTCTTGTTGAACATTCGTTAACACTTGCAGACCGGTCAACTTTGGTAGAAATAGGTATAAAAAATGTCGAATATGAGTAACCAAATATACATATGGCTAAATTACCAATTAAGTAAGTATTGAAAAATACATGAATCGTTATCGGAAAGTAAAAATTTACATTTTCATGATGATAATAAACATAAAAATAAAAAAATATAGAACGAATTTGCAACCAACAATAATACAATATCATCTAGCCTATTTTTTTCTTCCTTATTTGGCTTGGATACCACACATATTTCGAAAAAACGCCAAAACACGTATCACCAAATTTTCGGTGCTCTTTCTATTTATGATGGCAAAAATTTGATACATTGAACCATTCAGGCTGTACAAGAAAATTTAGCCCCGTTTTCACCCCTTCAGCCCATCTTATTAACCCGGCCGTGTTTTAACCTATACAGATGAATAGGTCTTTCAAAGAGTAACATTTCGTCTATCTCGTATAGTTTTCCTCTAGGGGTTGGTTTCACCCCGTAAACGTGGAAGATGCCTGATAAAAAAAAATACGGGTCCCTTATTTTTGCCTATTCTACACACCAGCGAAGGTTCATCAAAATCCCGAATTTCACTCTGGGTGCATCTCCTTGTAAGACTAAAAAATTAAGTGTCCAGCTTTTTTTCGCGAATGTCCGGCTAAACTGGCTAATTTGTCCGGCTTTTCGGTTTTAAGACCTGGTAACCCTACTTTCATTCGAGTTTACAAAAGAATGGAGTTCTACTGAAGTTAAAGATTACCTTTAATGATTCAAATTTATTATTTTTAATAAAATTGAGAAAAACAATTGAAACTGATTTTACATTCCATCTACATTATTACTTTACCCGAAAAGAAACCAAACCAATCTATTTATTTGCTTTAAAATTCAGTCAAGTCACATCAACAATTTTTCATACCTATGTTAAATTACTAAAAATAAAATATTTTATACTTGTACTTATGTGTGACTCGGTAAATACCGTATTCTGTTGTGAACTGGAATATTAAAATAATCAGTTTTAGTGATGTAAAATTTTTCTGACTCAATTTTTTGTATGTCACGAATATGGTTGCCATCTTTTTTTAAGGCAAAAAAAAGTATTACAGTTAGTAAAAAAAAAGTACGCATTAAATTTTTATATTATTTATGTTTCTATAAGTGTTTTTTATTGCTCTTAACTATGTTCAGTCCAGCATTTACACTAAAGCCACGCGGGGCACTAACCTCGAGCGACAAATTTTAAACAGGGCGGCAAAATTTGGAACTTAACATTGTTTTTTTGTTCGTCACTTTATTTTTACTAAGAAATTTTTTAAAATTTTTGTTTTAAGAAAAACGAGGGGGCGGCATTTTTCATGGTGCCCCGGGCAGCACTTAGGGTAAATCCGGCACTGGCTATCAGGATATTTGTTTTCTTTAAAAACATTTAAGGCGTTCTTACAGTCTATATCTAAATTAATATAAATATCTATCAGTAATTCATTTTTTATTAAGGGACGCCTTGTTTCCTTCCTCACGCCATTTAATATGTATTCATTATTGAAAATACACTTTCTATGAATGCTGAAGTAGCAGGAATAGACAAAAGCTGACAAAAATGGGCAGTTATTTTATGTATTTGGAAAATTATCGCAGCGTTCATTTTTTTGCAGTTGAAATATCTTTAAAATCTGCACAATTAATTAATTTTGTAAGCAATTCATTAGGTAATTATGTCTAATTATGTTTATTTCTGAATACAAATCATATGATGTTAATATATGGCGCGCTTGGCATTTGAATTGTATCACATTAACGACACTTATACTATTCAAACGGTTCAGATTGTACGTGTACAACTAGATGCAATCACACGTTACGCATCTAACAATAAGTTTCGGCGCTAACTTTGAACATCAAATCAAGCGACAACAAAGTACCTAAACATTATAATTTAAAATAAGAGCCGAAAATGAGATGAATGAGTGAAAACTTACATAAAAAAGTATTTTGGCGTTCTTTCTTTCCTTTATAAAGTACAAAGTACCTTTGTCTAAAGTACCTTTGTTTAATTAAAAAAGTACGGGTGGTATCCCTAGTCACGAACCAAAATAAATTTTTCGTCTCCTTTGCCAGCTAAAGTAATTATTATTAACTTCAAAAATAAGGTATTTCCGATACAATCTTTCATCGCTTATTTTACTCCCTTAGCGGATTCACTACTGACTTTGATCTTTAAACAGAAACCTAATTCCAAACACTAATTTTCATATTTATAACATCAAAAACGACGTATTTCCATACAAACTTTCACCCTGTTTAACCTCCTTTGGAGACTATTTTTCAAAAATCCTCTTTTACTGCTCATTTACGTTATATAAGGAATTCCTGTGCAAAATTTCATACATTTAGATCTATCCGTTTAAGCTGTGCGTTGTTTGTCAGTTAGTCAGTGTTAGAGTTTTATTAAGTAGATTTTATACATTTTAATATGATTCTAATGTGCAAAATTTTTATACTCTTCAGCGTTTTCACCATTATTATAATTTTTATTATTATTAAATGTAAAAATACAGGTTATAAATTATTTTTTAAAAAGTACCATTTATATTTATAATATATTTCAACATTATTATCACAGAGAGTGTGAAATTAATGAAATAATATATACATTGTAATTTATATATACGCCATAATGGACTTTGGGCGCATTGTATATTAAAATACCCCTGTCGCAGCATCTGCATAACATAGCGAATTTCTAAATATTGGGCACTGGCGGATCTCATCTAACAAGTAAAGGTCCCGAGGCCGGACCTATCGATTTTGATGAAACTTAAATATGTTGTAGAACACTAAAAACTAAGGTACACGTATTTTTTTTTATCTGCGGAAAAACGGTTTGAAGGGGTGAAATCGCCCTCCAAAAATTGGGGTAAAAATTTAATTTTTCAAATATCTCGAAAACAGTAAGAGATAGAGCAAAAGTTTAAATTGGCGATATTACTCTTTTTTAAAGAGCTATCTATTGATATGCAACTTGTTCAAATTACATCAACAGGGGTGGCTGGAGGTTAAAATTTGGGGGTTAATTTTGCAAAAAGGGGGTGAAAAATAAACAATATAAAAATTTTGTTTACAGACTTGAAATCTGCGTCAAAAAATCTAATTGACCTGTTTTTGCTCAATATCCTAATATTAAGACTAGGGGTAGTTAACTAGAGGGTGACTATGTCAAATAATCGTATTATTTGGGTATTTCAAGAAGTTCTTCTTCATGGAAAATAGCTTAAGACAATTAGAATAACGTAGAAATGAAATTCTCGAATTCAAAATTGAGTTTGAGCAACATTGGAGAGGGGGTGAGTCACCCTCTTAAATTACATACTAGTTTATATACACTAATTTTTGCTATTAACACACTGATAGTGGGTAAAATAATGTCACAATAAGTGGTTCTGAAGTTGGATTAAAATGAAATTCTCGAATTCAAAATTGAGTTTGAGCAACATTGGAGAGGGGGTGAGTCACCCTCTTAAATTACATACTAGTTTACATACACTAATTAACACACTGACAGGGGGTAATAATGTCGCAATAGATCGTTCTGAAGTTAGACTATCGTATGTAAGGTTTTTATTAGGTTTCGTTATTTTAGGTTAGGTTATGTAATTTTCGGTATCGATAATTTTCGATAAGGAAAACTATAATATCCATTAAAAAACAAACCTAGTAAAGACCTTTCATATGATAGTCCAACTTCAGAACCACTTATTGTGACATTATTTTACCAACTATCAGTGTGTTAATAGCAAAAATTAGTGTATATAAACTAGTATGTAATTTAAGAGGGTGACTAACCCCCTCTCCAATGTTGCTCAAACTCAATTTTGAATTCGAGAATTTCATTTCTACGTTATTCTAATTGTCTTAAGCTATTTTCTATGAGGAAGAACTTCTTGAAATACCCAAATTGTACGACTATTCGACATAGTCACCCTCTAGTTAACTACCCCTAGACTTAATATTAGGGCATTGAGCAAAAATAGGTCAATTAGATTTTTTGACGTAGATTTCAAATCTGTAAACAAAATTTTTATATTGTATATTTTTCACCCCCTTTTTGCAAAATTAACCCCCAAATTTTAACCCCCAACCACCCCTGTTGATGTAATATGAACAAATTGCATATCAATAGATAGCTCTTTAAAAAAGAGCAATATCGCCAATTTAAACTTTTGCTCTATCTCTTACTGTTTTCGAGATATTTGAAAAATTAAATTTTTACCCCAATTTTTGGAGGGCGATTTCACCCCTTCAAACCGTTTTTCCGCAGATAAAAAAAAATACGTGTCCCTTTGTTTTTAGTGTTCTACAATATATTTAAGTTTCATCGAAATCGATAGGTCCGGCCTCGGGACCTTTACTTGTAAGACCTGTACCTATTTAAAATAGTTTAGCTTTCTAAGAGTAAAAGAATTTTTAAAATCAGCTGGGTAATTAGTTTTGGTATTTTTGGGACCCAAGAACCCGAACGGACTTTGTGCAGCATAGTTGTATCCATCTAAAATAATTTAGTTCTCTAGCAGTTAGAAAATTTTCAGAATCGGTTCTATAGCTTATTTCTGGCGTTTTCGGATCTGCAAGATCTCGGTGGACCTCATTAAAAAATCAGCTCGACCGTATATTCTAGGCGGACTTTATGTAATATATATCTATCTATCTATCTATATATATATATATATATATATATATATATATATATATATATATATATATATATATATATATATATATATATATATATATTATTCCTTATAATTGCTCCTTACAATTGCTTTTTGGACGAAAGATCTGAAAACTAGAATCTTGGGGCTTCAAAATGCTTTTTTTTTTTTTTTTAAACATCTCGATATAATCATTTTTTCACGTAAATACAGCCCTTCAAAAATCACTAAAAAAAAATTTATATATATTTTATTTATATATTATAATAATAATAATAATAATAATAATAATAATAATAATAATAATAATAATAATAATAATAATAATAATAATAATAATAACGCTGGGCTAAAATCCAACCTTCACGTCCCCGTTCGTGCCCGGCGGGCAACTGTTAGCTTCGGCTAGCAGGCTGACGAGGCTCTGGTACTGTGTTTCGACAAGAATGATCGTGTGGAGGGGACGATGTTGTATCTCCCGAGTGAGTGTTATGCCTGCGTCAGTTTGATTTGGTTTAATTAGTACCTTGACCGGAATTCAACGCGTCGCCAGTGCTGCATACTCCAGTGGGCGTGATCTTCGGAGTCCGACGATACCGTTCGGATGTGTCGAAAAGGTGATATGGCGTCTGTGATTTATGTAAAAATTGTGATCTGTGTCTGTGATAGTTGTTATGCCACCTTGGGTTCTCATGCCTGCGGTGGTACTTTTTAATTGTTACTGTGATGTTTCCCTGGCCTTGTTCTTGTCATTTCGATGGGTAGGAATGCGGCTCCCGACGCACTCGTTCTCATCGGCCACACGTACGAGTCGATGTCTGCCCGAACAGCTCGAGCGAGCTCGCCCAGTAAGGAGACGTCGTCGTCCCTCGTACAGATGCGTTCGTGGGCGTTGATATGGCGGCTTCCGCCCCGTCGAAGTGATACGAACACAAGTCAGATGTTGGCTTTGTGATACTCTGTGGCATTGTCCCGTTCTCTGTAGCCTCGACTCGGACGAACGTGGCCTAGTCATCGTACCGGTCTCCCGTATGGGTTGACCCCGACACCTGATAGAACGGCACATGTACCCAGTAATCAGTTATCTGACAGAACAGTACATGTTGCTCAGTAATCAGATGTCACTGTCCCTACACGTGTGAGTTCCTAGGTGTTGACGGAGCCATTTCGGAATTGTCGAGACTATGGGGAGCGGAATCGTGTCACAGAGCAAGAAATTTTGAAAACTGTGATATTGTTGTTTTTGTTTTTTAATAAGATTGATTTTAATTTGTTTTATTTTAACGATGTACCACTGAGGGCCTTTTCCACCCGAGGTGGTACATCAGTTGTTGTTCTTATCTGTGATATTTTGTCGTGCCGCTGTAGGCTTGCTGTTGTGATCCTTCAGCGGTATCGTTTTTAACTACTTATTGCGGCACTGGTCAGCCTGTGGCTCCCCAGTGACGTAATAAGATTTCGCTTTTCCTGTGATATTTCTAGTCAGTATTTTGCACTCCGAGGCCCTTTACACCTCGGAGATTCATCGTTGGATTTCAGACCTTGGTGACCAGACGCTCTGGCTAGCCCTTAGCGTACCGCCACCAAGGACTGTCCGTACTTTTTAGGCCCTGGGATGGCAGGGCTCATCGTTGAATTTTAATATGTGTATGTTGTCCATTGTCTATTGCATTTATGTGTTCCTGTCTTTATGTGTTGTTTTTATCTTTACTGAGTTTTGGCGGCGCATGCCCTTAGTAGGCGATGCCGCCGGGTGCTGCTGACCGCGCCATCCACCGGCAGCAGTACCCCAATTTTAATAAAAAAAAAAAAAAAAAAAAAAAAAATAATAATAACACTTTATTCAAAAACCATTATTAACATGGACAGAACAAGTCAAGTTGTAACACTGAATACATATATATATAAGTATCTTAAAATAAACAACATAATTAATAACAACAAAAGTAAAAAATAACATTATTGATTACTGATAGCTGACAACAGATTTATAGTACATATTGGTAATTAGTAATTACAGGATTATACAATAGATGGTACTCATAAACAACAGATACACCAATTGTAAGCTTTTGGATTAGAGACCACGAAATCAGTGGTTCTCAACATTGTATTATTAGTTTAGGTCAATGTTATAGAATGCACAGTCGATTAGATATTCTTTAAATTGTTTTTTGAATTGTAGAATAGGCAATTTTTTCAACTCATTAGGCACAATCTTATTATAAACCCGCGGTAGCATATCACATATGTTCCTAAAGATGTATTCCTTAACCGTCTGTGGCGTGTAAAGCTGCTTGGCCCCCCTAGTGTCATAGGTATGTATAATAATAATAATAATAATAATAATAATCTTTATTGTTCTGCAATACATGCATACAATGAGTTGCGATGAACGTACATATATACAATTTTAATATAATTGAATACAAATAAATTAGAAAAATACAAAAAAAATTTGATAAACAAGGAATTTGTACAATAAACAAATTTGGGTAATACATATATTCATTGATTATAAATTATTCGTTCCTTGCCCATACATATATTAATATATTATTACTTCCACATTTAATTAAGAATTAAGTGTTCTTGACATCACAGTTTTGTAATTCAAAAAAGGAAAAATTAATACTTAAATTAAAATTTCAACTAAAACCAATCAATCAAAAAGAAAATGTTTATTTTAATTTTTTTAATAATTTTTTTTCTTTTTAGATTTCTGATTACTTGACTAGAAAAAAAAAATTAAAGATTACTTAAGGAATAGTGGCTATGTGGTATTTACATAAATATACCTACATAAGTACATTAAAATTTAGTTAAAAAAAAAAAGAATATAATTTTTATTTTATTTTATTATATTTTATTTTTTTTTTTATTTTTTACTGTTAAATAATACTTAATTAAAATTTGTTATTTCAAAAAATAGTTTTGATTTTGTTGATTAGTTTTTATTTAATTATTAAAATAAAAATCATAGACATTACATAAGACATAAGTTGAATAATAAGAATAAATACCATTTTTTTTTTTTTTTTTTGGTTTATTTAAATATACATACAGTGTGTTTGCCTAAATCAAGTTAGTTTTAAATGATTAAAATAAAATACCCATAATAATAGATCTTGCTCGAACAGCGGCAATGATAAAGTTATATAATTTTATAATAAAATCATTTTCGTAGGTCGAGAGAAATTTAGCGAGGCCTAAATCAGAATCAGGATCTTCAGGTACAAATGCATGAATATATTTACGTCTTTCCATATTAAAAGCAGGACAAATAAATAAAAAATGATTTACTGTTTCAAAGGTATTTAAATTACATACTTGACAGTTTTCGCGAAAATTTATTTTATGTGATGCATATTTGTCCCTAAAATATATAAAGTCCCCATGAAATGTACGCAATTTAATATACATCCTTAGTGCCTGAATTGGAATTTTTGAATTCAAAATTATTTGAGAAAATTCTTTATCAGAGATAAATTTATAAATATGACAAAATTGTGAATTTAAGGCTCGACTAACATCTTCTGTCAAACACAGATTACTGTATTTTTCTACAATTGTATCTGTTTGTTCTTTCAAGTTTTGATAATTTGTTAATAATTCTGGCAAACTGACATCAACGGCCTGTAACATTCGGCAAATTTGTGCTACCCAGTTATATTTGATGTCTGTATTACGGTTGGACAGATATAAATTCCATAGCCTTAGGTAGCATTTTTTTGGAAGTCTGTCATCGCCCATTTTTTGTATATTTAAAATCCATTGCAACGTTTGTCTTAAAATATTTACCGAGATACGAATACTATTTGTTTCCAAACGCACGACATAATTAGGGGTACTTTTTGGTAACATTAGTAAGCGCTTGAGAAAGTTAACTTGCACTTTTTCAATTTCATTTAGATAACGTAGGCTCCAAATCGGAGAACAATAAAGAGTTGAATTTAAAACAATGGACTTGAACAAAGTAATACGAGTTTCCCAACAGGTAGTTTTCATTTTTGCTAATAAATTCAAAAGAGCGCCAATACACGTGTATGACTTATTTACCGCTGTACATGCAGTCTCATAAAAAAGTGATGACGATGTAAAAATAGTACCTAAATATACATATTTGTTGACGGTTTCGATACGTTCACCTTTCAATTCTAATTGTACTGGTTTTGTTTTACCACCTCTGCGGAAAATCATGAGCTTCGTTTTATTAGAATTAACAGTAAGTCCATTTTGATCACAGTACTGTTCTAATTTTAAAAGTTTTCGTTTGATGTCGAATGGACTATCACCTAATAACACTAAATCGTCTGCGTACATTAAAAATAGAATATCGCTATAACCATCAATATTAACGCCTTTAAAATTATCTGCTCTAAAAAATTCTTCTATGTCACTAATAAAAAGATTAAATAGAGCAGGACTAAGCGATTCTCCTTGCAAAAGACCTTCGTGGACAGGAACCGCTTCCGATAATACTCCATCAATATTAATTTTAATTTGAGAGGAATCATACAGACTTTTTAAAATTGCTAGAAATTTATTACTAATTCCCATAGCATGAAGCTTAAGCCATAATTTGTATCGTGGAACACTATCGAAAGCACGTTTGAAGTCCACGAATACTGCATATATTTTCCTGCGTGGTAACCTTAGATGAAGTTGTATTATAGCGCTGAGGGTAAATACGTTATCCAAACAACCTCTACCCTTACGAAATCCAGACTGGCTTTCAGGTAAAATATTATACTCATTCATCCACACCGTTAACCTAGCTAACAGAATTTGAGTAAAAATTTTGACAATAGTATTCATTAAGGCAATACCACGGTAATTTTGCATGTCAAATGGATCACCCTTTTTGAACAACATTATCATTATCGCCGTTGACCAATTCACAGGAACACACTGTATATTCATTATTTTATTAAACAAAGTAGTTAGGTAAAGTAACCAGTTTTGAGGTAAAAATTTATAGAATTCATAAGAGAGTCCATCTTCACCGGTAGCTTTGCGCGCTCTACATTTAGACAGACTGTTTTTGACCTCCTCTAAACTGATTTCTCCATCCAACACAGAATTGTACACAAAATTCAATTGAGTTACATTAAAAATATTATTAGTGGCACTTTGACTATTACATTTATAAAAATCAATCCAATTTTGTAAATTGATAACATTATTTTGTTTTGGTTGTTTATTTACATTGAATTTATTTACAATGACCCAAAATGCACGTGAATCTTTGGCATTAGCTAAGTCGGTGACAGTTTGTTTTTCAAAATTTTGTTTTTTATTTTTAATTAATTTCTTATAATCCTTTTTACTATTGATATAGTTCAGTTTGTTAACTACAGTAAAACCTTCTCGTCTACATACTTTTAGATGATATTTGACATTTTGTTTCGAACTCTTACATTCGATATCGAACCAAGGTTTATTAATTTGTTTTCTACAATTTCCAGTTATTTTTACCGAAAGTAAACCCAAATTTTCACCAACTTCAAAAATTGTATCTACCAAATTTTTGTAAACAGCATTAATGTCACCTAAATGAAAATTGAACTGAATATTTGGTGAAAATTGCATTGCATTGTAATAATCAACAGCTTTACTGTCATCCCACGTAATAATCATTTTTTTTTTTGAAATAGATCTATTAGATTTTGGATAAAGTTTATTTCCCTCAACAGTTACTACAACTGGAAAATGCTGAGAATTCGATACAGAATCACAAACTTTAAGATCCAATATTCTGGACAAGTTAGAATAGTAACACCACACTAAATCGATTGTACTATCACCAAGAGTACTTGAAAAAGTAATTTGACCGTCTGCATCAGACTTAGTTCTGCCATTCAGCAGTACGAATCCTAATAATTCCATGAATTCTACGAGTTCTCTTCCTTTACTTGTACATACTGAATCTCTGTTAGAACGGTGACAATTTAAATTTGTATTTGTAAATAATTCATTATCTAAACAATTTAAATCACCAACTCTAGAATTCATGTCACCTAGAATTAAAAATGTAATATTACTATATCTGTTAACAACTGAATCTACTACTAACGAAAGTTTTTCCAAACTATGGCTTAAATCCAAATTCGGTTTAAAGTAAACTAGGCAAATTATTATCTTAAAGTTATTATTTTGAATTAATATAATTAACCATTCATCACATTTGTCGAGAATATTAACTGAATTATTTTTATGATTTTTTACCAAAATTGCTAATCCGCCACTAGGTCTTCCATATTTATACTTTCTTATAGCATTAACAAAAAAGGGGGTATAATTTTTTAAGTAGTAGTAATTGTTATTATCGAGAATTATTTCTTTTTGTAACCATGTTTCACAAAAACATAAAACGTCAAAATCACATGTTGAATTGTCCGAGAAAATATTACTTACATTATGAAACCCTTCAATATTCCATAGGCATATTGACACATTGCACTGTACCTGTAATTGCTATTGCGTTAAACGATGCGAAGATGAAATGTTACCAGAACTGGATTGGTCTTTAGGAATTTGTGTTGACGACATCGTAGAAGTTTTTCCTTTAGCACTACTAAAGTATTCATCCAGACGCTTCCTTTTTCTCTCTTGTATAGCTCGGTCATCAGTGGGTACTTTTGGCGGTGTAATAAGAGGTGAATCCCGTTCTTGAACTGCAATATTCAAAGCTAAACTTCCATCAGAGTTTGTAATAATATTGCTGGCCCGGACAGCGCTACCATCCACATAAAGTGTATCATATTTAAGCACTAATGAATTAAATTTTGTTTTAAATTGGTGTTTAAATTGAGATAATAATTTGCGTTCTAACAAAACACTTTTACTAAAATGTTCTGATATATAAATTTCAGTGTTTTTAATAACCGATTTTTTTTGTAAGATTGTATTTCTTAATTTGACAGATTCAAACTCAACCAACAAAACAGAGAAATTTACGTCTTTATTTAGCAGAAAAACATTTTCTAAATCGTTCGCACTACATTCCACCTTTAAAATATCTTTGATAAAATCTACAACAGTTGTTTTGTAATTAGCTTCGTTATTTAATGACAAACCTTTAAATATTAAATTCTTTTTCCTCAATTCACGATCTTGCAAATTGAGGCGAATATTTTGATTTTCAAGTTTCTTACGAAGATTTTGATTTTCTAATTGCAAATTTTTAACTGTTTGTTCCAGTTCCACCATTTTGTCAGAAATTTGTTGTAGAGATGTTTTCAAACTATTAATTTGTCCCGTATCTTTTTTTATTTCCATTAAAAGTTCAATAAAATTTACTTCATCATCACTGTTCATTTTTATTTTGTTACTAAATTTTGATATTATATTTTATAAAATTATGACTTTTTTTTTTTTAAATTTAAACAATGCTATCTAACAATTTAAAATTATTAATTAAAAGAACATTAAAAACAAGTTATGTAAGCACGTCTGTATTGCTCAAGAACCAAATCGCAACTCCCATAGGTATGTATATCACACATTTGAGGAAATAAATTAGAATACTTTTTCGCGAAAATCGCTACTTCATAGTAATAGATTGATGGTAGCGTCAGTATTTTATGTTTTTTGAAAAATGGCACGCATGTATCTGTTTGCCGTAAATTAAAGATTGCTCTTATACACTTTTTCTGTAATAAAAATATTTGGCTACTGTTGACTGAATTTCCCCAAAATATCACTCCATATCTAAGCGACGAGTATACAAAGGCGTAATAGGCTTGTAGAGCTGTTTCTATGTCAACTAGTGTGGACAACTGTCTTAAAAGGAATACATATTTAGTTATCTTATTTCTTAAGAAATCAATGTGAGGTTTCCAATTTAATTGACTATCCAACTGAATCCCCAGAAATTTGCAATAATCCACAGTTTTTAGCTCTTCCCCCTGCAGATTAATTTTCAGTATTCTGTCTTGGTTATTTCTGGTATATTGCAGGATATTTGTTTTTTTTACGTTCGAACTAAGAGAGTTAGCACTAAACCAACTCTCCAATTTATTGAATGCATCCTTTAATGATTCAATTGCATTCTGAAGAGTGGATTCACTAATGATCAAGTTTGTGTCGTCAGCAAACTGCGTTATATTATAAGTTATATTATTTGGCAAATCATTCACATATACTAAAAATAGCAAAGGCCCAAGTACACTCCCTTGTGGTATCCCTCTTTTTAGATGGATTGTGCTGGATTGATAGCCATCAATATTAACGCTTTGTGTCCGTTCCTGCAGATATGATTGGAACCATTTTAATGCTATTCCTCGGACTCCATATTTACTAAGTTTATACAATAATAAATCGTGATCAACACAATCATAGGCTTTACTTAAGTCCGCAAATAGGGAAAATACTTTTTCATTTTTACTTAAATTATAGATAATTGATTTAATTGTGTTGAATATTGCTGACTCAGTATTTTGGTTAGGTATGAATCCAAATTGTTTATTGTTAAGGATTCCAAACTTTTCCAAGTAATTCATAAGTCTAGAATACACAGCTCTTTCAAATACCTTTGATATGTTCGAGATAAGTGAAATTGGTCTATAATTATTCGCTCTTGTAGGGTCTCCATTTTTGAATATTGGCTTAACTGTAGATTTTTTCAATAAGGATGGATACCAACCATTAGTGAAGGACACATTCAAAATGTGTGCTAATGGTAGGGACATATAAATGGCACTAGATTTCAAAACTTTTATTGGCACCTCGTCCGGGCCACATGAATTAGTATTTTTCTGCATATGAATAAGATTGCATATTTCGGTAGTATCAGTTGGATAAAAGAAAAATGAGCACTGCTGGTCGTTCAGATTAATACTATTATAGTTTGGTTCCGGCAGGTTTAGATTCTCTGTTATATTAGCAAAATAGTCATTAAAAATTTTTGCAATTTCTTGTTTATTTTGAATCAGTTGGTTATTATGTGACAATAGTATGTCAGGCTTGTTTTTATTTGTACCAGCTGTGTTTTTTATTATTTGCCACGCTGATTTTATAAAATTATTGCTATTATATAAATGATTTTTGTTAGCAATCTTTTTAGCTTCAATTACTTTATGTTTTAATGACTTTCTGCATAAATTATAATTATCTTTCAATTGCATATTGTGTGGAAATTCCTGAGTTAACTTGTGTATTGTGTTTTTTTAGTGTTGACATTTGAATAATTTCGTCTGTCACCCAGTTGTGCTCATTTTTCTTATTGTGGTTTGTTTTTTTAATAATTTTAAGTGGGAAACACAGTGATATGTGATAGTTCAGAATTTCGTGAAATAGATTATATGCTCTATCTGGATCACTTTCGTTCAGGACCGTCAACCAAGATTCGTTTGAAATAAGGTATGTAAACAATGTAATATTATTTTTACTAAAATTTTTTCGATATTCAGTTGTTATATTATTTATTTGAATCATCGGGTTGATAGTTATTGACTGAGCATAGTGATCCGAGATGTCGCTCTGTAGTATTTGTGCATTGTAACTGACTATTTGATTATTTACCAATATGTTATCGAGACACGTACCCTTATGACTTGATTGCCTTGTAATTCCACTGATTGTAGTCTCCAATCCAAACTCATTCAAAATTTCGATAAATGATTTGGTGTTTCCATTGTCTAGGTCCAAAATATTAATGTTAAAATCACCACAAATGATTAATTTATATGCATGTCGATTTGCAATTGTTTCTAGAAGATTCGCAAATTGCTCAAGAAACACGTTAATATTCCCTGTAGGTGATCTGTACACGCATACAACAATCATTTTAAATTTCCTTAAATCTATCGCAGTCACTTCAAAATGAAATTCTTTTGCAAACTCATCTGTATTGATTATTCTAAATTCGTACCCGTTTCTAACATATATGCTACATCCCCCATTTTTAGCCGTTTTTCTACTGTATTGCACTGCAAGTTCATAGTTGTCGAGTTGTATTTTTTCATCCATTTTACACCAGTGTTCTGTAATGCATAACACATGGAATATGTTGTCATTTTCCATTAGTGCTAATTCTATCTCCAAGTGTTTATTCCTGAGGCACTGGACATTATGGTGGTAAATATTTACTTCTTGTTTATTTTTAATATGTTTGGTTATGACTTCTTTGTCAGTGTGGCTGGTGGAGAAAAATTTATTTTTGGTTTCCTGAATTCCCTAATTATTGCGTTACGGGGCCACAACTGAGCATCCATAGCACTTTCGAACAATTCAGCTGGAATAGCCACTTTGAATGCCGCAACCTCGGTCGACTGTATTTGTAGTTTCGAGCAGCTTATGGGTCTTATATTTATGTCGTTACAGTATTCTAGTACATCATCCTCCGTAGTGTTTTTGTCAAGACGTGAAATAAAAATCCAACGTCTAGCTTCAACAGTTTGAATCTTAGTGCCTAGTTTAGCACCTGTTAGTGTAGGTCTTTTGTGTTCTTTTTTATTCCCACGTTTGTACTGGACAATCTTGAACTCTTCTGTCGGCTCCGATACCTGCTCCTCACTATGTAAAGTTGTCACCGTTTCATCACGTGGATCAATCCGTTTAGATGTCTCAGGAACATTTTTGATTGGAGAAACACTATTATGTTGAGTCACACGTCCAACACCCTCAACCACCTGGGAAAAGGATCTTGTGATAACGCGGTTTCTCTCTCCTCCGTCCTCGGGAATAGATGCCTTGGGCTTTTTTAATGTTTGTTGTGGTGGATTATGTATGGTGGATTTCTCAATGTTATTTTGTATTTCTGTATTTTGTTTTTGTGTTTCTTTTAAATTTTTGATTTCTGCACCTTGTGTTTCAATAATATTTAACTGCTGTTGTAACATTTCTTTGCAACTTTTTATTTCCATCGTTAGTTCACTAATTTTTTGTAATACTATATCGTTATATGATGACATGTCATTGCTAGTGGATTCTTTGTTTACACATATGTTACAGAACCATTTGACATTCACGTTGTTTTCTATAAACTTTAATTCTGTTGGTTTAAAATTTGAACATTCATAATGAATATTAACATTGCAAGATGAATTTTTACACTTTAAAACTTTTATATTACTTTTTTCAATTTTTAAGCGACACACATTACATACAACGTCGGCCATCTTGGCAAATATATATATTTTATTTATAAAATTTTAGTAAATTTTTCGTATTCTAGGGACCTCAAAACATTTTTCTTTTAGAGCCTCAGCCTCAGGTTCCACCGTGACACCGGCCGTAATAGCTGAATTTCGAGTTTTCGAAATTCGCTAATAATAGATATTTGTAATAATAAACGTATCAGGCATGTATGCACGTATTGTTATATAATATAATAATATTGCATTTCTATATCAATTCATTGTTTTAATTTATATCATACAAACTAAAGCAGACTGTAATAAGTATGGACGTTCATAGAGAATAAATATAAATAATATTTTCAAATCATATTATTAAATGGAGATCACGGGTGAAGAAATTTAGAAACATTTATTGAGTTCAAATGGAATATATTAATTAAATATGTATTTATTGATGCAATAATTTTACTCCATATTGTACAATTTTGTTTTAAAGTTTGTATTTAGCTTCGTATATAATAGTTTTCCTGTAATTCAATATTCTCTAATTTAGGCATATGCATTATGCAACTTACAAGGAAAGGTATCCAACTGTATCTCTCAAAAATTTCTGAAACTTTGGTGAATTGTAAATCTTATTAAAACTAATCCAAAGCAATATTTTGTTCGTGCCCATAAGCGGTTTAGGGGGGTGAAACTCACCCCTGAAAATTAGAATTTTTTTTAATCTTCTTAAATATCTTGGAAATGGTAAGAGCTTTGGTAGGGAAACTACATTTAGTTGTAAATGGCACTTTAAGATCTTTATTATGATACCAAAATTAAAGATATAAAATCATTGGGGTTTCATCCCCCACCCTCAAGCCCTAAATTTATTAGGTATTTTTTGATAAAAGAGGAGATTGTTATGTGTAAATAAAAAGAATTTTTAATTAATATATTTTACATCACACCAGTGTATTTCTTGTTGCATAAATACACCTTTTGTTAATATTAACTTGGGAAAATTTATAACTTTTTGTTTTAATAATGAGCAAAAATAGGGCCAAAGAATCTCGTATTTTAGTAATGAATTGTTGCAAACTTTCGATATACTTTAAAATACATAATTCAGAAGGAAAAAATATACTGCACCCCCCCCCCCCATTCTCTACTGATATCTATACAAATCTAATTTACTTATTTATTTGTTTTTATTTATCTATACAATTGTCAATATTTTTAAGGTTTGTAATCTACACAATAATGATATTGTTCATAAAAATGTTCAAAACAAAAATATTGTCCACACCAAGCACATCTTATAAAAGCCGGTTTACTACATACACTATACTTTGATGCTCTTCTTTCTTCTTTGGAAAAGCAATATGTTACAGAATTTTCAAAACTTTCTGGTCGTTGGTCAATATATCTACTTTTATACGATCCATACTTGAACAAATTTTGAAAACGAGGCGACGTAAACTGATTGTGAGCTAGAGACTGAAGTTTTAGAATGTTGTTACGGCGATGTAAATCAATATCATATACTCATTTAGAATTACATTATGAAAATAATCTGATGAATTGTTTCCAGAGTCGATATCCATAAACATCCAGAGGTTAAAATATTGACAATTGTATAGATAAATGAAAATAAATAAATAGGTAAATAAGATTTGTATATATAGATAGATTTCTCAAGTATGGGGGAAGGGGGGGGGATGCAGTGTATTTTGTCATTCTAAATTATGTATTTTAAAGTATATTGTAAGTTTGTAACAATTCATTGCTAAAATACGAGATTCTTTGACCATATTTTTGCTTATATTTAAATCAAAAAGTCAAAATTTTCCCCAAGTTAATATTAGCAAAGAGTGTATTTATGCAACAAGAAATAAACTGGTGTGATATAAAATATATTAATTAAAAATTCTTTTATTTACACATAACAATCTCGTCTTTAATCAAAAAGTACCTGAAAAAATTAGGGGTTGGGGGTGGGGGTTGAAACCCCAATGATTTTATAACTTTAATTTTGGTATCATAATAAAGATCTTAAAGTGCCATTTACAAATATATATTGTTTCCCTACCAAAGCTCTTACCATTTCTAAGATATTTAAGAAAATTGAAAAAAATTCTAATTTTCAGGGGTGAGTTTCACCCCCTTAAACCGCTTATGGGCACGAACGAAATATGGCTTTGGATTAGTTTTAATAAGATCTATAAACCACCAAAATTTCAAAAATTTTTGAGAGATACAGTTGGATACCTTTCCTTGTTAGTCAAGAGTATGGGTTGGAAAATAAATATAACATCATATCGCAGGCCCAACAATGTACCGTTTCTCGGGCGATGTAATATTTTGCACCGCAGAATTACTGTTTCCAAAAGGTGGTGTAGGGACTGAAGTTTATGATTTCACATATACAAAATAAAATAAAAATGTACTAGCTAGAAATTTTAAAACTTTTAATGATATATTTTTATTTGATATTTTTGAGATGGTAGCTATTTATTATAATGATACAATTTTTTTATTTTCTAAAGGTAACAGATAATTATTAACAAGCTTTTAATATTTGTATTCACTTTGATTCACTAAAATTTTTAATATACCTACCTATGTTAGTTTGTTTTTATAACGATATTCTAAAGATAATTAGTTATCGTCATAAACAGTAGGTATAGAAATATTTTTACCAAATGAAAATGATTTCATGCGATAGTAATGCACGTAAGATAGCACAGCAAACAAGCTTGTAGTATAGCTATGTATCTCTTACAAGATCTACTACCTAATATGTTGAAAAAGGATAGTAAAAATTATAATAACTTTGATAAATGATAAAATTTCATTTTTACATTCCAACTATATGAATCATTTGCATTTTGTATAAATGCGAGTATACTTCATACTGTCACTACAGATATACAAATGAGACCGACTCAAAATGCTTGATTATATTTATAGGTTTACAAAATGACGCTAAAATAATGTATTCTCATGGAATTACTTTGTCGAAACGTTACTTTTAACAATTTTTAAAACAAGTAAAATTATTCTGAATTTATTAGGTATCTAACCTTTTGTTGAATTATAAGCCGATTATATATTTATAGAATCGTAACAAACAAACAGTATGTAAACAATAGGAAAATTTTCAATGTAATGTTAATTTAATAAATGAATTTTGCTCAGTTAATAAAAATGATTTCAATAAATTTCTTGCCTAAATGATATTCAATTAAATTATGATATATGGTCAGTCCAATAGAAATCACCCAGCCATATTTTTCAACATTTTTGAATTTCCTCATTTTATTATCAGCTGCCCGCACCAATAATAGGTGAGTGCAAAACGAGGGTTAAAAAAATTTCAAATTTACTTTTTTCAGTGTCCATTTTAAATTTGGTTTGGTAGCCTTTGCGATTGAAAGCAAGTATTCCGCAAGTGTATCTAATTGTTAATTTTACAGATATCAAAACAAACTTGAAACCAAAACTATCAGAATGATACGCTTTAGATTTTTCTCCTTATGTACAATATTACCTAAGTAGTGAGGAAAGTGGAGAAAAATATTTACAACTAGGAAGTGACAATTAAGCTAAAACGGGACTTTTAGAAGTGCAAAATTATTAAAAGGAAGAAAAACTTACCATCAATTGTTTTTCTTGTATAGACTTGTTATAGGAATACTACCTGTAAAAATTTCAAGCTTGGGAACCTTCTGCTTTTTTTATAGGTATATTTTTTTTAAAAATGGCCCAAACCGTATCATGGCAATATTTAAAGTTGAATATCTCAAAAAAGACGAATAAAAAGAGAAAAATTATGAAATTTGTACAGGTTACACCTCTTTATGATATAGACTTGTAATACAAATTCCAACGTTTAATCCTCGTTTTGCACTCACCTATTAATTATTGGTTAGTAACTGATCAAAAAAGTAGGAAAATCAAAAATGTTGAATAATATGGCAGCGTGATTTCCATTGGTTTGACTCTGTGTAGTTTATTTAAATATATTATTATAGAAAGTGACTAATTGATTATTTACATAATTAAGAAACTACATAACTTAATGATATCGTAACGTAAATTATGTATTAAATTATGATGTGTAAACAAATGTATGAATATGATGCTAATTTGTTAGTAATATTTACACTTGTGTAGACCGTACGTTTTAATTTTATAGCGATATATAGATAAGTGTGTTGTACAAATAATTATCATTATTCGTTCCAGGAATTTTCTAGTATTTTCCATTATGATAAATTTAAGAATAAGAGATTATTTGCGAAAAACGAAAATACACATTTTAGTTAAGGGGAGGTTTACTTGAGAGTCGTTAAAAAAATCGATTTTTTTTCTTTTTGCAGAAATTGGTAGCTAATTATGTGTAGAATATGATCCGTTTTGCTGAATATCTTATGTGTAGAATATGATTCGTTTTGCTGAATATCTTTCAGCAAAAGTGATTTTGCTGAAAGTAATTTAAGGGAAGGTTTACTTGAGATTTAATAAAAAAAATCGATTTTTTTTTGCCGAAATTGATAGCAAATTATGTGTAGAATATGTTCCCAAAGTGATTTTACTGAAAATAATTTAAAAACAAGATTCTTGCACATTAACCGAATCCAGCTTTCTATAAAAAAAAATTCAAAAAACGTAGTTCACGCAATAATGAGTATTAAATATAAAATTTTGAAAATACGTTTCTTTATATATATTTTATAATATCTCGGAACTACATTTTTGGAACTGGCGGACACGATAACTCAAAAACTATTCGATGGATCCTTTTTTTAAATTTTTTATTTTAAAGATAATTCAATTCTTCGGGACCTCTACCTAAGTTCGATACACTTTTAATATTTTTTTTTATTTTTAAGCTTACTTTAAAGAGCGAAAAATAAGATAAAAATCGTAATCAAAAGTTCAAACATCCGCCATTTTTTTTCTTTCAGCAATTTATTGATATTATAGATAGAGGTGCCGGTACTCTTCATATATTTTATAAATCCTTTTGTTTTTGGATTTCGGTGGTTTATTACCGGCGCTTGGATGTCCACCAACAAGGCATTGGATTTTCGGATCGTCACACTGCAGTATCTATAAAATTGACAATTTTTTATATTTTTCCTTGAAACATTTTTTTGTATAGTTTAATACTTAATAAATATGTGTACACAATTTGAAATTGATATTTACTTCCGTTCTTGAGAAAAAAATTCTAGAAAAATACATAATTTTGAAGGACTCGAGTAAACCTCCCCTTAAGTATATAATCTCATTTAAAGTGAATTTTACATTAATGAGATTAGTTTCAAAAAATTTTTTTTAAAAATTCAGTTTAATTTTGAGTTTACTGTGGGCTTACACATATGTATTTTGCTATTAGTGTCGTTATCCAAAAAAGAGGAACAAATAGAAAATATTTGGTTTCCTCCTTAGCAAGTATAAGAATACTATATTATTGCTTTAGAATTAAGTATGGATGAGAAGTTTTTATGGTGGACCTTTGTCTGACTGTTTAAATTAGAGCTTGTTCGAGTTTACTTGAACACTAACAACAAGGCGGAGAATCGATTGTTTATAACTATAAATAATGCAGAACAAAGTTCACAGTATAATGCACAGAAGGTTTTAAAAAGATATAAATCGTAAGTATAGTAGAACTATACGAGTAGATACAGAGCTCTTGTTTTAATGAACAGTGTGTACGTAGTCGGTGTTCACATAAGAAAGATGAAAGAAGAAGCTGCCGAGCTTTAAGTAGTTGTTATGAAAATTGGTAAAAGAATATATTAACAAACACGGCTAACAACATTTAAGTGAATTTGGTCTTCTTTAGTTTTTCGAAAACTAAAATTTTATTTAGTTCAAATCAAATGGTTTTGTAAAACTGAAGTTTTACACTTGATAAAACCAAGGTGGGCTCGCTTATAACAATTTAAATTTCTAACTCAGACAATTTGAAGAAAGTGGAGATAGTAAACATAATTAAGTGCAATTATAAAAGCAATAATACAGTCAACACATTGACGGTTACGGGGTTTGACAGTGTCAAATAAAGCCTAACAAACTGCGACACAACGCTGTACCGCTTTAACAATTCGGTATACACTATACCTACACCAATAAGGTATGTACCATAGGAAAAAATGGCTTGCTCTCTGTCTAAACGCTATAGACATCTGTCTAAATGCAGTAGACTTTCAGTATCTATCGTATTTATCGTATTGTCCGTGTATTGGTATAAGTTGTCAGAACGGATGATACGATACACGTTGATGGTCATAAGCGCTGTACCGTGTAAAGTAAAACCTAGCTAACTGCGACAACGGTGTACCGCGTTAACAATTCGGTAAAAAATATACACCAAATGCTCTCTATCTAGGCGCGATAGATACTGTAGTGACGTCAGTAGATCTCTGGTATTTGTCGTACGTATCGTACCTATTGTGCCTTTACGGAGAATGGTGAGAGCAAGCTACACTTGTCTATATATTGGTACATATGTTACCAAAACAGAGTATCAGTTGCACATTTTGTCGTATTATGTCTCATGACCATTAACGTGTTAATAAAATAGAAAATAAAAATATTTACATAAATTTAGATAATTTTTGGCATACTGATTGATAGCATATTTAAAGCGTTTATCGAATGATTTTTTATTAAAGCTATTTGATATTGTTATAAAATTTTAGTAAACATTTTCTAGAAAAATGGAAAAACATAGTATATAATTAATAAAATAATTGGCATTCAGTCTACAAATGAATAATTATATTGGATGGGTAGCGGTGGTACTGGGTAAATGGTAGTACGGACATATACGTATAGAGATACATACATATTTACCTCAAAACAAGCAGTAATTAGTCGTATTCTCATTTCAAATAATATCGTACGTAATATAGGTACATGAATATATCACCGTTAATTACCAAAATCTGTTCGACAGTCTTTGTTTATTCAAAAATTGTAATTACGTAACGAAAAAAATTCAGTATATGACATATTTTTCTGTTCGAAAACAGGTGATACTTAGCGTAATAATTTATGTAAGTAATTTAAGCTAATTTATTTACAAATTTTCATAATTGCTAGAAATAGAAATATTAAATTTTTCTTTGTATATAAGTTCCAGTCAAAAAAAAAAAAAAAAAAAAAAAATAAATAAATAAATAAATAAATAAATGTACGTAATATCATCACTTTTCAACCCAAGATTAATATCACTTCTATTCTTAAGTGATTTTCATTATTTTTGGATTTATTATACATAATTTGCACAATAGAGATTTTCTGTGCGTTAGATAAATTCTGGTGAGAACCAGAATTCTTGAGAGAGATAATTTTTATTTTAATTCAATTTCTTAAATGGCGGTTAACTAATAGAATTTTTGCGACATAATATTTCTCCAAGTGCTACAAACTTACATATATAAATTGAGTGAAAAATAAAAAATAGAAATTTATTCCAAGTGTGTTCAAGATTGCACGATCAAAATGGAAATTTTTATGGCATGCGCAATCGATTCCGGCCATTCTGTCATCGATTTTAGATATTTATTGTTGATATCTACAGAATATTATGAGTGTTATGACGAAAAATGTAACAAAGTTAAAAAAATTAATGAATTATTAATTAATAAATAAGAATACATAATAAAGTGACACTAACTTTGCTTATATAGCATGACAAAATATTTCCACAGCTAATTTAAAAGATGGTTTTCTTCCTTAAGACCATTGTGATAACTGAGTTCGTTCTATTTCTGTAATGTAGCGAAGCTCTATTGCTTCACAGCGATAGGTATATTCACAGCTCTATGTTTTTGTACTGTCAACATTTTCTAATTTTCCTATTCTAAAATAGGTACCTGCAACTAATTTTGATAAAATTTTAGATAGATAAATGTTTTATTTAAAAATATTTTGGATAAAATTTTATGTAGGTAAATTGATTAACAACTGGGTAATTAATATCAATTTTTATAACTAAAAGAACAATTCAATTTTTTTAGCCACAGTGTGCAAAATTTCATTATTATCTTTTCTTCAAGTAAAATTTTTATAAAAAAATTTTAATTTAGTAGTTCCACTTTCATTGCAGTTATATACTTAGCTTTTAATCCAAGTTTAATCGAAAGCGTAACACTTTTCTTTAATCTTTTAACCCAAAGTTAACTGAAACTATTATTATTTTTTTACTGTGACGGTTAAACACCTACCAAAGTTCACTTCAAAAATAATCATGTGAAAAATGAAAATCTCTGTTGGCGAAAATAGTGTACAATTTTTTTTCTTAACGCTTAGATTTTTTTTTCCAGAAAATAAAAACATAAAAAACAAAACATAATTCTGATAAAGAGTTAATAATTTCTACAACATTAGAGTGATTAATTTTGTCTAGATGTTAAGTAGAATTAATTGAGCTCGGATTTCAATGATACTGTGTTTAATATGAATACGTTTATATAATTATATGTAGTCAATATAAATATTTGATTTTGAAGTACGCATATTTGGTTGCATTAATTATTGAAACAGTGATTATTAATATTATTGTGTTATTAATGAATTAGTGCTCACGTATTTATTTAATTATGTGTAAATTATTATATATACCTCTTTTCAGATAAAATTGATCATGAGTTTTCTTTAAAAAATTAAATAATTTTGTATTCGAAACAAATCGATCTTCTATTCTTTTCTAAAAATAAACTGCAAATTTAAAATTTACATAAATGCAATAATAAAAGAGATAAAGCCAAGAAAACGGAAGTTATTTAAATTCAAAGTTACGAAGCATGGTTAAATTTAACTGAAATAGACCATACTTAATTAGGTATTTATATGCTTACTGAAATGAACCACTGAAAAAAATAACAATATGCGGAAAATTAAAAAAATTTTATTAATAACCATTTAGTATGAAATTATTGGTTGTAAACAGAAGTCAGTCCAATCTCTGTGTTATTAACAAATTTTTATTTTTATTAGGACGAGCGAAGGTGGACCTCCATAAGGCAGTAATTGACACATTTTTGTAAGCCCCATAAAGCTAGCCACCCCCCTCCCCCTCCAAAAAAATGCAAAATCCCAAAAAACTAGTAGATAAAAAATAGATGTATTTTAGGTGTAATTAGGGGTGCTAATAAAAAATTAAGTGTTCCTACCGTTTTCCAGAGAATATGAAAAACGGTAGGGGACGGCTAGGTTTAGCCGTCCCTTAGGTAAAAAAAGTGTTTAGGGTAATTTAAAGTATGGAGAATTAGGTGTAAATTAGGTGTTATTCGGCCATGCGGACAAAGAAAAAGAAAATTTTAAGAAAAATCTTTAAAATATTTTAAACCATGGAAGCGCTGTGTATAACGTTAATTAAGTTATACACCGCACTTCCACTGTTTGTTGAATGTTGTATATTTTGTTATATAACTGAATAGAAAAATGTTAAATATATTCTTAACGTTCCCAGCACCTCCACCAATTCTATAATCATGATGTTATGAATGTGATAACTTGTTATAAATTTAGATTATCATGTAAATATAAACCGTAAACATTCAACTGAAGTTTTCAACTACTTTGTTAAATGAATGAGTGTAAAAAACTAGAAAAATAATTTGTTTTTCTTCACAGAGCTCCCGATGTTTGTTAGGTTATTATATACACATTATACCATATAGTTACAAAGAAAAATATTTAACATCTTATAACGTTCCTAGGGGTTCACAAGGTTGAAGGCTTATATAGCACGGCCGAATTGAAAATTTCTAAAGCGTTGTTCACATATAAGTAAGTAGATTAGTAGTTAGTAGAACAACTTAGTAACTTAGTAGAACAACTTAGTAGTAAGTGGAACAGGAAAAAAAATAACAATCAATGGTATGCATAAGATTGAGTATTGTGAGACTCTGCTCAAGTGAATATGAATATGTTGTCAGATACATGCACCCGGATACACACAGATGCATATATGACAACATATTCATATTCACTTGAACAAAGTCTCACAGTACTCAACTTTATGCATGCCATTGAATATTCGTTTACCTGCAATAAACGTTTGTGTATTGTGAACAAAATACATACCCAATTGATATCCAAAAGCCAGTTATTACCGCCCCATAAACCATTCTTATAATAAAACTGTTACATTAAATTTTAACAAGAAAAGAAAAAACATACACTGTTAAAAAAAAGTAAGTGGTTGGATATGTTAAACTAGTATAAATTAATATAACTAAGTGAATATTATATTCATTGTTTTAAACATACAAATTGTACAGTATAATAATTGTAAATATTATTGTGATATCTGAATATAAAATACCCCTGTCGCAGCATCCTGCATAACATAGCGAATTTCCATTTACAAAAGTACGTTTTTCTCGGAAACTAGTTGATATAGAGTAATTGTAAATAAAAAAACCTTCTTTATGTGAATTTTCCGCCTCATTCCGCCAAATCTTTTTCACGAAAAATGTCCAAAACACCGTAAACGTTTTCACGAAATTTCTTAAAAATAAGATGTTTCGTTCTTGAGTTATCGTGCGGACACATGGTAAACATTTATCTAAAAGTATCCACACGATAACTCAAGAACGAAACATCTTATTTTTAAGAAATTTCGTGAAAACGTTTACGGTGTTTTGGACATTTTTCGTGAAAAAGATTTGGCGGAATGAGGCGGAAAATTCACATAAAGAAGGTTTTTTTTATTTACAATTACTCTATATTAACTAGTTTCCGAGAAAAACGTACTTTTGTAAATGGAAATTCGCTATGTTATGCAGGATGCTGCGACAGGGGTATTGTTATCTCTATAGTTGTTAACTCTACAGCCCTCTGGCGTTTATTCAATATGGATGTACAACTCAATAATTATTCAATCACGTGTTCAATTCAATCACACAACGATATTAATACGTCATCTTCGATGACATAAAAAAGATGGCATAATGCGTGTTTACCACGCACTTGACAATTTTTTTTATTTTGTAATTTATTATGTACATATTGTACATGCATATAGATCTTTGACGAATATATTGGTAGTACCGTAGCATATATTATGTACATATGTACTAATTCTATATATCGTCATTTGACTTCAGTAACAAAATAATATATATCCCTGTTGCAGCATCCTGCATAACATAGCGAGTGTCCGTTTATAAAAATTAATTTTTCTCGGAATCTAGTAGACATAGAATAATAATTTAAAGACCAATTTTATGTAATTTTTTCTTCTGGTTTAAATGGTGTAAAAAAATTTTGCAAAAATTTTTGAATAAGTGGAAATTTTGGCAAAAAACTATTTTTTTGCAAGAACAAACACCATGTTCCTGGCATCCGACGTGTCTGGCTAACGAACTTGTCCAACGGTTTGGGATTTCCAACATTTTCACCAAATTTCGTAAACCTAGGACATTTCGTTCGAGAGTTATCGTGCGGACACATATATATATATATATATACATATATACATATATATATATATATATATATATATATATATATATATATATATAAATTTTGGTGAATATTATTTTCGGTTTCTAGGGACCTCAAAACAAATTTCTGCCATGGTCCCGGGTTCAAGTCGCGTCATGACAGTGGCTGTAATAGCGAGCTTCCATTCTGGAAATTCGCTAAAAGCCTTTTTTTCTATTCAATATATATAAATTTTAAACATCCATAGATTTTGCCCTTTTTAGTGACATCAAAAATGATTAGTAAAATGTTTGTGTTCCTTGTTATTCGCATTTAAATAACCATTTTATCCTGCTTACTAATTTAAGTGTTTCTATTTTTATTTATTTATTTATTTATTTATTTATTTATTTATTTATTTATTTATTTTGGGCGTTTGTTTACGTCACATTTGATGTCGCGTCTATAGGCGGCTTGTTCATTTAGATTTGTTTATGAATTTTTGTATTTTTGAACAATTAATTTAACATGAATATTTTTATTTTGTTATTTATTCATTTATTTATTTCTTTAAAAACTTACGTTAAATTATTTTAATTTCACAGTTTTAGTATTACAATGAAAAATTTCGCAATATTTTTTGCTATGTGTATACTATAACATGTAACTATCAAAAAAGTTTTGGAAATATTTTTAACAGTGTAGATATATCTTAACCTTAACAAAATTCATATATTTATTGTTATAATACCTATTGTTATATTTTTTTCCTGTTCCACTTACTACTAAGTTGTTCTACTAAGTTACTAAGTTGTTTTATTAAGTTACTAAGATGTTCTACTAACTACTAACTACTAATCGACTAATCTACTTACTTAGGTGTGAACAACGTTTAAGGTAATATTCTAACCGATTTGGATTAACATAAAATTCCAAAGTCAGAACTTTATTGAATGAGTGACGAATATGGATGAGAGTGCGAAGCTAATACGAGAAATATGGAAAATAAATATTTCCAAACCGAATTTAAGGTCGAGCGGCATCAGGCTGGAATCAGAATCCGTAAGAAGTTATAGTACTTACGTCTCAATTTAATAATTCGATTTAAGTATTCATAAAAAGTTTTTTTTTTGCCGTTTTTAAGGATAATTTATTTCTTGTATATTTACCATAAAATAAGATTGAAAATCTCAAAAAATTATTATTATTAATAGATATAAATTAATAACAACAAAAATAATTGCTTTAGTTATATACTAAGAGAGCCGAATTTATATTTTACCAGGTCCTAAATTATTAAGTAATTAAGTGGATAAGCAAATGACCCTTACTTTTTTTCATTTTTTTCCCAAGGACACAACATATAAAATAAGAACACTCAAACATGTTTAACTTTAGTATTCATTGGAAATAAAGCAAATCCAAAGAAGTTTGTCTACAATATTTGCCAGATACAAAATAAGAATAATCCTATCAAAGATAAATTGCGAAATAATTCATTATCTTTAAACAGAACTGCACATTTCTATTTATAAAATAAAACTTAAGATCAAACAGTAGCCAGGCGGCTTATTAGAGTAGGAAATAGGAATGGGTCCAATAATGTCATTTTTATTTTATTTCTTTACATGTTTTATAGCAAATTCGTTAATAATATCGTTATATGTAATTAGCATCATCCTAAGTCATTGATACGGGGCCCTGTGCAGCGCACCATTTGCACTTATTTCCGCTTCTTACGATCTTCATATTCCGTTTAGTGATGTCCGATGATTAATCGATTAGTCGGTTTATTGTTTCAAATTAAGTCATTTTTAGTCGACTATTTTACCTCCGATTAAATGGCTAAAATGATTAATTTTTATTAAATGACTAAAAACGACTAATTTAATAATTTTTCTGTATTATTTATTGGACTTCAAAAAATGAAAACTAAAAAATTACCTTTTTGTATGATTTTTCACTTTTATGTGATTAACACATTGTGATAATATCTCCATATCTTTTTTTTTTCTTAAAAGAAAAATATTAAATGTCAAAAATTAATTTCAAAAGAAAACCTCGTTTTTGAGAGTTACGTAGGTTACCCTATTTATGATTTGACTAAAAATTTAGTCGATTTGTCGACTATTCTATGCTCGATATTTTCGACTAATGATTAATTTTGCCTGAAAAATAATTTTAGTCGATTAATTGACTAACTGCTTTTCGGCTCGACATCACTAATTCCGTTACATCAAATCTATGTTTAAAAACAACTTATTTTGTAGAACACTGTTTGTGCACGTTTGACATGCACTTCATAGATTTAGAAAAAATAAGGAACAAATGTCTTTTTATTTAAAATAAAAAAAAATATGATAATAAAATTGAATAATACCAGCATATAAGTATGTATATAAACATATGTATACATTCTCAAAGCACTTACTAAATGTAAAATTATTGATGTTAAACAATTATTAACAAAACAATTATAGCAACAAATGAAAAATACTGTTTTAACAATTGTAAACATTCTATTTTGTTTTTGTTAATCCTACATAGATAATTCGAATTTTTTTTTCAAACGTTTTATTATTGTTTTATTGTTTTCTACTGTTTCTATATTTTTCATTATATTTTTTATTGTTTTTAAAATTGAAATATTTTTATAGAACCAAAACCAAATTTTAATAATATTTTCTGCGTACTTTTTGGGTATTAAATGAAAATTATTAAAATTATTATACAATTTAATTTTACTGTCTAATAATTAATGCCATTTTCTTTATTTAAAATATGAAAATCGTAGCGAAAAAAATAAAAAAAAAATTTGGTTATTTGGACTGTTTTAAAAAAAAAAAAAATACAAAATTAGATAGAATTAAATACAGAAAATTTAATTTTTGTCAGTTTTAGTAATCAATGATTAAATGTTAGCATAATAAACAATATGTTAGAACAGTTTCTTCTTATTACAATAAAGCACAATTTACGGGAGTTAATTAGATTAGATAGTCTTACATGCAACATTGTCATTTATACCTTGCAAAGATTGATTGCAGTTCGGTCTTTAAAAATATTGATAATACTGTAAATAGTTTTTCTCGTCAGTACATCACTGATATACTTTTAGTGGTGCGTTATGATGGCATATAACATGTTCTGGATTTATTTAACTTCTTCTTCAGCAATTGGAAGTTCACTATTGAAAGTGGAAGACAATCAAATGTTACATTTCTAGATGTACGAATTCTAATAGGAACTGAGAATGTACTTACTACAATAAGACAGTGGTTCCCAAACTTTTCTGCCTGCGACCTCCCGTTGCATTTAAAAATTTTAAAAGACCCCCGAAATATGTAAAAATGGATACGAAATGCGTAGAACATGGGTATGTAATCTGTAATCAACTATTTTCGCGACCCCCTCAAATAGATTTCGCGATCCCCACATTGGTAATTACTGCAATAAGGCATTAGATCATATTGTTCGTCCACGCTGACCATCTGGGTTTCTGGTCATCCATTACACGTCAAACGGAATACAGGTAACCTCCGAAGAACACGGGTACTTTTCCCCGAATAATACCGTTTCAAACTGCATAGGTATATTATTTGATATAAAACTATTTCCAAACATGTCATATATAAGTTTTTTTTTTTTTTTTTAATTTTACACTCGAAACAGAATTCTGTTTTTTGTAGTCTCGAGCAACACGATTTCAAAGACACAGAACCAATTAATCGTGTTCTTCGAGGGTTACCTGTATTGCATATTATTATAGTATTATTAGTGGCCCACAAACTTAATATATTGCATATGGTGTCGTTGCTTTGTCACTTTTCACAGCAAAATAACAGAAATACACGAGTCGACTTTCGGCTTTTACACCATCATCAGGTGAAAAACTTAACTAAAAATTGCTCTTTTTGGCGAAAACTATTTATAATATAGATCGGAGCAAATAATGCATTGGTGGGGGATGCTAGAGACAGAGACAGAGACAGATACAATCACAGTATACAATAAAATTAAAAATTTTTGTATTGTTTGCAAAGGTAGTTTACAGCGAAATTTATTTTTAAAAACTGGTTAGGTCCAATATTATTAAATTGACCGGAGCACACTGGGGAAAACCAGACACGTGAAAACAGCGGCGAACGACAATTACCAGAAACAAAGGAAATCATACAGACATCTGTCTGTTGATATGCACGAGGGGTTACACCCAGCAGGTAGCTGCTTTTGTTAAACTAAAAGGTTTGTTAAATGAAGTAAAATCTGTAAAATTTAAAAATAAATTTCGCTGTAAACTACCTTTGCAAACAATACAAAAATTTTTAATTTTATTGTATACTGTGATTGTATCTGTCTCTGTCTCTGTCTCTAGCATCCCCCACCAATGCATTATTTGCTCCGATCTATATTATAAATAGTTTTCGCCAAAAAGAGCAATTTTTAGTTAAGTTTTTCACCTGATGATGGTGTAAAAGCCGAAAGTCGACTCGTGTATTTCTGTTATTTTGCTGTGAAAAGTGACAAAGCAACGACACCATATTTAATATGGATTTTCACAAAGTAAACCTGTCTAGTATTAATTATTTAATATATTGCGAATATAGATCGATCTAGACAAATTTTCCTAAATTAACAATTTGACAAAACAATTTTCTCAAGAGGGGTAACGTTAATTCGTCATAAAAAACGCCTATTTTTTAAAATGTTTTCAGTCGCTATAGGTAATACAAATTTAATTAATCGATCGTAACGTTATACTACAACATACGAGCAATATTTCCTTAATTTTTTAAAACAAAGTATAAATAATTAAGCCAACGGCAGCAAATCTTCGGAGGCGTCTCGAAAAAAAGTTGTCTGTCGGTGAACAATGTAACTCATGAGTGAATTATCCGAAATAAAAAAAAAAATGGTAACATTAGATAACCGTTTTTCTAAGGTATCCTTGGGAGGAGATTTTTTTCGGTTTTTTAATTGTTTGTGACACTTAGAAGTGGAAAAATTGATTTTTTTCTAAAAAACGGACCTACATATTTGTTATTGTAAAATTAATAATTATGAAAAATTAAAAGAAGTCCCTAGGGATACCTGGCCATTTATGTAAGGAAGCTGTATATAAAATTTCAAAACAATCGGTCGAGTAGATTTTGATTTAAACTGTTCACCGGTTTCAAAAATGACAAGTGTCAGAAAATCGCTTTAAAGTTTTGTATACCTGAAAATCCAATATTAAATATGAAAAATTTTTTCATACCTACGTCATTGGTTGTAGTATACATTAGTATACTTATAAAGACCCATCGATGAATAAAAGAATTTAGGAATTCCGAGAGTCTAAAGCCATGTACCCGCTGGGAGGAATACAAAAACGTATCGGAGCAAAAAACGCTTAAAGGTACTATAATATCTTAGCTAGTTTTACTCCGATTTGTTTCAAATTTTGACACAACAATCTTAAGATGTTGTACAATCATATGAAACAATAAAAAAATGTGAACGAAAATTTAAATACGTTAGCCCCCCCCCTCCTTCTAATCGATAACTAACAATATGATTAAAATGATTGTATACTGTACATACAACAATAGTTCATTTCTAATAATGGATAAGATAAACCGTTCAAAAATAACGTATCACTCCCATAATTATATTGTTGGATAGTTAACTAATCCGCTTTCCCCCTCCTAAAATTCCAAGTGTTTTCAAACTTGAAAGGAGTAATTTCAGTCAAAAAAGAGGTACACAAGTGTTCTTGAATCTCTATGGTGATTTACTAAAATTTTTGTACTACTGCAAAAACAGTATTCCGTATTATGTAAAGAATTTAGCACAATATAAATTTCAATGGAATTGAAGACATGAGTGGATGAAGGTTTTATGTAAAATTTTTTCAAAAATTCATTTTTTACCAAATTTTGAAATATTCTATGCTGAAGTATCATATATTCAAATTTGGTTTCATTAGGTCCAATTGTTTCGTAAAAATTCAATAATAAACATGTGCTATTCAAACGCTTCTACTGTAAAATTATAAAAATGTGACATAACACCTTCATCCACTCACGTCTTGAATTATAAAAATGCTACCCTTCTGTCACAAGTACCTAAATTTACTCTGTAAAAAAGTATTTTGAAAATTATGCAACTATACCTACAATAGCTTGACAAAATATAATTATCTTTCAAGGGTGTGAGCGCTGGGAAAATAAAATCTACAATAAATTTGAAACGCATTGGCCGTAGAAAAATTATACATTTAAATTAATTAAATTTAGTTATATTTCGGTGGTAAATCAATGTGCAACCGTCATATTATGTACCTGTCTTGGATATAAAATGTGTTTATTGATGGCCCAAAAACCATAGGGACGTGTAACAAGATTCTTTTAAATTAGTTTACAGTTTACATCTTTAACTGTAATACCAAATTAAATCACATATTATTGAAATGTTAAAAACTTTTGTCTAAAATACAGTTAAGAAAAAAGTGATATTAAATTACAAACGCTTGCAACGTATATAGTTGTGTTTACTTTTTGTAGGTACGTCTATAGTAATATGTTAAATTTAATTGATTTTTCTATTAGGTATAGTTCATTCAAAGAGTGAATACGGTGAATACTGTGTATGCATGTACTCGCAATATTCAACAAAATTAGATGTTGTACCAGTTTATGACATTTGATTGTATTATTAATGTTGTTGCAGTAGCGTTATCAATGTATAACTGTCAGATGCTGTACTTACTTGTTAGTTCATTATCACAACAATGTATTCTGTTCATGTACCTACGCATATTTTCATGTAATTGTCAAAAGTTATTGAACTTGCAATAAAATAAATAAAAGACGAAATCAGTTTGTGCCAAAAACATCTGTCTAAATGATATTTTATCAATGATTTTTTGATACTTAATGATTTGCTCATTGAAATGCAACAAGGGTTAGACAAGTCAAATACAACCGGTTTATTTGTATAAGTAACGTAAGTACAGTAGATATACATTTTACGATTTAAGTGAATTATATAAAATAATATTTATTCACGAAATGGTTGTATAGGTTGTAGAGAATTGTTGTTACAAAATAATGCTGTTTGTGATGTTTATTAAATTTGTTTTTGTATTTGTATTTATTTTAATTAGAAATCTAATTGTAAGTATTTTGTTAAGGGTAGAGAATATTTTACATATACGAAGGAAGTTTTGTTATAAGTTTTAAGAATGTGGAATTGTTAATATATTAAATATCTTAGATAATATGGTAAAGTACAGTGAAAACAGTTTCTGTTTGTTGAAGAGTTAAGCAGATACGTTAAGTTTGCGGTACACGATGCTAGTTTTTGTAATAGTTCTCTTGGTTTAAGTTTTGATGGAAATTCTGCATGTTACATTGCTGGATAGTGACGCTACTGATGGGTCTGTTATACAAGACAAGATTAAAAGGCCCCAGGGACTGAATTTGTTGCCTCTAATATTTAATTGATAAATCAAAAACCCCATAGTCGTCATTGTGAATAGTGTCATTTATTTTATTATAAGTAACTAGCATAAAAAAATATTACAATGTGAACGTTGGAAACATCATTGTAGAATTATAGATACTTTTAGAAATACAGTGGAACCTCTCTTAACTGGACAGAATTTTTAAGCGAAAGTTTCCTTTAGGTCAAATATTCTGAAATTTTACACAAAGTCAGTTATTAATAGTTTTCCACTTCTTTTGCTAAAGGACTCAAAATTACTCATTTTCATATTTCAATTGTAATGTTCGTGTGAAGATGCTGTCTGGTTAAGAGAGGTTCCAGTGTATATTTTGTGTAATATTCTATGTTAATAAATATTGCATGTTATTGCCAGAAAAATTTTCATTTTAAACGATAAAAAATTGTAATTGGAGGGCTAATAGTAGGATATTTATCAAATATTTGTGCCTTCCTACTAATTAGACTAATTTCAGACACGTGAACAGCCTAATTTCTCGGAGGGGGTCATACAGAAATAAGTGAACACAATTTATGTAGATTTATTATCTAAAGATTATGAACTTCCTGTATAAATGCTTACACAATTTTTCTTTGTTTAACGAAGGTAATTGAGAGAAATTCATAGTGTGGCAAAATATTCTGTCGAAACTTCATTTCTACGTAATAATATCTAGTATATGGTTTAGAATTTTGGAAGGCGTTATAACGCCTTGACTCATCCTTTGTATACGCGCCTGACCAATTGTAGCTTCCCAGCAACTGGAAATAAATTAATTAGTTGAACTTCTAGAACTTAATGGAAAATCGATGTTTTAGATGAACAGATTTTATGATAAATTGTTAAGAAATCAGATGACTTCGCTTAATGTTACAGTAAATTAATAAAAATGATGTTTCCATTAGAGGATTCTTTCTGTAATGATAAATTTATTTCGGTTGTAATTGTTTTCTGTGAAAATATTTGAATTTAAATTAACAGTGAAATGAATATATCTGTCATTTTCTCTGTTATATTGTTGAATTAATTTCCTTTTTATTAACATTCAAGGTTCATAATTTTAAAAACGAATATAATTTTAAAAGACAAGTTTTAATATAAATTTTGAAGAACGAATTAATTATTGTTTTAAAATTGAATACCATACTTTTAATTATGAAATGATACTTATAAAAGATAAACTTTTAAAGTATTTAAAGTAATGTTGTTATTATTTTATTATTATAAAAAAAGAAAGTACTTTAAAATAATATCATTTTACATATGCATATCGTATATTTCTTTAGAAAGATTAATATTTCTATAACGTCCATTTAATAATTATGTATTATAATTAAATATATATTAGGTAGGAGAGTGGACATTGTATGCCTGAACTTTCATACAAATAGGGTAGGGTCGTGTAAGACGGCGAATTTAACATTTAGGTGGCTACAAAAAAAATAAAGAAAATGTTATAGAAGTAAATTCTACTTATTCTAATACCTTAGTGATTAGTTAACGCTGTAGTAAAGGATTTTTGTTACAAATTTAATACCAATTGAGTTGTTAAAAAAATTCACAAAATGGAAAATGCGTACTTTTACACGACCAGTTGTGTAAGCCCGGTTCCACACCTAGGAGATACGACTAGTGATGAGCAAAATTAGTCTTGGTCTTGTAGTCTTGTCTTGGTCTTGCATTTTTTGCAAGACCAAGACTATGTATACCAAGAGCAAGGCCAAGACCAAGACTATAAATATTATGGTTGTAAGACCAATACCAAGACTCAAGTGAGCAAGACCAAGACAAAAGCAAAAAAAGCAAGACTCTTGCTAAACTATTTAAATAATTTGGAAGTACCTATATAATTAATACTGAAACGAAGTTAACTGAAAATTCAAAGTTAACTAAATACTTGCAATTAAAAATATGTGATGCTGTCATAAATCAATATAGGTAATATGCTTTCAACTACTTTTAAAATTTTTTGGTTGAATAGTAAGTAAAATATCGGCGTTTAATAGATTTTACCACTTTAATAATAATAAATAGATTTTACCACGTTTAATAGAAATTCATGGGGGACTAACTGAAGCCCTGAAAATTTCATCGAAGTTAGTCGAATTGTTCCGAAGTCGCGTGTTGGAAGGTTTTACGAATACTCAGGTGGACAGAGAGACAATCACAGAACAAGAAATTTTTTAGGAACCGTAAAGAGTGAAAATTCTGATTTTAGGAAAAAAATAAAAAGAATACAAGAAAGTGCAAGGTTCTTTAGCAATACCAAGACTGCATTTTGCAAGACCAAGATCAAGATTCTTAACGCAAAACAAGACTAATACCAAGACTACCAAGTCTTGGTCTTGGTCTTGCATTTGCTCATCACCAGATACGACACGAGAGATACGATATGAGAGACATAAGATTGTGTCGCTTGAAGACACGCATCGCCTGAGTACATTTAAATTGCATTGAAAACACAAAATTGATGTACACCTAGGAGATACAACATTGCTGAGATATCGTATCTCCTAGGTGTGCATCAATTTTGTCTTTTCAATGCGTGTCTCTCGTGTCGTATCTCCTAGGTGTGCACTCGGGCTAAGAGTGGGGACTGATGTCGGTAACTCTGCGCATTTACTAAAAAGCTTGGAATTTAAACCATATTTTAGCAATCCGGCACTCAGGTCATAAATGAATTTTATCAAGTTTCCATTTCTCCCTATTTTTCGTTATTTTAAAATTTGACCGTCAGTATCTCGAAATCAGTGTATCGTAGCGATAAAATAACGAAAATTTTGAAAGTTAACCAAAGTAAGTTGTAGGTATTGTAAACATATTATGTCTATTAAAATGTGTTTTCCGTTATCGAAAGTTATAGACAACAAAATATTTTTAACGAAATTTTCTTTGAAATAGTGTTATTCCGTTAAAAAATGTTGTTTTTTTTGTGGAACACAGATTATTCAAAAGTTATTCACTAATCGATATTCACTATTAGGATGTTTCAATTTTTAACCCTTATCCCACGGTTTTTAGGCCAAAATTTTATGGTTTTCCGTGCTTTCTGATCGGCTTGACACTCCTAAAGACTTTCTGAATAAACTTAGACGGCTCAAATCCTGTATATGTATTGCGTTAGAATCCAGGGTGTGTCTTTTAGGGACTCCACATTCTCTTGCCCACACTTTTCCCGTTTTTACACCTAAATTTTATGGCATTTTTATGTATATTTGAAATGATTTATTTTCATAATAATAATATGCAAGTAGGCATAGTAAATTAAAAAAAAATACATTAAGGGTTATTACCATAGCCCAATGAATACTATTATAATTTTCTTGAGGTAGGTAACGAGATGAGACGGGTGAGATTTAAGGAATATAATATATTGCCTATTTTTCAGCAAATAGGACTATAATTATTGCAGGTCATAATTTTGCAGTTTCTTCTCAGAAAAGTAAAATTTTATTAATATTATATTTTGGCAATAGTTATTTGAAAACGTTACTACGGATACACCGGTCATTGCATTGATTACTATATTACAGAATACTATTAGGTCGTATACTGGTCGTATCTGGGTGCTTCATTTATAAATTGATACAGTGAGTCTATAGGATATATATAATATATTCTTTGGTCTGTGATTATCACAGCTGTAATAAACAAGTAATTTAAAAAATTTTATTAATGTCACTTTTATTTATAAAATAAGAATTTTGAGTTTTTTGAAAGAAAAAAGGACCTCAAAAAGCCGTTTCGGTTCACTTGTTAAGGTTCTTTTAACGAATTTCCAGAATGGAATTCAGCTATTACAGCCACTGTCATAACTCGATCTGAGCTCGGGACTATGGCAGAAATTTGTTTTGAGGTCCCTAGAAACTGAAAATAATAAGTATTCGCGGTAATAATAATGCGAACATATTCAGTGTTTTTCATAAAGTTCGCACCATATGGGAAACGTTTTTACTATTGATATTTTGAAAAATATTTTAGTGGAGTTAGTTGGTGCATCGGTTGGAATAAAATAGTAGTTAAACACGTTTCACCCCCACTTGTTATTTGGTAGGAAACCGGAAATTTCAAATTATTGGTAACTTCCTCATGAAATTTTGGCGTCGTATCAAAATTGGGTCTAGTAAACATATTTTGACAGTTAAATAACATAATCTGCAAAAATAACAACCAAAAATCCGCTTTTCCAAAATACGAATTTAAGTGTCCCTAACTTCAAAATAATTTTACAAATTCTAGTAAAATAAAAATTTAACCATTCTTTCAGACCTATACTTATTCATAAAATCAAAATTATTATCAAAATATTGTTATAGATATTGGTCTTTCAATAGAAAAATTTAGTTTTGTACTAAAAAAAACACGTATCTGTAACATTGAAGTTTTAATAAGCATGAACAATTATTATTACTGTATTTTCTTTATAGTTAGTAACAAAAAGATACTTATTGTGCTAATTTCACAAAAAAATTTCCTAAGAATAATTCGAATAAATGATATTCCAGTCCTTTAATATTACTAGAATTTTTGGTAATATTTGATATTTTATTAATAAAATTTATTATCAATATAGCCATGATTCACAAAAATTACGGCAATATTGATAATAACTAGTTAAATATTAAGAAAATTTCTAGCAGTTTTAAAGGACTGGGGTCATTTATTTAAATTTTTCTTAAAAGATTTTTATAGGGAATTAGCGTACTGCATATCTTTACTACAAATTATAAAGAAAATAAAGTGATGATAATTGTTCATGCTTATTAGAACTCCAATGTTACAGAGACGTGTTTTTTTATGACAAAATTAAATTTTTTTATTGAAAGACCATATTTTGATAATAACTGTGATTTAATAAATAAGCAGACTTCAAAGATTAGTATAATTTTTATTTTGCTAGAATTAATAAAACAGATTTAAATTTAGGGTTACTTAAAGTCGAATTTTGGAAAAGCAAATTTTTGGGCTTTATTTTTCCATACTGTGGTATTTAGTTAACGGGATATATTAACTAGATCTAATTTTGACATGATAGGTATTAAAATTTCATGACGAAGTGATCAGTACTTTTCAAATTATTACCATTTTTCATAATTCGCAATTTTAAAATTTTCGGTTTCCGGCCAAATAGCAACAAGGGGGTAAGATGTGATTAGTTACTTTTTCATTCCAACCGATGGACCAACTAGCCCCACTAAAATATTTTTCAAAAAATCAATAGTAAAAAAGTTTCTTATATGGTGCGAACTTTATGAAAGATAGTGTATATATGTGTCGACACGATAACTCTCGAACGAAACGTCCTACTTTTACGAAATTTGGTAGAAATATTGGAAGTCCTAAACCGTTGGACGGGTTCGTTAACCAGGTACGTCCGATGCCCGAAACATAGTCTTTTTTTGACAATTTTCGTGAAAAAAATTAGTTTTTTGCCAAAATTTCCGTTTATTCGTAAATTTTTGCTACATTTTTTATATCATAGAAACGAGGAAGAAAAATCACACAAAAAAGGTCTTTAAACTATTATTGTATGTCAACTAGTTTCCGAAAAAAATTAACTTTTTTAAATGGAAATTCGCTATGTTATGCAGTTTGCTGCAACCGGGGTATTTTAAAATTTAAACAATAAAAACATAAATTCCAATCACATTTAGATATCTTGAAAATATTGGTTAAGAAGACATCTTAAAGGAATTCCTCTAATTGTACGTTAGTTCTTACGTTGTCTGGATATAGTAAAGTTTTTATAGCCAGCTTTGATTAAGAATGTTACAGAAATTTAAGTTTTATTACCAAAGAAGAATTAATTAGAAAATTTAAAATTGTAATTAAGGATGAAATAATTGTGTTTGGCGTACATCGTATACAGCTTTGAACAAAAGGTAAAAATTTCAAATGTGACATTTTACTTCCTTTTTCTTGCTGAACTGATAGACACGCAAAAAATTGCATTATATAACTTTATTGTTAAGATAAAAATAAATTACACAAAGGCTTCAACACAAAAGGGATAAAGCTATATTTTATAACTTTTTTTTTTTTTTTAAAGAAACGTTTTTATAACACTGGTATGATTTCCTGTTGTTTATATAGAACGAAAAATACAATACGGTAGCTTTCGTCTTTTTAGATTGAACTTTTTTTTATTAGAAAACTTTATTTTTTACACCTTTTGTACCATATGGCTGGGGACTGAATTTAATCTGTTTATCGGTATCTTAATAAACGTTCACATATATTTAATATAAAAAATTTTTTCATCACAAAGCGTTAGGTTGAATGCATAATTGAAGTTTGTGGAAAATAATGAAGAATGACTTTCCTTTGAATTTTAAAATATAATATTTACAGCCATATTGGTAGCCTGTGTAACGTACATGCAGACAAATTAATGAATTGGTTTTTCCGTTAAACTTTTAACTCCACGAAATTGAATGAACTAGATTTTAACTGAAGCTAAAAAGGAATTCAGATAATCATTAAGCACTATGTATTTCGTAAAAAACCAGTATAATTATGGACGTGGAGTATTTCAAGGATAAAACTGCTTTGTCCGCTGGAAGCTAAAATATTAAATAAAAATTTGCGGATTCTTATTTTGCTCCAAAAACAACTGCTTCATTTGTGTACATACAGACAAATATGGTTCTCAAAGTTTTGTTTTATTCAGCCAAATTGTAAGTATCAGAATTCAAACCAAATAAAAAAAAATTTGAAGAAACGGCAAAAATTGATTCCAGTTATAGAGGTACTTATTATTGGCAAACTAAATTAATACAAATGTTGAACATTACATATAAAAAAAGCACTATAAAATAATATTGTTCAACCCCAACAGTCCCATACTATATTATCAATAATGTTATGTATGTGCCCAGCCTATTTATTTGGATTTTAACATTTTCCCTGTAATATGATCGGTTTAAGCTGCATATATTCGGAAACTTAGATTAGAAAATCAGCTCTTTCTCACCATTTTTAAGATCATGGAATTCATTTTTATGGTTCACTGGCCATATTTAGCGAACTTTTGAGGTAAAAAATTAACTTTAAGGAATTTTTATGGGTCAAACTTCTAAGTAAGGAGAAAAAAATTTGTTATTGCTGATTTTACAGAAAGTGTCTTAGATTAAAATTTGCTATGTTATTCGTTTTTCGGAGTGTCGTGGATCACCTCTAACTGTAAGATAGACTTTCTTAACTGAAAAATAAGTTTTATGATAAATGCAAAGATACTGGTAGAGGTGCCGGAAACCAATTTTTATGATGATTAACAGTCTGTGTACCGTCGACATATTCTACCATTTAATACGTATTTCTGATTATTTGAAATGGGACTGATGTAAACTGTAGGCATATGGGTTTTAGTTACCTATCTAGAAGATTACACTGAAGTCCAGATATAATATCGAAATGTTAAATAATAATATATTTTCAGAAAATTCAGTTATGAAGTATTATCTATAATTCTATATGATAAGTACTTTAGTAGACACACAATATTACCTTTGTAGGTGAGGTGGGGCAAGACGTCGTAAAAAAGTAAGACGGAAGACCCACACTGTCACGCCATCTGAATGTACAAGTTGTAAGAAAATATCGATGTTCGGTCTATCTTCTCAATTAGAGTTACAGGAAAACCGTGGGAGCAAATAATTGCATTCATATGCTAAAGCAAGAAAAGTGATTTTATGTTGTTCTTGATGTTCAAAATAATGAAAATGAGGTTGTGTTTAATAGAGAATCAAATTGATTGTCAGATGATAATGAGGTTGCGTTCAATAGAGAATCAAATTGATTGTCAGGCGATATTTTATTCGTCAATTATTTCTTAAGGCTACATAGAGTATTTCATTTCAATTTCAGACTATTACGTATTACATGAGAAGCAAGATGGTGCATACATTTCAGCTGAACTGCATCCTGTTTCTCATCTACCAACGTGACTAGATTTTATTTGGTTGCTTTTTAATAACTTGTTTAATTATTTATTTATTAAAGAGATGTGTCTTTTGTACACAATGTTTAGAAATTATAATATGTGTAACGTCTTGTCTTGTTGGGTACACCGTCTTGCCTCATCTGTAGGTCTTGCTGCAATTTTTTTGAGCCTATTTATGTATTTTGTGGAAATGTTGAATATTTGTTGTTCTTTTTTTTCAATTTAATTTGGAAGACTTCAAAAGAAAATTTTGATCTCAAAAACTTGGAGTTTTATTTATAACCAAAACTTAACTACGCCGTTTTGCCCCATATTCGCCTACTTAAAAGGTAGAAAAACAACCACACACTCACAAAGACATTGGTGGTGTAAACTCTAACAAAACAATACGTTCTCTAGAGTAACTAATATGTATATGTAACCTTTGTACCTATATTTGTTTTAAAATGAAGGTATCCAACTGTATCTCTCAAAAATTTTTGAAATTTTGGTGGATTGTAGATCTTATTAAAATTAATCCAAAGCCATATTTCGTTCGTGCCCATAAGCGGTTTAAGGGGGTGGAACTCACCCCTGAAAATTAGAGTTTTTTTCAATTTTCTTAAATATCTTGGAAATGGTAAGAGCTTTTGTAGGGGAACTATATATATCTGTAAATGGCACTTTAAGATCTTTATTATAATACCAAAATTAAAGTTATAAAATCATTGGGGTTTCATCCCCCACCCCAACCCCTAATTTTTTTAGGTATTTTTTGGTAAAAAAGGAAACTGTTATGTGTAAATAAAAGAATTTTTAATTATTATATTTTACATTACACCAGTTTATTTCTTGTTGCATAAATACACCCTTTGCTAATATTAACTTAGGAAATATTTTAACTTTTTGATTTAATAATGAGCAAAAATATGGTCAAAGAATCTCGTATTTTAGTAATGAATTGTTACAAACTTACAATATACTTTAAAATACATAATTTAGAAAGAAAAAATACACTGCACCCCGTCCCCCTCATAATTGACAAATCCATCTATCTATACAAATCTAGATTATAACTATTATAATTATAATCTATATCTATATATCTATACAAAGCTGATTTACTTATTTATTTATTTTTATTTATCTATACAGTTATCAATATTTTAACCTCTGGATGTTTATGGATATCGACTCTGGAAACAGTTCATCAGATTATTTTCGGACAATGTAATTCTAAATGAGTACATGATATTGATTTACATCGCCGTAACAATATTCTGTAGCTCACAATCAGTTTTCGTCATCTCGTTTTCAAAATTTATTCAAGTATGGATGGTATAAAAGTGGATATATTGATGAACGACCAGAAAGTTTTGAAAATTCTGTAACATATTGCCTTTCCAAAGAAGAAAGAGCAGCATCAAAGTATAGTGTATGTGGTAAACTGACTTTAATAAGATGTGCTTGGTGTGGACAATATTTTTCTTTTGAACATTTTTATGAACATTATCATTATTGTGTACATTACATACCTTAAAATATTGACAATTGTCTAGGTAAATCCAAAGTTAATATTAATAAAGGGTGTATTTATGCAACAAGAAATAAACTGGTTTGATGTAAAATATATTAATTAAAAATTCTTTTATTTACACATAACAGTCTCCTCTTTTACCAAAAAATACATGTTAAAATTAAGGTTTGGGGGTGGGGGATGAAACCCCAATGATTTTATAACTTTAATTTTGGTATCGTAATAAAGATCTTCAAGTGCCATTTACAAATGTATATAGTTTTCCTACCAAAGCTTTTATCATTTCCAAGATATTTAAGAAAATTGAAAAAAACTCTAATTTTCAGGGGTGAGTTCCACCCGCTTAAACCGTTTATGGGCACGAACAAAATATGGCTTTGGATTAGTTTTAATAAGATCTACAATCCACCAAAGTTTCAAAAAATTTTGAGAGATACAGTTGGATACCTTTCCTTGTTAGTAGAGCCGCACCTAATTAAAAATAATTACTTGAAAAGAGCTTATGTTTCTTTTTCTTATAAATGTTTCTCTTTCTTATAAATGTTTCACAAGGAAATCTATTCTAAGGCTACATTTTTGTTTTATATTAATAACTACATACTACTTGAGAAACGTTATACTTTTATTGTAAAAAAAATATCTGTCCACTTTACCGATCTGTTGACTACAACAGAGTGGGTCAACGAGAATTTATTAAAACTGTAGCATAATAGTCATTAGAAGTGAATCCTAATGTTGGTCGATTTTATGTTGGACCGTATCCAACTTAATAATGCAAGTAAGTTTTTATATCGAAAACGACATAATCACATTTTACCATAATATTTGTGGTTTGCTAGTTTTGTTGAAATGATTGTTTTGCGGCTTAACTTTTTTTTTGTATGAATTGAAATATAATAAAAATAATTGTAATTTCTTTAAGTGAATATATTTTTTTGAATGCTTCAGTTTCATTATTTAAATGAAATTTTCGTTCAATTTAGTGAATTAGTTTTTAAATGGACTAAATATTTATACTTTTAAATGGAGATTTTGCATTTCCTTTTTTATTTTCGATATATAGATTAGTTATACTATTCAATCTCGTTATTGAAGTTGTAATTTAATATTAATTCTACTTCTTAAGGTATTCATATCTTTCTAGATTATTTTACGTATTATAAAAATGAAAAGATCTGTTGAAAGTCCTCCTTACGATCGCAAAAGGTAAATGCAGCTCATTATTTTTATTTGTCTTAATTCTGATTTAGAGTTCTTCAGCGCCTTTAAAGGTCACACGCAGAGTTTCTCATACATATTTATTTATTTTAATAAAATTCAAGTTTTTACAAGTTGTAACCTTTGGTAAACTTAAAATTTACTTTTAAGGAGTTAATACGAAAAAAAAAATTGTTTAAAATAATTGTATGACTACAAGGAAATATTTTGAAATAGAAGGTAATCGTCCAGTCTCTTAAATAAAGATTGCAAAATGTTAAATTTTAGTAACGTAAAAGCCTCCACTATGGAACGGTATCTAATACTGGAACAGTTTTGACATTTACATATTAATGAAGTTATTTCCGAAAGAAACGTTTGATAACAAAAATTATTATTAATAGAATGATTGTTTTCAATTTAAATTCACCTCGCATTTAATGTTTTCTTACTTAATTAAAGAAATAAACATGTAAATGTCAAAACTGTTCCAGTATTAGATACCGTTTCATAATGGGGGCTTTTACGTTATATACAGAGAAATCTTATAAAAATGTCAAAATACTCGTATATAGGAACTAGGAAGTCCTATTTAACCCTCAAGCTCATGACTGGGGTCCAAACGCACCCCACGCAAACTTTGGACTACGCTCCTGAATTAGCGAGCAATAATACCGACTCCCGGTGTGAACCATAATTTAGTTCGAAGGTCTTTGAGCAGTGTCGGTCGGTCGCACTTCTAGTTGTTGGTTAGTTGTTACACAGTGTGTTTAAAAATTGTGTGTGGGGTGTGTATGAGTCCCAGTCGTGAGTTTACGTTCAACTTTTATGACAGTAAGTTTATTTTATATTTTATATGTAATCGTTAATTCATGTATATTTTTCAAATAAATTATTTACCTATTGCCAGGTTGATACGAGACAGGCAAGGTGCGGCTTGTGTTCGAGATCAAAAGATCGCAAAGGCCATTCTCATTGTGTTAAGCGTCATCGAGCCATATGCGAAGAGTATAAGCTTTCATTTTGCACCTACTGTGTGGTAATTGACTAAATTCTTGTATAATAGCTTTAATAATAAATTTTTTGTTTTGCTTTAGAAGTTCATTTGAACCTTAAGGAATATATTTCTAATGTTTTAAGCCCAACAGAAAGATTATCTTAGATAACGATAAACGGCTTTTAACTCTATTTTTCAAGAATGAAAACTTTTTAATAGCGTTTTTCTCAAAACAGGTTTTTTTTCCGCGCCGTGGAACATAACTTAAAAAGTTATTAAGGTATTAACTTGAAATTTTGTACAGATATTCTTTAAGATATTGGCTTTTGCATATACCTAAAATTTTGCATAAATTATTACTATAAATATTGTATATAACAATTTGTTTATAAAAAAAAAGAAAATTTTTTTTTTCTTTTAGATTTTAAATTGTGAAAAAAAAGAAATTTTCTCATCAGAAAGAGGTATATGCAAAGCGTAATGACTTATTTTAATAAAATTTTTTTGTCCGATTGAATTCAGTTGATTACAAGAGGCTGGGCACTCCACGGCGCAAATTAAAAGAGTCAACTTGGAACGGCTGTAGCGTCGCCACTTTTTCTTTTTTTTTGCATAAAAATTTATGAGTGAATACACCATAACATGTACTATACTATGTAACTTTATTTGATACAATAAATGTATCCAGTTTCTTAAAAAAAAATTATTAAAAAACCTGTTGTCTGGAGGACCCTCCCCCCTTAATACGGCAGACCGAGAAAAATATGCATGAAATGAACAAAAATAAAATAAAGAATACCTTACGTGATTTTTCTTTGACTATATAATACTTGTTTATTCATAAAAAAAGCCGCACGTAATATATGGGAATAATTTTGGAAAGAAATTGGGAAAATTACAAAGATATCGCATAGGAGTGATCTATACAATATATATAAAGTCATTATACAACCGATATCATCATTTTAGCGAATTTTCAGAATGAAAATTCAGCTATTACAGCAGCTCTTATGGTAAGACCTAAGCCCGGGACTATGGCAGAAATTTGTTTTGGAGCCTCTAGAACTCGAAAATCTACTTCACTAAAATTTATATATATATATAGATATATATATATATATATATATATATATATATATATATATATATGTATTTATGTGTGTACGCGATAGCTGTCGAACGAAGCATTTAATTGTTACGAAATTTGGTAAAATCGTTAATTGTTCAAAACGCTTGGATAAGTTCGTTAGCCAGACATATCCGATGCCACAGACCGGATATTTTGGGCTTTAAAGTCTTTTTTTGTGTTTTTGATCAGAATTTAAAACTTTTTCAAAAATTTTATTACATTATCAAAAATTTCGTAAGAAGTTATATCAGAGAGCTTTTTATACTTTTCTTCTATATAACGTGGTTCTTAAGAAAAATCAAAAATAATCTCTTTTTAAAAGTCTCTTTTTATTTGTTATTTCACTCTACCTCGTTTGATTTTTCTATTTAATATATATTGTGTTTATAAATGTGGCTAAGGGTGTTTCGTCACTAGTTATTTCTATTACCTAAATATATGTCAGATTTCTTTAATTAAACATTATGAATAATGTCTTAATAAATTTATAAAGTTATATTATAAATGTTAATCAATTAAACTGTACTATTTATTTGATTAAATAAACTTTTGACATATTTTTTTTGTGGTGTTGAATGGCCCTTAGCTATTTGTAAACGAAGTACAAATTTTGATAATGTTAGTTTTTTGTTTTGTTTTTTTATAACAATCTGTCAAATGGAATCATTTTTAAATATATGCATATAATATGCATGCATGTATATAACCTAATTATAAATATTTTTGTCTTAACACATTATATTTATTATTTTGAAAATTTTCTAATTTAATTTTAAATAAGATGAACTAAATTAGAAAAAACTAATTGATGGTAAGGATATTTTATAAAAAAAAATATATATTTGACAAGATTTTGATGACATATAATTGGTATACTTTGGAATTAAAAACAAAGTACATGGGTACAATATAGTGTTTTTAACAGAAAATAAAGTTTTTGGAGCAACTAAACAGTGCCGGAACAACTAAATTAGCCATGTAGCAGGAGCCAGCAGTTACGAGCCTCGCGCTTGTGTCCAAAAAAACAATACAAATTCACACAACATGAGTTATTTAACAAAAAATAAAAAAAAAAAAAAAAAAAATAGAAAAAAACGAAATTTGGCTCAACTTACATTTGAATGCTAAATCAAATCTACATAAGTGACATTTTTGACAAAAAAACACCAATAAAATTATGTATCATTTAATTAAAAATAAATTTTAATCTTTCTTAAAATATTTTACATTGTTACACATATAATTTAATTTCCATTAATAATTGTTAATGAATTTTAACCTCTTTACACACGACAGTTAGCTATTCAAACATTTTTACATTTGTAATTAAGTGTTAATTCGTTGTTGAAAACATTCATCACAAAAGATTCGAAATTTCTTTAGGTACTGTCAAGTAGATTGTTTGTCTACAATTTAATTGAAATACTCATAAAACAATCTAAAAAATAAAAAAATACATTAATTAATTATTAAATTTTTTGAAATATTTAACATCTTACCTGAATGGGGTTATAAGTTCCAAAATATGTTACAACCTTTCAAAATGTTGAACAATAATCCTATTTCAAATTTTAAATTTGTAATTCAATATCGACTAGATAAAATGTTTACAAATGAAAATGATTTCTACACACTAACTAAAAAAGTAATAGCCCATTTTCTGAACAAAGGAATAGACATTAAAGTATCCATCGTATCCATTAAAGAGATTAAATATCAATTGTGTAGACAACCCAGCAGAGGGCAACAAGTTACAAACAACAAAGCAAATTCCTCAAAGCGGCAAATTTAAATAATAAATAAATAATTATAATTTTTTGTTTAGTCTATTTAAGAAAATAATTAGTCAATTAAATAAGTGTTAATTTATAATCTATTGAAGTAATAATTTTGATTACTAAAATCTAAATCTTTTTAACAATGATTTATTATTAAATAATCAATATATAGATATATAATACAATTAGAAAAAATGTTATAAAATTTTGTGAAAAGCACACAGCCAAGGTTACTTAACGGTTTTCGACTAGTGAAGTGTCTATGAATAGAGCATCATATCAGGGGTGGCACAAGAGAGCCTGAATTTTCAAATTTGGTTTCATTATTAGTTGTTATCGTTAGTTACGGAGCCACAAATTTTAATTTTTTTCCAAAGCAATTACACGTAAAGTAAAATAAATTGTTTATTCATTTCTCTTATAGAAATGGATAAACAGATCTCAGGTAACTGTACTATTATTATTTAAATTAAAATAAGATGATTTTGTTAGTATAAGTGAGGGCAAAATTATCACCCAGGACCTTGGGACCCCAAAAAAACTTCTTCATACTAAACAGCTGGGCGGATCTCAAGAAGATGTTGCAAAAATTAGATATGCTACTGAAATATGAATATTACTTGCTTTTATAGTATTAATTATTTAAGTAACTGTTTTTATACAGAATTTCAGAATAGCGAATTAAAAAGTGAAGTAAGGTTAAGATTGTTCTGCAGAACCTTCTAATAGGGATCACATTAAATAGCTGAATGGTGCGGACAATTAAATCGATCCCCAAGTTACCCTTCAAACAATATTGGAATTCCAGAAAAAGATGAAAGTAGCATTAAAATTGTTATTCTCCAAGAAGGGTCTAAAACTGAAGAATATCTAAAACTATTAATACGGATATCAGAGCAAAGGTCTCAAACTAAAGCTACAAAATACAAAAATGTATTCCATTGCACGAAATTATATAAATCAAAATTAAAACAAAAATAAAACAAAACAGACACCTGAGTGAAGCCGCAGGACGCAAAGCAGAAAAAAATTATAAATTTTTCTGTTACTTAAGTAAAAATTCATTTAACTATTAAATTATTATTTTAAGCGACTTTCCATTTTGGAACTTAATTTATGACGGAGAATGTCATGGAAAGATCCGAGTTCGGGACTATACGGCAGAAATTTGTTTAAAAACATATATATATATATATATATATATATATATATACACACATATATATATATATATATATATATGTATATATATATATATGTATATATATATATATATATATATATATAAATATATATATATATATATATATATATATATATATATATATATATATATATATATATATAAATATATATATATATAAATATATATATATATATATATATATATATATATATATATATATATATATATATATATATATATATATATATATACAGGGTCTAAAACAAATAACTCTCGTCCTTTTGTGGAGGGCGACTCCTAGCAAACTGTAGACACTAAAACCGCAGAAATTTTTTCGAAATTAACAGTCGCGTCACCCCTCAAACGGATAAGAGTCATTTCCTTTACACCCTGTATATAATATATGCACACATACATATATACATATATATATATATGTAGGTGTGTATATATATTATATACAGGGTGTAAAGGAAATAATTCTTATTTCCTATATCGAGGGGTGACGCGACTGTTAATTCCGAAAAAAATCCTGCGGTTTTAGTGTCTACAGGGTGCAAAGAGTCACCCACAAAAGGACAAGAGTTATTTGTTTATATATATATATATATATATATATATATATATATATATATATATATATATATATATATATATATTTGTGTGTATGTCTGCGCGAGAACTCTCGAATGAAGCATTCAATCCTTACGAAATTTTGTTAGAAGTTCAAAAGTCTCAAAAGCTGGGACGAGTTCGTTAGCTTATATGTCCGATTTTTAGAAGCCATTTTTCACCATTTTTAGTGATTTTTTGGTTAAACTTATTTAAATGCATATGTGCTATACTATATGTGATCTGCCAGGGTCCTGGGGACTCAAAAGTAAAAAATTAACTACTCAACCGATTTCGAAAATCTTATCACTGTTATAGAGTTAAACTATTTTAGATGGATACAAGTTGTTATATGAGATCCGTCAGTGTCCTATCTTTGAAAATTCGCTATGTTATGCAGGTGCTGCGACAGGGGTATTTTTATTCAGATTTTTATTCAAGGTTCGATATGCTGTGAATATGAACAAAATATGTGTGCTTGAAAAATAACATAATACATATTTACATAATATTATTTCACAGTTATTTGAAGGAGTAATTACAAATAACCAAAATTTATAATAAAAGACGATTTTATACTTTTCAAATAAATATTGAGGATAAATAGCAGAGATACAACGGAACTCTTATAACGGTAGCAGAAACAGAAATGGATATTTTGTTTATTTTTTAATGAAAATAGAAACGATAATTTTAAAATCCAAGCAATGACTTGAGTTTTATATCCTAAATAAATCCTAAAATCGATCTTTTTCAACGTTTGTTGTCAGAACTAGTATAAAATAATACGAAATACCCCTGTCGCAGCATCTGCACAATATAGTGAATTCCCAAAGACTGGACACTGGCGGATCTCATATCGTATAAGATATATGTATTTAAATGAAATTAAATTTTTAAAGGTGAAAAAATTTTCAAAATCGGTTGGATAGTTTTATGTTTGTCACTTTGGGACCCCCGGACCCTGGTAGACCTCATATAAAATAACTTACATAATATGTATATCCATTTAAAATAGTTTATCTCTCTAACAGTAAACAAATTTTCAAAATCGGTGATGACGCGTTTTTGAAAAGTTAGTTAATTTTTATTTTGAAAAATGAAACAGATATAAATATTGTTATTATAATAATAAAAACGCCGTGAGCAGCGGGGCCCCATCACGGTAGTCGAATTTTCCCCTTCATCTTCGGTATTGAATGTCTACAAGCGAAATGTGGTTTCAAAACTGGTGATGAGTGTTCGGCTGATCGAGGCTTTAAAAAAAGGTTTTAAGTATTTAAGGGCTGTATCTCAGTAAATTTCAATTTTGTGCCGAAAACAGGTAGCAGAAAAAAAGCCAACACAATTCGTACGAGGACATTCCTGCCCATGTTTATCCGCTAATTGCCTTTATGTTTTAGTTTTAAAAATTAAAAAAGGACCTTAAACAGTAAACTGGAAGGCCTTTATAAAGATATTTTTTCTTTCCAAAAAAATCCAAAATTTCTATTTTATAAATACTAAAAATCCAAAATTCCTAATTTATAAATAAACAGTGACTTTAATAACATTTTTAAATTACTTAATATGTATGTATTTCATTTGTCATAAAAGTAAGTTCACTTTTTTTTAAATTTTTTAAAATTACTATTCGCCTACTTGTATTTAGAATAAACATAATGCTTTTAAAACACATTTAACAATAGCATTCAATTCCGATGTAAAAATGGGAGAAGTGGGGGGAAAAGTGATGCGGACTCCCTACAAGGTACTAGCTGGATACTAACTGAATACACGTACAAAATTTCAGCCCTCTAGGTTTCCTTATGGAGTCTCTAGACGTGTTAGAAAACAAGCAAAAAAATTAAGGAAATATTGGCGTAAAAATCGTGGGGGTAAGGGTTAAAAGTTGAAACCTCCAAAAAACAGTGTCTGGCTATTAGCTTAACCTGTACACCAAATTTCAGCCCTCTAGGTTTATTTGGGGAGATTTTGACCCGAACGAAACTGTTAAAAAACAAGAAAAATCATGTTCTTTTGGGTATAAAAATGGTGGGGGTAGGGGTTAAAAGTCGAGACCCCCAAAAGGCACCCCCTTGATACTAACTCAATCCGAATACAAAATTTCAGCCCTCTAGGTTTATTCGGGTGACCTGTGCGAGTGGTACAAACTTCGAAAACGTCGAAAATGCATGAAATTGTAGCTTAAAAATGAGGTGGGTGGAGGTAAAATATTAAAACCTCCAAAAAGCACAACCTAGGTACGAACTTTATCAACACACCAAATTTCAACCCTCTACGTTAATTCTGGGGGGCTGGGGGCCTGTTAGATCCAGCGAAAATCGTTTTTCCCCCCTCTACTCCCACCATATCATCCTAGGAAGCTGAATTTTGGATATGTTGTAGATAATTGACCGAAACATTATTTAAAATCGGTTTGGAAAAGTTTTATTGCTTTTCCGCCCCCCACCACCCCCTTAAAGGTCGGGTCAGAAAAAAAATTTGCCCAAAATTTGACCCCACTTTGATAGTATGAGGTGCCTCGAAAATGAGCCCCATTTACCAAATTTCATCTCTTAACTTCCATAGGGGGGCTCTACACAAATTAAAAGGTGGCGGGAAAATATATATATATATATATATATATATATATATATATATATATATATATATATATATATATATATATATATATATATATATATATATATATCAGACATTTTTTTTTTCTACATATTCGTGTTCTACGGGTCCGAAAACGGATAGCGCCCCTACTCTCGCCTCTCGCAGCTCTTATCGTATAGACTGTATAAGTCTAATTTTTCGGAGAAAATTCGACTAAAAACAATGAAGCATTTATTGTAAAGAAATTCAGCAAATTTCTTAATTTTTCTCAAAATTTAGTTCATTTAGAACACTGTTTTAAACTGTCTAATGTAATTTTTTACGCTCTTTTCGATGGTGTAAAAAAATCAAAAAAACTTTTGAATTCTGGCCAAAATTTGCAAAAAGCCACTAGAATTGGCGAAAATAGAAGTGTTGATTTTGAGCGTTACTTTATGGTAGCGTTTTCCAAACTGTCTTTCGTGTTGAAGTTCCGCGAACAACTACTAAATATTCCGCCAAAATGTTATAAAACTGAGGTTTAAAAACAACATAGTATGTAAATGCCTTTGTTTGTTTAACAGAATTTATAATAACTTTAAAAGAAATTTAGGAAAAGTAAATGATCGTGTTTCATTGTGAGAGAATAAATTAAATTGAAGGCCAATTGTTTTATTTTATTTATTTATTTCATTTTAATTTTTTACATTTTCCAAAGAAAATATTCAAATCGAGCTTTGAGAATAGTCCATAAATAGTAAATGTTCTAGCGGTGTTAACGTTAACCTTTCTGTGCTAATTTCCTCCTATTTATTAATCAAAATCAAAGGTCACCAGTTATTTTTGATGTGGCAGATATCTTTTTCAAAATTTTATCACTTAATAAAACATATTTGATGTAACGTATAATTTCTATAAGAAGGCCAATTGTTTTATTTTATTTATTTATTTCATTTTAATTTTTTACATTTTCCAAAGAAAATATTCAAATCGAGCTTTAAGAATAGTCCATAAATAGTAAATGTTCTAGCGGTGTTAAGGTTAACCTTACTGTGCTAATTTCCTAGTATTTATTGATCAAAATCAAAGGTCACCAGTTATTTTTGATGTGACAGATATCTTTTTCAAAATTTTATCACTTAATAAAACATATTTGATGTAACGTATAATTTCTATAAACAAAGTGTAAAGAATTATGTGGATGGTGTGTGTCATTAACAGGAAGTTTCAGAAACGAGCATAAAACCCCATTATTCTTATAAAACAAACTAGTTTAAATTGGATGCGTAATAAATTTAGCGAAAATATAAATGTATCTTACAGTGTTCCTTAAATATTTTGGAATTTAAAGTGTTTCTTGATGAAAAAACTTTGGAAAATAGTGCTTTACGGTAGCTCGTAATGTAAAATCTACTTACATTCATCTTTGAAATTATTGTTTTCAAGTTTAAGTGAAAACAGATAATTTAGAAGACTGATTTTTCGTGGATGTATTCTTTTTTTAGAATAATATTTTATAAGAATATCTTATCTGTGTACCAGTGTTACGTATATACAACGCATTTATGAAATATTGTGTTGTGTTTATTATCAAGACTGAGTTTTCCACTTCTATGTATAAAATAGAACAGGTTGGTTTATCTATCATCATATTTATTAATTTAGTAGGGTACTGTACTGTACTTGCGCGACGTAGGTACACAATACGTCTGTAAGGGGGCGTCCAGTTATCCAGACATAGTTTGTCGCTGGTATTACGTTACGTCCATTTTATTTCGATGATGATCATCTATCGCCTATGCATGCTATGGTCGACGCGTCGGTCGTCTGCATATCTACGTACTCGACTATAATTTGGGGTTGTTTATTACAGTAGAGGTCAAAAGTATGTTTATAAAGTAATATGATCGCTACTACTTTTTATTTTATTGCAGTATTAAGATGGGGTAGGTTTTTGAATAAATTAAGTACTATAGTAACGTAAACGTTGATACTTTTACAGTAAGATATTTATACGTAGACATTATAAAGTTAGCCAACATAATATAATGGCTTATATGAAACTACATTTGCTTTATTCTTACACCAAATAGCTGTACGATTGATCTTTTCTGAACACCAGACGCGTACACAAGCAAGAGGGTCAATTGATTCATCTCCTTCTTAATTATTTTAGTAAATTTTAGTAATCGCGAAGACTCTGGGATTAATTTTTGTTAAGGCCCGGCGAATAAGGCGGCTTAAAGGGCCAATTTTTTGGTTTGAAGCATAGAGTTGAGTGAGTAGCGGTAGGCGTTAAACAGATCTTAGGATCACAAAAGCGGTGTCCAAAATGTTTCGAGGAATAAATCAGAATGAGCTGGATTTTGTAGCGTGTGAGTTTTATCGATACCTTCTTTCTTCGATAACTCATGACAGTCGGATGTTGTTGACTGTAAAGTCTAGCGAGTTACACTTAAATACCTACTTAACAGACAATTTTGTCATTAACTGATATAAATTGCAAAGCGGTTACACTTTGTAAATACAGAAATAGCTGTGTGTATAAATATATATTTCGAATTGTATTGGTAAATAAAGTCAAACGTAGTAGCACTTCCGAATTAGGAAAAGTAGTTAAAAAGAAAATGGAAAGCTAAGGCCAAAAGTCGGTGATCTATTCGCGAACTGATGGTATAAACAGATCATAAAGGATCAAAAGCCTTGAATAATATTTTATTCATAACCGCTGATTACATTGTTATAACTGCACTGACAGTGGTTGGTTGATTATTTAGCGAACTTAGAAGTGCGTTTCGCAATACTAATGACCTCCGGTACTTAGCGAGCTCTGTTGTAACTATTGAGACATGGGATATCGGAATTATATAATAATTCCTGACCTATATTTAAACATTCAAGTAGGTTAATTAAAATTCACATAGCTGGGACTCGAACCCGGATTTCTTAGTTGCTAGCCAAGCGCCTTACCAATTAGGCCACCGACCGCTTGTTCGAGTGCCACTCCAATCTGATAATCAATCAAACACAACCTCTCTTTAATGCGAAACGCAGTTTATATTTTTAATTTCAAATGCTATCGAGTGCCTGTGAAACATTAATAATGTATGGCGGACTTTTGTCCGTATTTAAACATACACCAATATTCATATGTTCACTTAATGTCCAGCTTTAGCTGATACTTGAACACTCGACGTACTTTGGCAAATGGCCAGCCGATCCCAGCCGATCCAATTTGATAATTTTGCAAACACTGTGAATTTTAATTAACATATTGAATTGGCCATTTGCCAAAGTACATCGAGTGTTCACGTATCAGCTAAAGCTGGACATTAAGTGAACATATGAATATTGGTATATGTTTAAATACGGACAAAAGTCCGCCATACTTTAATAATGTTTTACAGACACTCGATAACATTTGAAATTAAAAAAAATACTCAAGTAGGTAATAATTTCTGAACAATTAAAGTCGAGCAAAAAAATTTAATACATATTTTGATTAATACAATTAACTTATCGTTTTATAATCTTTCCGGGCGACGATATGATCGCCTGTATCGGTTTCATCGGATCTTAGCTGATCATTTTGCATTAAACAAATACATCATGCAATTTTACTGTGGTTTTATTACTAGCACATAATATAACAATTTAATTGTTTGTTTACATTGTTCTACTAGCTACTGTATACGTAGGGTGAATCTCTACGTTTGACATTGGTACGTACGATTTAAAGCACACGCGTACATGAATGAAGGAGCATGGGGTGTATGTAGCGTGTTGTGTTGTATGTGCTACGTTGCGTTCATGTAATGTAATGGTAATGTTCAAAAAAGCGGGGAGGACATACGAGGGCGAACGGGTGAGCTCTAGCAATAATAATGGAATAAACGCTATTTACTTTTGAAAATGTATATTACGCACATACATACCATATACACAACATAGCAGTAGATTATATCGTAAGGAGGCACCATGAGAGGTACTGTTGTACTCTACGTACATCCGTACATTGTGTGTACTGTAGATAACTAAATAAAGTATTAAGCAAGATGACTTTCTGTCTGTTTGAAAATGAAGTAGGTATATGCAAATATCTTTTTGACAACGACAGGATAAATTTTCTTTTCATCAAGTAGTAGGTACTAAGTCGAGTTTTTTCCTTGTGAATAATGTTTATTGAAAATGATATGTACATTTTTTGTTATATCAGCTGATTTTCCTTTGCCATTTTTATATTTTGTATTTGTATTTTCTTTTTTCCAACTTTCAATTTCTTTTTGTTAACATTGTCGAAATAAATTGTTCAATGTATAATAGGTATGTGCGTTTCTACATTTTTTCTCGTTTCTGAGAAATGCTTTTCTTTCGTTGGTACTATTAAATTACCATAAACTTCCCGAAATAAAGATGTTTGTTAAAATAAGAATTGTGTACTGGTATTTGTTGTTGAAAGCATTATTTGTAAAATGTACATAAATATACTGAATAAATACAAATAAATTTGTATATTTTATACAAAAAAGAGACAGATTTTCACCTGACTACATGGTATAATTTACCAACTTCGAGAAGAAAGTTGACTGGCCATAAAATTTTAAAAATTATGATTGGCTATTAGTAATAAAGGACAACGAATATGGCAAATCAGATAAATTCATCTTTGTCTAGCTGACCTAATTTCCAAAGTAGGATTTACATACAAAAAAAAAAAAAAAAAAAAAATCGTGCAGAAATGAAATATATTCAAAAACTGATGTTTAAAGTTTTTAAAACAAATTTTTGGAGAATAATAAGAAATAATTAATAAAATAAATTTGTACACATACATACAATTTGTACAATATATTTGACACTTATGAGGCATAAAACTTTTAAATTAAAATTTAACCATAAATTTGAAAATAAACACAAAACAGGAACAAAAATTGATTTATTGGAATTAAATATACATTTTTTTCTGTATTTGGTTAAATATTTACATTTGAATTAAAAAATGTAGCTTAAAGGTAAGTAGAATTATGACAGAATAAATAGCACATTTATTAAATGGAAATATAATTTTAATATAAACTGAAAAATCAAAATATAAAATCGTAGCAAACAGTTACCGTAGTGACTGTAATTTTAGAGCAGTTAAGAACAATGTAATGCCTGACAACATATACCCCATTTTATTTTTGCTAATCGATCACATTATCATATCGAAAACCACAATATAAAGAACAAAAAACATCCAACTTCCATTCATACCAACAACTCAATTTTATTATTAGGTTTATTACTTATATAAATTATCTGCATATTACAATTATTTCACCTATACTGAAATTTGATATAAGTTTCGTGTTCGAGTTTACGCATTCAGTTTTATGAAAAAAAAAATATGGGAAAGTACAAAATTATGATTTTGTACATACTTTTTTATTTTACTTACATGTACTCACGTAGGAACTTTAAAAACGATGTTTAACTATATTCACTAAATATTTTGTTCCAGTGTAAAACTGACTTGTAAAATTTTATTGCCCTTATTGTCAACTCAGATTTGCTATATTATACTTTACCAGTTATATTTGAACTTAAAATGTTTGAGTAAGTCTCATTTTCGAAATTAATATGTACTCTTTTGGTATTAGTAATAATAATAATAATAATGGAATCTAGTTTCAATTCTAGAAACTACTCGTATAAAAAGGGAGTTATTATGTTATTCACGTTATTATGTTATATTTTTGTACTTTATATGCATAATTTTTGCCTTTTCTTTGCTAGTATGATGTAGATGGCGTTAGAATTTAAAAAGAACTATAATAGTCTTCATTTAAACTTGCGCAGGAAAACTGCAAGAAGTCTTCACTAAAATAGTCGATCGCAGAAGTCGAACAAGCGGAAGGACGTTCGGATTCTTCGCTGGTTTTCATAGTATATAAATGCTATTTCTGTAAACAAACAGATTCAATATAAACGTCAGTCTTATACAATATTTAAGTACGATTGGTAAATTTTAGAACTCTTCACCATTCATACTAAACCATTATATTATTAGAATTATGAAGAGTTTCTGTTTTACCAAAGTTAAATAAATATGTAAATAAGTAGGAATACCTAATAAGTAAAAGAAATAATTTTTTCAATCCCTTGAATCTTGAAAATTGAATGTGTTAAAATTAACACATTTCACATGTCCAGAACGGTCCACTCAATTTTTTGTGTTATTTTAACACAAAGCATATGTGTCAAATATTTACACAAGATTTGTGTCAGTTATTTAACACACGAAAGGACGTACATTTTGTGTTAATTTTACACAATTACTAATTATAATTTTACCAGCAAATATTTTTTTAATTTATTTATTATGTAAATGACAGGAAATAGTAAAAACGTAATTTTTCAGTACTTAAACTTTTTTATTTAATATTTTTACAATTTTTGTAAAGATTTAGACGATGATATTGGTGCATTTCACTTGGTATTTGATGAAAATAATGTTGAAGCAATACCCAAAAATTGTGAAGATCGTCAATCTGAACGTTGAAGACAAAATGGAACCACTATACTCTTCCTTCTTTATCTGATCTTCTTTCCCCTTTGAATTGAAGTAAATTCTGCAAAAAAAGAATGAAATTCAATCTATAATATTTTTAATTAAGGGGAGGTTTACTTGAGCGTCGTTAAAAAAATCGATTTTTTTTTTTTGCAGAAATTGGTAGCTAATTATGTGTAGAATATGTTCCCAAAGTGATTTTACTGAAAGTAATTTAAGGGAAGCTTTACTTGAGATTTGATCAAACAACCGATATTTTTTGTTGCAGAAATTGGTAGCTATTTATTTGTAGAATATGTTCCCTAAGTAATTTAAGGGAAGCTTTACTTGAGATTTGATCAAACAATCGATTTTTTTTGTCGAAATTGATAGCAAATTATGTGTAGAATATGTTCCCAAAGTGATTTTGCTGAAAATAATTTAAAAAAAAAAGATTTTTGCACATTAACCGAATCTAGCTTTCTATAAAAAAAAATTCGAAAAACGTAGTTCACGCAATATTGAGTATTAAATATAAAATTTTAAAAATACGTTCCTTTTTATATATTTTATAATATCTCGGGATCACATTTTTGGAACTGGTTGACACGATAGCTCAAAAACTACTCGATGTATCCTTCTTTTTAATTTTTTATTTTAAAGATAATTAAATTCTCCGGCACCTATACACTTTCAAAATCTTTTTTATTTTACTTTAAAGAGCGAAAAATAAGACAAAAATCGTAATCAAAAGTTCACACATCCGCCATTTTTTTTCCTTCAGCAATTTATTGATATTATAGGTATAGGTGCCGGCACTCTTCATATATTTTATAAATCTTTTTTGTTTTTGGATTTCAGTGGTCTATTACAGGTGCTATGATGTCAACCAACAAGGCATCGGATTTTCGGATCGTCACACTGCACTATCTATAAAACGGACAATTTTTTATATTTTTCCTTGAAATTTTTTTTTTTTTTTGTATAGCTTAATACTTAATAAATATGTGTACAAAATTTGAAATTGATATTTACTTCCGTTCTTGAGAAGAAAACTCCAGAAAAATAGATAATTTTTGGTCCGTCTCAAGTAAACCTCCCCTTAACTTACCTAATCCATGTATAATATCTATATACCTAATTAAAACCAATTTAACTTTAGAAATACACTTTTTATTTTGAAATATTCCGTCTTCATACCTACAGTCGACTCTCGTTAATTCGAAACTCGAGGGACTCTTAAAATATTATGAATTATAGAGAGGTTCGAATTATCGCAGGTAACAATTTTAATTTTTTAAGCATTTGCGATGAATGAACTTGAACTTGTCTCAAAAAGTACTTACAATCCTTCTGTCTCTTTCTCTCTGCAACTTCGAATTGTCGAATGTTTGGCACCGATGAGTTCCAATTAACGCGTCGTTTTGTTACGTAGCAATGATTTTTTCGTTCGAATTACTAAGTGTATAAAATGTATTGTTCTAGTTCGAAATATAAAGAGATTTTGTAGGGTACACGTGATACTTTTGAATTAAAGAGAATTTCGAATTATCGCAGGTTTGAATTAACGAGAGTCTACTGTATATATGTTTTTGTTGAATGCACAATTGTCGAATGATGGTATACAAGCTACCACTACCCCCGTTCTTAACTAAAGCAGTAAATGTGCGCCAAACCAGTTTTTTGCGCCAAACTACACAAAGATTGTGTTAATTTTTGTTGTTCAAAACAGATTAATATTTTTATTATAAATCAAAATTGGTACAAACATGTTACATTAACACAGGGTTGTGTTACTTATTTAACACAAAAATTGTAACCACTAGTTTTTTTTTACGCAAAACACAAATTTTTTCACTGTGTTGGTTGTACTACAGTTACACAAAATAACAAGCTATTAAAGTTTATACTTACTTTCCCAGCAGCATAAGAGTAGCCGCTTACCGTCAATTAAATGGATTTTTCTATGAAAATAACTTTCTATAGATACTTATTATTCATTATTAAAACTGTCTATTTTTTACCTATTTATCATTTTTTTCAGTCGAAAAATTAACTAACTCATACTCGACCCACAAGTTTATTTTTATGGCCATGGATCCTCGGTTTTCAATCTCGAATTTTCAAACTGCATTCGGGGCTACAAAAATAACACTTACGGTTCTCGCTAAGTAATACACTATTTTCAGCCACTTTAATCGTAAATTCGTGTTTATATAGTAGATAACTTCACGTGTAAACAATATTTATCATACTGTTTTCTGGATATTATAACAGATCGAATAAGTTTACTTACCTTCCTGGACACACAAGTAATCGCATTCGTCAATTAGTAAATAGATTTCTCTAGGGCAATAGTTACTTATAGAAGCTTACAATTCATTTTTATTAAATTTTCATTTTCAATGAATGTTTCAAAATTTCATTTTTTTTTCAATTTTTAATTATCTTTTCTAGTTTTAAATACTGTTACTGTTACTGTTTTAAAATGGGGAGATATACATACCTATATATATATATATATATATATATATATATATATATATATATATATATATATATATATATATATATATATATATAGGGTGGGCCATTTTAATCTATGCATCTAAATATCTTGCCAGAGGTGTCACCTAACAAAAAATGACCTTTACAAAAGTTGTTAGGTATCTACGAAGAGGGACATTAAATGGTGACCTTAAGTTTGACCTTGACCTTCATTTTCAAGGTCATTTTGAGGTCAAGTCGTATTTTTCAAATGGAATGACCTATTTTTTATTTCGGATGCTGAAAGAGCTTGAAATTTTACGTCGAAAATGCTGTAAACGAATTTTTTTATTATTGGCCTTAAGAGGTGTAAAGGCCACCAAAGAACAATAAAAAATTAGTTTTAAAGGAAAAACCTAAATTTAAAGTGTCGGCATCTTTTGGAGACGTAAAATAGGAGCTTCTGTGCGTTTTTAACGACCTTTGAAAGTCATTCTAAGGCCAAAATCCAGAAAAAAATGACACTAAAAAGTTATGAAAAATTAATTTTTCATAAATAATAAATTTCATAACTAAAAAATAAAAAATTAAAAGTCAATAAAAAAAATTCGTTTATAGCATTTTCGACGTGAAATTTCACGCTCTTTCAGAACCCGAAATAAAAAATAGGTCATTCCATTTGAAAAATATGACATGATCTCAAAATGACCTTGAGAATGAAAGTCAAGGTCATATTTAAGGTTACCATTTAATGCCCCCCTTCGTACCTAACAACTTTTGTACAGGTCTTTTTTTGATAGGTGACACCTTTGACGAGATACTTAGACGCATAGATTAAAATGGCCCACCCTGTATATAAATAGACGAATAATTGATTTCAGTATTTAGATGGTACCTGTTTTAAAATTTAGAAAACTTAAGTCTTCCGTTCATCCATAGGTGAGGGAAAATTAATATTAGAATTTTAATAATATCACACACACACACACACACACACACACGCACACACATGCATATATATATATATATATATATATATATATATATATATATATATATATATATATGGTTAGTTCTTCAAACGATGGAAAAAAATAGACTTAATTCCGGCCACACATTTTTTTCATGCGTGAGCTTTGGAAAGTAGTTTTATTTCAAGGTGATGACATTTTTTAAACTATTTGAAAGTGGCCAGTCAAAATATTAAAAATTATAAATTTTATGGCCATTATAAAAAAGAGACATCTAGGAAAGTGAAAAAATGAGTAAAAAACTAAAATTTACAAAAGAGAATTTCTTATATTCATTTTTATTATTAAGCAAAATTTATTAAAGTATTAAACAATTTATTAATTTTTATTATTAAACAATTTTTATTATTTTTATTATTAAATTTTTAATTATTAAACAATTTATTATTTGTTTAATAGACATTATATATTATATTAGTAGTATATATATTAGTAGTTATCTAGTGTATATATGTAAATATTAAAAAAAAAATAAAAATAACTAAATAAATAAATAAAAAATTGGGAATTTATTATTTATTAAAAAATATTCGAAGTCATTTACTACAGTTTAATACATATTATATATTATATTAGTAGTATATAATATGTATCAGTAGTTATATTAATTATATAGTATATAGGTATTATACAAAAAAAAAAAAAAAAAAAGGGAACTTATTTTTTATTAAAAAATATACGGAGTCATTTATTACAGTATTCTAATGACATTTACCTAATTTATTTACATTATTTAAGTTAAATCCCCGTTTTCGGAGCTGCCAGGAGACTGAGAATTCTTCAATATTCTTTAAAAATCGGCTAAATAACGTGTTATTAAAAAAAAAAAAAAAAAAAACAGGTCCGCTATTCCAATACAGCATATTTACAACTCATACAACTGAAAAATTTCTTATATCCACAGTAGTTTTCACGAAAATGCTGACCAGGATACTGAGAAATTGACTGGACCGAGTACGATCTCACTTATAATGTTAACTGAATTAATTGATACAACCCCAAATTAAATAAAACATATACATTATTTTATTTATTATATTTGAATTAATTACTATGACAAACGATGATTTAATCGGAATATAATTTTTTTTATATTTATTAAGTGTTTTGGTTTGATAGGAGAATGATGCAAAGTTCGGGAGACAAAATTCAATAGAATATTTCTTAAAGAAAATATGAAAAAATTCAAAAATTATTTATACAATAAAAAAGTATCAATATTATAGATTACTACTGCAGTGCAAATTTCTTTTTATACATTCAGCAAAAAATAATTATTTAGTCTGCTATGTTTTACTTTGGAGAGTAGACATACCAGGAGACTGAGAATTTTACATTTTAAGTGTCATTTTTTATAAAAAATATATTTCGAAAGCGGGTTATTTTGAGTGACCAGTTAGATGCAGTAATGGTTTACAGTTTCCATCTAGAAAAAATGTATTTTTCAAAATATTAATATACAAAATGAGTTGGGCCGTCCAAAAGTCCATAGTTTGAAGAACTACCCATATATATATATATATATATATATATATATATATATATATATATATATATATATATATATATTTCCTCTATGTAAGTAGATAAGCATGTATGTATAGGAAACAGGGGGTGAAATAAAATCGGAGACAAACAAAATTTTATCTATTCATAAATAATATTTTCATACATACAACTATTCATATTTTTATTTTTATATTTTATATTTTAAAATAAATAAAAATTTTAGGAAAAGGATCTTGAGAGATGTTTTGATTTTGATTTCCTTTAAGAATATGAAAGTACGAATAAAGAATAAGGTGCATAGTGACTGGAATCGTTTTAAACGTAAAAATATATAGTATAATAGCTGAATTGAATTGAATTATTATTATATAATTTTCTAGATATTTTCGGTATTATTTTAGGTTGTTCTAGAGATAATAACACATTTCGTTTAGAGAATTCAATTAAATGAAGAACTAGTGTCACGCTCTTATTACTATTATTATTGTATTAAATATTTGAATTTACTTAATATTTCGTAAAAATCCAAAAAAATCTTTATATACTGACATCGACGAAACTTGATATACCTAGTGTTAAACATTCATGCTATGTACTTTAATTTTGTAAAGTATGCATATGTAAGTATTCATACGTAGCTACTGTACTAACAATTTTGTTGAAAATATTCCCTTGATTCGAATGCAGAGCATAAACTTTGAACGTAAGTATTAGTTTAAAGTTAACAATGAACGTTCAATTGAAGTAATAAAGTAATAATACATGTAATAGAGTCACCATTTCATACTGCATGTAGTAGCTATAACTACATATGTATGTGTAAGTATGCATATGAACTATGAAGGTACAATTACATACCACTACTACCATATGTGGGCAACAAAACTATATCATATTGATCTACTTTATCCATATGTGGTGCTCGAATTCAAAAACTTTGTTCATCTAAATTAACTTTGTGTGGTATTGTCATAGCTGGATGCATTTTCAGTAGGGAATGCTCGAAACGCATCCATATTTATAAATATAAAAAAACGTTTCTGTGATTGGCTGTTTAAGCTCTTATAGGCAATATGTATATACACATTCGTAAGATGAAATTTGACTGTAATGCGTAGTGCGTCCAGTTTTGATGTATCGCTTCTGAAGCATCCCGATTTACAAAAATACGAGTATTTACGTCTAATTCAAGAATCCTAATATTGAATAAGTGGAAGTTTATGGTGGGGGCTCTGGGTAACACAAAACTAATTCCGTGTTTTTTAAGGAAGCCTGTACACAACCAATAATATTGTCAGTATTTAGAAATACTGACAGTAGTACTGACCGTATATTGATAATACTGAAGAATTCGTATATATGGTCTATTTCAGTTAAATTTAACCATTCTTCGTAACTTTGAGTTTAAATAATTTCCGTTTTCTTGGTTTTATCTCTTTTATTATTGCATTTATGTAAATTTTAAATTTGCAGTTTATTTTTAGAAAAGAATCGAAGATAGATTTGTTTCGAATATAAGAATTATTTAATGTTTTAACGAAAACTCATGATCAATTTTATCTGAAAAGAGGTATATTTAATTTATATTATAGAAACAATGATTCATTATTTTTGTTATTAAATACTGACAGTATTACTGATCGTGTACAGGCAGCCTAAGGGTATAACTTTAGATAGGCGAAAATGAAGACAATTTCCGGATTTTTTTAACAAGGAAAACATTGATCTATATTTTGAGACGTGTGGCCTTTTATTTACTATTAAAGTTTTACAGTATATTTTCTTTTGTTTCGATATATATGAAAATTTCGGTTGTAGAAGTCTTTTGTTGGAGGGTGCCACTCCACAATGGCTTCCAAATGGCGGCACTCTCACAGCCATAATTATTATCTGAGAAATTAAAAATTTTTTTATCAATATTGTTAAAATATGTAGATTGAATATTGATAAACCAAGAAAATTTCAAAAAAATTAAAAATTTACAAATTTGTACAAGTTTTTTAAAAGAATTTAAATTTTTATGAAATTTTCGTCTATTTTTGCACTAACAAAAATCCTTTTCAATTTGACAAAAAAATTTTAGTCCGTATAGAAGGTAATAACATATCGAGTATATTTGGTATAAATTTAAAAAAAAAAAAGGCCGAATAGTTTTTGAATGAAAGTTTTCCCCAATTTTAAAAATGCTTTTTTGAGAATAATTAAGATTTCGGTATGTAACAATAGAAACGAAACTATCTCGGCATTTTGTGATACTATATATACATATATACGTATTTTGGTACTATATATATAAAGAATTTCGACTGTAACTCTAATGCGGCCCACACACGGTTCAACTTGTTGTACAACTTGGTTGAGTTGTACAACATGTTGAATCGTGTATGAGGCAGTTGGTGAACTATTTTGATGGTTGCATAAACGGTTGAAGTAAAATCAAAATATTTTGGTTTTACGTGGGCGGAGCAAATGGTCTATGAACATGTTGTACTATGTGTGGGATAGTTGAACAACAAAACCAGTACATATAGGCTGTAAAGAGTGTAATCAACAAAATATTTACAGCGGTAACAATTGGAAAGTTTAAATATTTGATTTTGTTTGTTATTTCCAATAGCTTGCGGTGATACCGCATTTGAAAATTTTAAATTTTTGAAAGAATTTCCCGTTGCAAGAAACCTTAATGTAATTTCCAAGTGTGTTTTTGCAGAAATTGCATCACGCATAAACGTATCTTCTTTGCTTCTTAAAGGTGTTATTTTTACAAAAATATCATTAAAAATTTCTTCGTTCATTCGCATATAATTTTTGTACTCGTCTGGTTCACATTCACTAATTTTTTTAAATAGTTTTTCATTAGAAAATTTTTTTCCCAACCACTCTTTGCTCTGTTTTCTTTTTTTTCGTTTACTCAAGCTTTTTTTACTAATTTCTGCAATTACTGCTAAGGCAAGAATTTTATCCATAATTTTAACGAAGTCTCTTTTTCAAAAATTGTGAATAACTGAAGTTGGACAAGTTGAATGAATAGTTTAATAGTGTATGGCAAACAGTTCAACTTGTAGTACAACTAGGTAGTACAACAAGTTTAACCGTGTATGGGCCGCATAAGAAATTTGGGAGTATATTCTTAAAATGTTTTATTAATATACTATGTGAAAAAATGTTTAATATAATTATATAAAATATATAAAGAATGTCGAATATAGCTCTGAAAATTTGGGTGTATATTCTTAAAATGTTTTATTAATATACTATGAGAAAAAAATGTCGAACATTTTTTCCTTCTAATTTTTAAATAAATGAAGAAGGCTGAGAAATGGACTGGAGTGGAATTAAAAAAGTGTTCACACTATTGATATAGGTCTGATATTGTTTCGATACCGCTCCGATAAAATACTATCTTAATGGTATTGTTATTGGACCGATATTGGAGCGAAAGCGTACCGCAACTGATATCGGAGTGATGTGAATACACTCATTGTTTCTTGTGTAAGAATATGTTACCGAATCGGGAGCGTAGCGATATCGTAGCGAGAGCGGAGCGTTAATGTGGATCGGGCCTTAAGGTTGATTCGCACTATAGTGCCGATCATAGTTTGTTTTCGGTCCAATCTCGGTCAGCTAAAATATTTGTAAATAGAAAAGTGAATTTTTTCACTCTTTCAACCAGTCCAGCTTCAGTCTGACCACAGTCCAGTACCGATTCCTTCCAAAGAATATTTGACTATTGATACAGCTTGTAATGTATTGTATCAGTATTTTCCATACTTTTTAAATAAATTTTTATTTAGGTATTTAATTAACTAATAGCTCAATACCGTAGAAATATCGTTTATAATTTTGAACTATGAAAACTTTGAATTTCACCACTTCATATATACCTACGTACTTATGCGGAGCTATCTGATGTAGTTAGCTGCTATGTACCATTTTCCGTGTGTATGCTTTTAAAATATTGCAAGTAGAAATAATTTTATTTTAAAAAATATATACACTAGTGTATACAGGTTAGAAGGTTAGAGTTTAAAAGCTCGAATCCACTTTATTACATGTTACAATGTAGATATGTATGCATTCAAATATGTGTGTGTGTGTAGAATGCACATGCATAGGTATACTCTCATATGTACCTATTGTTGTTTATTTATACCGGAATGCATATAAATTTTATTTCAGATTATAAAAACTTTTTGTACTATTTCTGTTTTAAGATCTATTGATCACTTATTCCCATATCTACATCGTTTTTACATGCTAATGTCATACGGTAAACTTTATTTTATTTTTTTTAGGTTAATGGACAATTCCGTAAGGGGCTTATACTACTATATTTGATAAAAATTACGATCTTATCTATAGTTAATGCCATTAATATTACTATATTTTCAGCTAACGTTTTATTATTGATCGAATTTACAACAGAGACGTAACTACACGGGAACAGATGAAGCAGTCGTTCCAGGGCGTATGACAAACAAGTCGGGAAGTGTAAGTTGTAAGAAATGAAAATGAAAGAAATGATGCAGCAATACTCATCGAGAAAAATTGGCAGGCAGATTCCACTGGCCGAAAGACTAGTGGTAATGGGGGTGTTAACTTGTAGAAAAATTTTGAAATTTTCTACGACTTTTTTTGCACCGGCCAATTGAAAGAGGAGAAACTATTTGCAAAATATTTTCGTGGAAAATTGTCGCGAATTTTTATCAGGTAGTTACAGCTTGAACATTTCTGCTTTTGATTGGCAGGTAAAAAAAAGTCGGTGAACTCATTTCCACTCTTTCGGCCAGTGGAAACCTCCTGCCAATTTTTCTCGATGGACATTATGTAATGGTAGATAAAATGAAAACTTCAAAAATCCCCCAAAATGTTCTTACGAAAAAATTTATTTTCCGTTTCCGCGTTACTGGGTTAATACATTGTTTATCTTTACTGACACGCTGAAGTCCATTGCTCCTCAAAAAGGCAATAAATCAGGTAAATCAGAACCTTTTGCCTGTCGCTGGTTCACGGTCTATATATGTATATAATTATGTAAATACAACATATGAACACATAAAATGATGGTGTAGGTGCCGAGTCATTAGTTTCCTTTGTCGTTATTTACGGTATTTATAGTATGTATTTAATATAGGTATCTACTGGTAATTTGTGTGCTGTAAATATACAAATATATTGCCTTGTGCTTGTTTACATATGCTTAGTAGTGAGCATTACTACTCGCAACTTGTATGCTAAAAATTATGTGTTTAACAGAAGTAAAGTTGTGAGTGCATGTGAATTGAAATCAGTTCTAATTATTCCTATTTAGAAGAAAACGAACTGTATTTATTTTGTATTTTCTCGCTCGATGTTCGGTCACGGTGAAAATTTTGATCAACTAAAATTAATTTTTCTCAGCCTAATTAATTTAATTGTTGGCTATGACTATTTTAATCAAGTAATTTCACAGTCAATTAAATTAAACAAACAATATGTATATATACATTTGTATATTTCTGCGCTAAGACAAAAGATTGTACCTTAATTTCAATTACTTTCAATGACGATTTTGAAAATCTACCACATTTTCGGTTTATTCGTTGTATAAATTCTGATGATTATGCACTTCACCACATTCGTTGGATTTAATTGTTCCGGTAAAAGTTTTCGGTTCGATATTGCTGATTTATGGAGTGTTGATTTTTCTTACTGCTTTTTGATTTAGAAAAGTCATATGTAAACTATTATTTACGAGTACTATTTAAAACAATAGCCAACACAATAACATACTATTGAGCAGACCTGTTTGTTCGCTGCAAAATGTCGCCATTGTTTGTTTATATGTATTGATTTATAGATATCTGTTTTGTTGATAAATATACTTTCATAAACATATAAACTGGAATACTGGTATTCCGAAATTAATTACTAAAGTCCTTTTTTAATTGAAATTGTCTAAATGAAATTAATTTGTGTTAGTAGGTATATTGTTTTTTTTTTCATGTCAAATTGAAAAAATAACGTCACCTGTGGGATTATGTTTATTGAACTGTGAACAAGTTGGTATTCAATTTTAATTAAAGTAGTAATAATTTATTTTATAGTTCATTTTAGCAAATTTCGAAATGGACAATTTTACTATTACAGTCACTGTCATTGTGAGATTTGAACCCAGAAATATGATTGTTTCGAGGTTTCTAGAAGCCGAAAATGACATTCGCTAAAATATATACATAGGTATGTATACATGTATATATGTTTCTGCACGATAACTCTCGAATGAAACCTCCGATTTTTACAAAATTTGGTGAGAACTTTGAAAATCACAAACTACTTGTAAGTTCCCTGGAACCTTAAAATGATTCATATTTGCCAATATTTGCCAAAATTCAAAAGTTTTTCGAACTTTTACCATTATTGTATGTAAGCAAGTTTTCAAGAAAAAATAATTTGTGTGACAGGAAATTCACTATATTATGCAGGGTGCAGCGATGGGTTTTTTATAGCGCTCAAATTGACATTAATCGATGGATGAAATATTTTGAATATAGTGGATTATTTTAATAATTTTATTGAATATCATATATAGAGCAGGGCATACAAATATTATAATATTATAGAAGGCATTGTATAAGCAGCTTACAGTCGCCATTAGATACATTTTGTGACGTCATTTTGACCGAGATAAATAATTTAACTTATGTCAAAATTGTTTAGATATTTTGAATTTAAATTATTTAAGTATTTTGAATTGTAAAAGTTTATAAAATATTTAAAATAGTTAAATTTACGGTAAATATAGGAAATAATTATAGTGAAAAAAAATCTAAAAATAATAAAGAAATTAAATTTTTGCGTTTCATTTTCAAATTTGAAGAATCAAACTACACTAGTTTAAAAGAAAAATTAGTAGAAAACCAGTAGAAAAACGATATTTAACTAAAGGTGTTTTACCTTCTAAAAATCTTCCTAAGCTTAATACAGTTACTGAAAGAGAAAACAGAAAACAAAAAAATAGCATAAGAGACAACTGACAAGTGTCAGAAATTATTAAAATTTATAAACGGTTTGGTTTTAAAATTATGCGCTTTCAGTGTTAAATTTAATAAAAAGTAATAATTACAAGCATGAGATAGAGGAATAATATTAAAAACGATGAAGTTAAATTTAAGGAGATTGGTGTGCAAAAAGAGTAAACATTCTTAAGATTATTTTGCATTTTACTTAATTTCATTTTTAAATTAATAAATAAAATAGTTTATAGACCGACAAAAATTTTATAAATAATCTTCTTGATAATTTATTCATCAATCATCACAATATATTGATTTTCCACTGAAGGTAAAGAATTTGTACCTACTTCAAAATATGCTTGTACAATCGTATGAAAATACTAGATCAGAAAGTTTCCAAACATAAACACTAATCTGCGTGCATAAACATATTAAGAAAGAAAACTGAACAAAACTATTTTGTAAATATTTACTAATAAATGCAATAAGTCATACAAATATCGGAGGGGTGGTTGTATTTAACATTAAATTTCAGGTTAATTAATACATTCCAATGCGCAAATAAAATAAAATGAATTAAATCAACATTTTTGATTCCTGTTTTGGTAATTTTTGAGTATACATTCATATATCTCATTCAATAATTCGGTCCGGATGACGTCACCTTCATCTATCAAAAAACTAATAGATTGCCTTGGTATCCATAATATAATGTATGTATGCCGTGATATAGAGTGTAAATTGCAATTATGTTACTATTTGTAATTATGTTACCAAGATCAAATTGAGGATGAATATTATCTATGTAGATATATTTATTTTTAGTCTAGGTAATTAATTAATATAATACACTGATGTCCAGTAGGGAGCCGGCATAAGGTAACTTGGCGCTATAGACAAAATATTTATGCATCCTTTTATCTAAATGATGAACACTTACGTAGATTTACAAATACTTATTAATTATTAATCATAAATTATTGAGAAGTAGGTTGTAGCGAATACTGCATTTTGTCAAATACCTTTGTCCTCTAAGATTTGAAGTATAGTATAATTTTTTTAAATAACGTGAAAACGGTAATGGACTAAGTATTTAATGGTTTATAGAAATTATCTTCTTTTCTGAGAAATTTGAAAATACTTATTAAATTTTTGCCCCGATTTTGAAGGGCAAAATATCCTAAATCAGAGTGCCTGTAGACAAAAAATATAGTTTCCTCTTAAAAACAGTTTTCTAATTTTTAATAAAGAATAAACATCGAAGAATAAACAAAACCGAAGACAATAACAGAAAAAACTTTACTTATTAGATAGATACAGAACCTAAGTACGCATTCTAGACTACGCTGTTTTCTTAGGCATTTATTTTAATTAACTTTTTTAATTCACTCTACTGCTCGGTAGTTGTATTCGGTACTTGGATTCACTAGTTATTAGTTAGTGGCTTTTAAGGCTCGAGGACGTCTCCCAATTTGTCCAGATGTTCATTTTAGCCCTAGTTCAGTATCACTGTATTGCAAATTGAAAACTCTTTTGGTCACATAAGTGTTATAAGAATAAGCTATTATTTATGAAATGGATTGTTTTAAAAATTATGGGAGCGCTGAAAAATATACTTTCAAAACTAGGGATTGTTTTTACATAAATGAATTTACAAATAATTTAAACATAAGAGAGAACTTTAAAATATAAAAGATGAAAAACTGTCAATTGAAAATAAAATATTTATTTTTATTGTCAAAGTAATGAAAGGTAAATTGTATAACTAATCAATAATTTCAGTTTTGGCAACAAATTATGAGAAAGTTTATTCTATTTATAGCTTAAATAGAAGACTGAACAGTATAGGTAAATAATATAATCGTACATAATTATTTCCGAGTATTATAAAAATAATTGTTTTGAAATATTAATATCTACATGTAGGCGAGTACATTGCGTAGGCAAATTTCAATTAAATTTTTTGTTTAGTATTATTAAAAAAAAAAAAGAAATGTGAAAAAGACAAGTTTAATAATATTTACACTTATTTACGTATATTGGGTAACTGACAGCTTTTATTAAATACATTATGTTTTTGAAACGGTACACTTTTATAGTGCTTTGTGGATATGAATTTCTTTTTTGTGCTGTATATAGTTTATTATTACTAGTTCTACATAAATAATTAGGTAATTACATAGTATTGAGCACAAAGATTTCACATTAAGCCAGAATATATCGGTTCTGGCGCATAATAATGTATGCTTCGATCACATTATTGATGACTTAAGTATAATACATATAACTTATAATTATTGATTATTATAGGGAGATTTTCTTTTGAGACGAGTGTGAATCAGGGGTTCGTTGAGCTTGTAGTGAATCGCGCCACTGCAATGTTCAATGTTGTCGAAGAGCCTTTTGGAGATTTTGTGTATGTGGTCGTGGATGGTGTCGATTCCAAGTTCTTTATGGATTTGGCTGTTTCGAACAAACCATGGTACTTTCGTGATAATCCTCAAAATTTTATTTTGTAAAACTTCTATTTTTTTAATATTTTTTTTGGATGTGTAGGCCCAAATTGGACAAGCATATGTTAATATCGGACGAATTATACTTTTATATATTAGTAGCCCGCATTTGGTTTTCAGTGAGCTTTTTCTATTGATAACTGGGTATAGTATACCTAATCTTTTATACGCTTTTTTGCATTGAGTATTGATGTGATTTGCCAATAGCAATTTATGATCTAAGTGAACACCTAAGTATTTTATAGAATTTGAATTCCATTCTACGTTAGTTCCTTTAATGATCAGGTTTTTATGAGCTGGTATTCGTCGCAGGCTAAATATTTTTGCTTGACTTTTAGCGGGGTTGATGGTCATTTTCCATTCCGTGAACCAGCGCTCTAACTGGTTGACGGAGAGTTGTAAATTATTTATAGCCGTTTCCAAGCTAGTGTCTTTAGAAATTATTGTGGTATCGTCTGCGTAAAGTAAGATTGATGTTTTGTTTAATGTTGTAGGTAAATCGTGCATAAAGACATTGAAAAGTATAGGTCCAAGTATTAACCCTTGTGGAACCCCGCTGGATATGCTTTTGGTTGTTGAGATACTGTTGTTAATTCTTACATTAAATGTTCGATCACTTAAAAAGGATTTAAGAATATTAAATAAATATGTTGGAGTATGGATATTTATCAATTTTTGAAGTAGACCTGCATGCCATACTCTATCGAATGCCTGGGATATATCCAAGAATATGGCTACGATAAACTGTTTTTGCTCAAATCTTGTATGTACCAATTTTACTATATTCAACAGTTGGTGCGTTGTAGAATGAAATTTTCTAAAACCGAATTGATGATGCGGAATGATTTGGTTTGATGTTAGGAATTTTTCTAATCTTGCTTGAATTATTTTTTCTAATAGTTTCGAAAGTGTGCACAAGAGACTGATTGGTCTATAACTGTTAATTTGTTTAGCGTTTTTACCAGGTTTTGGAAATACTATTATTTGAGCTTCTTTCTATGATTTTGGAAAATGGCCAAGAGATAAGCAAGCGTTAAATATACATGCCATTATGCAAATTAACTTCGGTGTCAAGTTTTTGAGAACTCTATTTGGAATTAAGTCTGGTCCAGGGGATTTTTTGTTAGGTAGTTGTTCTATTAATGTTTTAATTTTTGTGGGTGATGTAAAAGTGATTGGTGTGCTGGGTGTCGTTCTGTTACTAGTGTTTTGAAGAGGTTCTGACGGATCTTGGAAAATTTTTTCTAAGTGGTTAGCAGATGCTTCACATTTTTCTTTGTTACTGTTTATTATATAATCATTTACTGTTAAAGGTGGAATATTTGTTGGTTCCTGTAATATGTGTTTTATGCATTTCCACATATTCAAGTCCCCTGGTTCCAAATTTTCTATGTAGTGTTGATATTGTTGAATTTTGAAGGTACTCAGCTCACTGTGCACCAGATGCGTCAGTCTGTTGTATTCAGTTTTATAATTTCTGTTTCGCGTACGCTGCCAAAGTCTTCGAGCCTTATTTTTCCTTGCAATTAATTGGAGTATGTAATTCGGTGGGATTAAAAAATCGTAGGATTTGTTTGTACGTATTTTGTCTATGGTTGATGACGTGACTGAATGTTGAATAATTTCAGTGGTATTTTTTACAGCAAAGTCAATATCGTTCATCGTTTTAAAGGATTTAAAAGGAACTGTGTAACCATTCAATTTGTTTTTAAATTCTCCCCAGTTAATAGGGCCGTTAATTAGTTTAGGTGGTGGTGTCCATTTATGGACATTTGTTGCGAACGTGATAATTACTGGGAGATGATCTGAAGCTAGGTCGGTAATAACTTGCTGATTAATGGGTAAAGGAAAATTTTTTTGGAGTATTATATCTAAAATGTCTGGTGTATGAGTCCTTTGATATGGATAATGGGTCGGTTCCTCTGGTGATAAGACATTTATTAAGTATTTACTTAATATCGGTAAAAGACGCTTACCATTCGGATTATTTTTATTACATCCCCACAACGTATTTTTATTGTTAAGGTCACCGACAACTAGGGTCGTAGTGTTTCCTTCAAAAATTGATTTGAAATCTTCTTCGATTATTGTTTTATTGGGTTGTAGATACGCCGCTACTATTAGTGTTTTGATGTTATTTGTTGAAATACTAATAGAAATGGTTTCAAGATTTCTAATTGCAGGTAACTGATGTAAACTATGGGAGACTGAATTTTTGCAGATTATTGCTACACCGCCTGATGCATGAGGGTGGGATCTGTCGTTGCGGTAGACGCAGTATCCTGGAATCCGAAATCTTTAAATATTCATTTTTTATATAAATATATAAAAAATATTGTGATGATGTAAAAATGCAGTGAGAGTGTTTTTTTGTGTTTTTATTCCATTGGCGTTCCAATTTAACATTTTTGGATAACGGAAAGCTGCCATTATTTAGGAGAAAAAATGGATATTATAAGAGATTGGATAAAATTTTTGATAGATTCAATGTGAGTACGAATTAAATCGAGAAGAAATTGTATTATAGGATTAGGGTTGGGTTGAGGAAGAGCATCATTTAATTCGTTGGGTGTATTGTTGCGGTTATTAGTATTATGATTCGGTATATTCCGTTTAGCTGCTTCGGCATAGGAAGTTGAAAAATAATTGCGTTGTTGATATGTGGATGGCTGTGCATTTCTTGGAAAAGTTGGTGGCTGCGATAACTTTTGTGATAGTTTATTTTTAATATTTTTATAGTATTGACAACCTCGGTAGTTTGCTATGTGGGTTCCGCCGCAGTTTATGCACTTCGGTGGATCGGTCAAACTTTTTTGACATTTAGAGAAGTGATGTTGACCGGCACATTTAAGGCAACGCGGATCCAAGTGGCAGAAATTTTTTGCATGGCCGTACCTTTGGCATCGTACACACTGCGGGATTTGCCTGCTTTTATGACGGGGTTCCACCGTGATTATATGGTGAAATGAATGTTGTAGATTAAATATTTGCATGCCGTTATCGTTTTTGTCGAGTTCGACTGCACAAAGTGGCATAGGTAATTTATTCCTATTTAGAAGGCGCACGACACTTTTTACAGGATATGTGGGAAGAAGATCAGTTTTTATATCCTCGATACTAATTGAAACTGGTACGTTGCGAAGAATAACTGATAAGTTTCTGTCGTTTGGGTTGCTAAACGTGTGGTATTTTATTTGTTCGCTGTCATAATATTTCGTAACATTCCGGTAATCGGAAATATTTGTGAAATTAATTTTCAAGGTATTTCTTTTTTGTTCCGTTGTGAAGCCTGATGTTGTGAGTGCTTTTAGATCCTTTAGTATTTCTAAATAATTATTTGCATCGTGTAGGAATACTGGTGGAATATTTTTATTATTTGTTTGTTGACTATTGCTGGAAGGTATTGAGTGAGTTTCTGTGCGTTTACGTACTTCGGATTCTTCATATGTTGGTGAGTGAGGTCTTTTTGGTATGTTTGAAGCAGTGGCGTAGCGAACATAACTGGCGCCCGGGGCACGACTCTTTATTGGCGCCCCCTTCCCTCTCCAGAAACACATATAGTAATATATGCTACGCTATTAGTACACATTTAGCGTCTCTTTGTAAGTAGCGTCCGGGGTATGATAGACCCCCTTGCCCTGCCTACCTACGCTACTGTATTTATTTTCTATTTTGCAACGAAAGTGAAACCGTAAAACCGTTACACTTACAGTTGCACCTTCCTGGCCTTCTACGACGCAAACATATCGGTGATGTTTCCGATGTTTCGTTTCTTTTCGCTCTACACTGAACAAAACTATGTCGTCTAACCTTTCTTAATCTATTTTAGTAGTGATGAGCAAAATTAGTTTTGGTCTTGCAGTCTTGTCTTGGTCTTGCATTTTTTGCAAGACCAAGACCAAAACTTGTATACCAAGAGCAAGACCAAGACTATAAGTATGGCTGCAAGACCAATACCAAGACTCAAGTGAGCAAGACCAAGACAAAAGCAAGAAAAAAGCAAGACTCTTGTTAAAGTATTTAAATAGTTTGAAAGTATAATTAATACTGTTTCTGAGTTTAGAAAGAAAAAATTCGCTAATAAAAAAATGCAAGAAAGTGCAAGATTTTTAGCAATACCAAGACCAATACCAAGACTGCATTTTGCAAGGCCAAGACCGAGACTCAAACTGCACTAGCAAGACCAAGACCAAAATTCTTAATGCAAGAACAAGACCAAGACCAAGACTGCCAAGTCTTGGTCTTGCTCTTGCATTAGCTCATCACTACATTGTAGCCCCCAAATACAAAAGTATTAATTTTTACTTACTTGAAGATCGCTCACAAATGGCGATAAATACTGCAATTGTGAGCAAAATTTGAATGGAAATGCACAAATTCTGAAATACGCTTTCATCTCCATACTGCACAATAAATTCAAGTAGCTCTTCAGCGCACCTGAATTGAGCACAACATTTATTCCCTTTCGCTCATTCGCGAAGTGTGGGAACTCTGAACGGGATTGTTTGATATGAGTTAGTTTATTGTGCTAGATTTTGATTTTTAAATTTAATAATTGGCGATTTTGCGCGCCCCCCTTTGAAAGGCGCCCGGGGCACGTACCCTACTTGCCCCACCCTAGATACGCCTCTGGTTTGAAGGGTTTGATAGATTTACTGAGGTATTCGCGTAACAATGTTCTGATTCGGCATTATTTGAAATGTTCGAATCTTCGTTTATAACCGTAATTTTCTCGTTTTCAGGTGTCGAAAACATGATTGTATTTGTTGAGTTAGATTTATTATTTTAATTTATTAACTTGAATGAAAGTATTGTTTTAAAAAGTAATTATGATATAATAGTTTTATGTAAGGCTCTCTCTTTTTCAAGAGAGGCCTTACGTATCACTCACTATATTATTAACCACTAATCACGTTGTAATTAATGAACAAAGATAGAATTAATTTCAATATGATGTAACTATGTTTTGATGTTTACAGTTTAATAAAAAATATTTGTAGCAAGTTTTAATTTGATTTTTTTATTAGCAACAATTAATATTGATTACGTCCGTTCACTGTCACGTATCACGAGCGACTCCTATGAATTTATGTTTAAGTATATAGAAAGTAGAGGTAAAATTCTCTTTCTACCCTTAAATAAAATTTTATTTAAGAAACAAGTTAGATGCATAAAGATTGATTTTGGTCTATTCCTTAATCATTAATGTACTAGGTAAATTATTTTTATTTATCGCCTAATCCTTGGCCAGTTTACTGGCACATTTGATAATAATTTCAAGTGATTGATTCACTTGAGTTCTACAACTAAAGAATAGGCATATGTATAGAAATAAATTCTAAATGTGGCTGAGTTTTAGTTCCATTTTTCGGAAAAAAGGCCCCTTATATCCACAAAACGGAAATGCTACCCAAAACGTTCTTTTAATACTTTATTTAGTTAACACCTGATTTCGTCCCATCTTTTGTTTGAGAAAAAATGTTATAAAGTGGCTTTCCATTATCATTGCTGTAAACTCTGTTAAGCACCAATAAGTGTAGAGAAATGATAACAGGAAACTATGATAACAGGAAATGATAACAGGAGAATATTTATCATATATATATATTTATAACAGGAGTTTTTATCCAGAGAAAATTCTAAAGAGCAATTTTATTTAATACTAAGACATGAAGGAACATGAAGGGTACCACTTTGGAAGCTAACTACAAATAGCATAGGCACTATAGGAAGTTGTTTGTGTAGAATCTGCTGTGATAGACTATGTTACAATGGATTTTCGTGTTTTACAAAATGGTAACACATTCAGAAATAGTAAAAAATTCAAAAAACTAGGTAAACTTTTTTAAAAATAAACGATGGTTGAGAGAGAACTTAAACAAAAGTTAAAAAATTATAATCTAATGTTTTCGAAAATAATATCATAAAACTGAAATTTAAGAAACAAATTTGATCTTGTCACAGGCCGAAAGCGCGTCAAACTCTTTTTATATTATTTCTTAAAATCTGAGCCTAAGTTTCTAAGAAATACCTTATATCAATAACTAACAGTTTTCGATTTATTTTTCAAAATTATAACTACTTTTACTATAGGTATTCTTCAAATTTATAAGATAAATCAATAATATTGGATCGGATAAAGGCTACTGCTCATAGCTTGTTTATGCCTGTCTATATTTTTTGTCTTCTTAAAAATCTTAGGTGAAATCAGTTAGGCTTTCAATTTAGTTGAGCTTTGTGCGATTCGTTTTATATAAAGCTGAAAAAAATTACAGACATGCTTTTATACAACTAAAATTTTTGCCTAATTAAATTTTTAAAGTTCGTTGAACATTTTTAGATAAATTATTACTGACGTATCACCCCATAGAATTAATATTAAACACTATGTGTTTCATACTATGTGTAATAATATTGTTGTAAAAGCATTTTATAATTTTCGTTGTTATTTTTTGACTTTGTTAAATTGAACAAAATTTATAATTAATTACGTTCGAAGAGAGTACAAACATACACACTGACGTACAAGCAGAGTTTGCAAAAATAAAAGAGGTAATCATTTTTTTTTTCTTTTAATTAAAAATTGCTAATATATCTGTGAGTCAGCGTTTAACGGTAATTTAATTTCAATTTAATTTTAATTAAGGCCCTTTATTTATTTATAAGACATATAAAGGATATGGGATGGCATATTTCATAACCAATTGAATGTCTGATAATTAACAAATTTATTAACTGACTGTATATAATTAAGTTGGTTGATTAAAAGGGTACAAAAAATAAGAAATTGAGTAAAAATTAACTTGACGAAGATGAAAATTAGAAATTAAAAAGTTTAGGAGAATATATATAAAATATTTCAAGTAAGAAAATGCAAAGTGATTTTATAATTTTATTTCTTGGAAATTTTGCTTTTAATTACCTATCAAATATTCATGTACGTACCAACATTTAAAAAAAAAAACGCTTCGGTATATTGTAAATTATACATTTTAGTAGAAATTACCAGGGATAATCCCTAAGCTTGGCTGCTGTCTCCTAATATAGTTTGTTAGACTTGAAAAGTTGAATTTATTTCAGTACCTACTAATTGTAACGAGTGAAAATATTCTCAAAAAATTTCTTTCCTACATCATTCAGTTTGCTGTATAAATACATAGTTTTCCCAGTGCTGCCACCATATATGTTTGGGTGTAAGGGTTAAAGAGTGAGAGTATTTTTAATTATTGCTAGAAAATTTTCTGTATCTTGAGAAAAATCTATTCGCGTCTTTTTTCACAAAGCGTTTTTTTTTCAAGAAGAAAGTCCAAAAATGGTTGATTTTTATCTAATGAACAACAAGTAAAATGATACTTGTTTGTTATAGTTTTTCATTTCTAGAATCCAAAGATGGTAATTAAAAAAAGTATAATTACAAGAGATCATTCTAAAAATTGAAGATAACTTTGCTTACTGTTGACAATTTTTGAATTTCGATTCGAAAATTCGTTATAAAACAAATTCCAGTAGGGTTTTGTTGGCGTTCGCTTATTATGTCCCTTGGTTGGCGTTTGTTGGCTCAGTGTGGACGCAGCGTAACAACTTTATTAAAATTTCAAAACAATTATGCTAGATAAATATTTTTAATAATGTTTGTTGTTTAATAATAGTTTGTTGTTTATTAATTATTATAGCAAAATTGCATATTGTGTATAATTTATGTAGTTATATAGTATATACAATTGTTGTTACAAAAACAACACTCACTAAAAACTATTTATTTCTATTCTGAATATTTTAATAAAAACTTTCCTCCCGTTTTATAAAGGGAAAGTATCCATATACAATATGTATGGTTCATTTCAGTTAAATTTAACCATGCTTCATCACTTTGAATTTAAATAATTTCCGTTTTCTTGGCTTTATCTCTTTCATTATTGTATTTACGTAAATTTTAAATTTGCAGTTTGTTTTTAGAAAAAAATTGAAGATTGATTTGTTTCGAATATAAGAATTATTTAATTTTTTAACGAAAGCTCATGATCAATTGTATCTGAAATGAGGTATACAAGTATAGTTGATATTTTTTTTTATTAATAGTGAACATTTCAAGTGTATTAATTTTGTTTTCCCTATTTTAATAATGTTAATTGCATATTATTTCCTTATTTTAATTACGTTGGCCACACAATTAGATCAGAACAACGGTTGCTTGTGTATAGTGCACGCGTTCTAGGTGACATGCGATCACATTTTAAACGCAAGGTCGAAGAATCTCTAAAAACTTCATTACCATTTTTATTATAGTAAGTTATAATTACAGTAAGTTACGATAAGGTGTTGGTAAATATTGTAGGTATATAAAATTTGAATTTGAATTTTAGTGGATTTGATTTTTGTCTAAACAAAATAATTATGGTTACCTTTTCAGTTTTAAATAAAAAATTTCATACAAAGAAATGAAAATTCAAGAGCTTTAGCAATTTAAATATAGTCACGCAAAAAAAGTGATTTGGGTTGTCATGATTTTGAGAGTTGTGTTCATCTGCAACAAAAAAAAGAAAAAGATTCTAGTTTAGAAAGGTTGGGATTCTGGCAACAACTACAATAAAAAAAATTTTAAAAATCTAAAAATGACCTGCAAAAGAAGATCTCCTATAGATGCAATTTTATTTGGATTCTTCCCGACTCTGGAATCATTTCCTTTCCTTCAGTGAATGAAATTCCGTGGGTCACATTAACAAGGAACAACCGGAAAATCAATTCCACATCTTTTTTTCTCTATTTTTGCTCCATTTTTTTAGCTTTATATTCAAATTTACTTCTATATAGTCCATTCCTTTAAGAAGTAGATTAAAACTTGTCAAATTTCTTTGACATAAGGAATGTAATTTTTGATCAAAATGCGTTAATAATAGAATATTTGTGACGAAAAAATCATTTTTAAAAAAATTTCAATCAAATCTTGATTTTTCACTTTTAGCTTGGTGAGATTTATACTGAGAATATGAGTTTATACAAAAACCAAATTTTTGAATAAAAGGCGTTAATAATCAAATATTTGCGAAAGTTCAAATTACCTTCTCACCAACCTCTATAAAAAAAATATAAAATACTAGTCTACTGTGTGCTTATTCTCAAAAATTTTTTTGAAAATTTAGCAAAACATTGTGCTAATCAATGGAGAAGTTTACCAATTTTTTTTTTTTTAGGAATGAAAATAAAAATTAAGGCAAAATTAAAGAAAAGTGTAAAAGAAAAATTAAGATGTCTCAACAACTAACAAAGTTATGGGACTTTAAAATCTTACTTTTCAATTTCATTTGAGACAGATGTGTGACGTCATTATTCTACGGCATTGCAAATACAACGAAGTCTTTTTTATTTAACTTTTATAAAGCCAGTCAATACGTTAATTACTACGGATATTATATGGATTCGACCATTTTGAATCTTTTATCTTTTAAAAATTTAATATTTTGACGTTTTGAAATGTCATCTCTTGAATTTTTGAAGATTTATAAATATATAATAAAAAAATAATTTTAAAAAAATCCATTAAATCCATGGTAATTTAATATAATATATCAAAAAAAAAAAAAAAAATATTGTATAAAAGACACTCGGTATCCGACTGTGCGGATGTTTGACGTCACAGGCGAATTGAAAATCTATCACTGTGCCTTAAACTTTGGTCTTCTACTTCTCTAATATTTGTTAATGGATTCCAAAAATTGTTTCACCAGTTTATTAGTTTTGGCTTATATTTTAGTTAAATGTAACTACATATTACATTATCCACATTACGATACTTCTCCATTAATTTATAATCCCCTACTGGTTACTATGCGGTGTATACGGCACCATAATTGCCGGTTACTTGAGCTCTGTGGTGTAACTTGAGCCCAAAATGGAAAAAGTATTATTTTCTGTTTTGTGCTTATGTTAGTCAGTAGTAGAAGTAAGTTAGATGTTTAGCTAGTAGGTAACAGCAGTAGGTTTACGGTGTTTAAGTTTAAGTAGTTCTGAAAATTGACACTAGAGGTGAGGCACGTGTTGCTTACTCTCTGTTTGAAATTGATGTTTTGTTACGTTGGTAACTGTTGACTGTAAAAGTAATTGTGGTAGTCTACAAAGGAAGGTAAGTGTATAATTTTATTACTTTGTTCATTACTAAACTAAATTCAGATATGTTCATCTGCCAACCATTCCGTTAATTTTTTAAATTGAGGTTTTGATAAATCAGTAAAATAACCTTAAAATTAGGGTAACTTGAGCCCATTATAACTTTGGTATAAAATGGTGCAAGACTACAGTAGAAATTCCTAAAAGTCCTAAACCGTTGGACAAGTTCGTTAACCAGGCACGTCCGATGCCCAAACATGTTATTTTTGGAAATTTTCATGAAAAAAATTAACTTTTTTCGAAAATTTCTCCTTATTCAAAAATTTTTACACTGTTGGAACGAGGAGAAAAAATCACACAAAAAAGGTTTTTAAACTATTATTCTATGTCAACTAGTTTCCGAGAAAAACTAATTTTTGTAAACGGAAATTCGCTACGTTATGCAGGATGCTGCGATAAGAGTATTGAATAAGTAAAGTTCCTTATATGTTTGTACAATGTTTCAGTTAGTAACCAACGTCCTACATGGTCTCAAACTGGTTTCAAATGAAAATTACCTGGAAATTTAGGTTTGGGCTCAAGTAACCCAATCTTGAGGTTAACTTGAACCCAAAATCTAAAAAGCTATAAAATTTATGAGCCATAAGAAAAAGATCCATATTATGTAATAAACTAACCGTAGTCATATATAGATTAATATACTGAATTTCCTATCCCAAATAAGTATAACAGTTACGCTCAAACAGTTACGCTCAATTTTTGAAATTATCAGATGATTTGCAAATCTGGGCTCAAGTAACCCTCAAACACGGTACATTAAAAGATAAATATGTACGTGTTTATTCGTTGTTGGTTGCAATGTTTGAGAGAATAATGCATCCAAACGTATTCTAATAGAAATCCTATTTAAGTACAGAAATTTTCACTCCAAAAACAATTTTTCTTTTATTTTATCATTTTACTAAAACAAGAATTTTTTTCGATATCTTAAAACTTCAGGTGATGTAGCATTTATTTATTTAGTCTATTATTCTAAATATTCAAATAATAAACATATTAGAAAAATTAGCGAGTTTTCATTAGTTTTTCTTAAAAAAACTCCTTGAATTTGTCTATTTTTAGACCACACTCATGAGAATATTGCCTTAACTACATCTAAATTGTTGGTTCGGTACTAAAGTGGATTATTAAAAAAAATTATATTTTCAATACCTGCATAACATGTGTGCTCAAACATATGTTACAGTATAGTTGAACATGTTAAACTGGATGATACATGAAGGTGTGATTACAATCCTAATAGGATTATTCCTACAATTAATTCCTAGTTGAAGCGACGTAAAGGTAAGAAGATGGTGACTGGCTTTTATATATTCTGGTTATGGGGGGGGGGAGCGATATATATTGTCAATGTAACGTATAATAACAACAGCGCTATCGTAACAGGTTATAATTTGGCTTACGATGTAATATGGTTGGATTGGTCGCTCGTCCTAGCACTTAACTTACATGTTAAGTTCTCTTAACGATTGCACGTACAATACACCTTCATATACACATGTTCTCATCAACAATTTATAATATACAGTTGACTTATTTAGTTCGTACAAGATGTAATTTTACTTGGCCTGTTACTAATGTGTTAATAAAATATGAGCTTGAATATCAAGTTGCCGGCGCTCCCGCCACCAACATTCAATAATGTTGTTCAAATTAAATCTATGTAATAAATAAGTTCATTTAAATATGGGCTTAGTTATATGAATATTTTAGTTTGTGTAAGCGTAAGGTATTATTTTAAAATTTATATTGGGTTAATTAATGAATTAAATTATTATTTGTTAGGTAGAAAATCATGAATATATCTTATCGACTCTTAGGGACCAAATTTTATCGGTTCCTTCATCGTTCTTGTAGTAGAAATCCTTGTATCCACAAAACTGAGTGTTTACTAGTACTTAAACATATACATACATATTATTTTTATTAAGTTTTTAATATACCTACAATTATAAATGCAATATAAATTTTAAAATAATACATTACGCTTACAACACAATATAAATACAATTGATCATGAGTCAAAGTTAAAAAATTAAATAATTCTTATATTCAAAACAAATCAATTTTCTATACTTTTCTAAAAACAAACTGCAATTTTAAAATTTACGTAAGTGCAATATTGAAAGAGATAAAGTTAAGAAAACGGAATTTATTTAAATTAATAAGTGGTGAAGCATGGTTAAATTTAAGTGAAATGGAACATATATTATTCTAATTGCTTATTTATTTCTTTAAAAATTTCTTATATACTTAATGTTTAAACTAACTTATGGTGATTTATTAAATACATCACAACCTCTTTTTATGTGGTCATTTTTTTGTGGAAAGCAAGTAAGAAATTTGAACATTAGATGGTAAAGTTTATGAAGTTGCTTAACATTTTTTTATGTTATTTCATTTTATGCGGTCTCCAGGGCCGTGAAACAAAATGGCGGGCCCCAAAAGTAAATAAAATTTTAAAAAAAAATTTTTGTTCCAAAGAAGAAGTGAGAACCAAAAAAAAGCTCTTTTTAATGTTTTTCAGGCCCTTTACCAACAATTAAAGTCCCTCTTCTTACCCGAGGCACCGAAGCTGAAATCCCTCTCGTTAGATCTGGCAATCCCTGTCTATTGCATCAAATAGGTTATGCTGTATATGCTTCTTCTAAACTTGGATTGCTTGAAAGGTTAATATAAATTATTTTTTCTTTTCAAAGTTAAATAAGGAAATTGCCTTCTTAATTATACATATCATGATTAAAATAAGTACCGTAAAACCGTTTAGACCCGGACACTTTTTTACATTTTTTGGTATAATTTTATGTTTATACATGTTTCCTTCATAGATATCACCAATAAAAGTATTACCATTAGAAAGAGCGTATATTATTTGTTATATCCCTGACTCATTTGCTCCATTATAAGTAAAAATAAATAAAATAAAAAATAATTAGTAAGTGTCCGGGTCTACACCCCAAATCCGTCTTGACCCGGACACTTACTTAAATAATGTAATAACATACAAACTAACCTCTCCCGTCGGGATTAGGACAGTGTTTTATATCGTCTGATGTTTTTGAATCTGTCAAAGGCTTCAAAACATTTTGTGGAAAGGGAGAGGGGTCAATACATAGTATGCCTCTCTATGAAGTAAACATGCGATATGACACCAGAAGGAGGCATAAACCGCGTAATTCTGGCGGGAATATAAAGTATGGATAGTGGAAGTTACAGTCAATGCGAATCGCGACCATAATGTAATAAACTGATGTGTCCGGGTCTAAATGGATATATATCTATAGCATGTATTTTTTTATATATACATCGAATATAACTTCAAACATCATTAAATGATGCGCGATAAAATTCTGAACACATACATATCAAAATTAAAACAATATGACAATTATGACGAAAATTACATGTCTAAGTTAGACACACATTTTATTTCTTTGAAAAACTGGAGGATAGTAATCCTGTAAAATGAGATAGTAAAAATTTAAATCCGTAGTTTTTATTGGTACAGCTGTTTAGAGGATGTTTTTCTCTCTCTAATGACATCAAGAACAAATGTTTATTGTAGCAGGTTAATGTAGAAACTACTTACTTTGAAGATTGGTGCAAAGTGTCCGGGTCTAGACCTCCTGTTCGGGTCTAGACGGTTTTGCGGTAAATGTAAAAACAGAAGTGACCTATTTACAAAAAAAGTTAAACACAACAAACATTCACGTTAAATTAAAAAGTAAATACGGAAGTACCAAGCCTGGTATAATTTATTTATAATTGTCGGTTTGTCCTTTTTAAGACACACACATTGCTCTTCATAGCTCTTAAGTGATGCGATATAAAACGTCGGAGTTTAAGTAAGTTGTAGATATTGAATACGTTATTGCTCGAATACCCACGGTATTTCATAATGTTTTTGTCATGCACGTTCTCCTTGCAATCCACACTGTTTACCATCGCTTTGGGTATTGTATCTCTATTTGTTTACATTTATATGAAAAGGTTTTATTACTTGAAGCGAAAAGAGAAACATATTTCATGTCTTCAACAAATTTCTTTAGTCTCTTCTGCTTCGCTACAATAAAAGAAAAATTTAAATATCATGTATGTATATATCTACACTATATTCGCAGGCATATACATATATACATACAAGATTTAAACATCCAAATCAAATTCTATTCAAAACGAAATCAAAATATATTTTAAAATCTTGATATTTCCGTTAGAATGATACCTACGTGAAATATACAAGTTGTAGATGGAAGTATCGAGTAGGCAAAAGCACAGTACAATATATCATTACTGACAATGATAAGATTTCCTAACGATGAGTCCCGGAACTAATATGATATGACAGATAATTTTCACACATTAATTGCACGTTTAAAGTTTTTACATAAATTGTGCGTGTAATAATTAAATGATTTAGAGTGTTGACTTTTTACGTTACTGAAATTTCGTTCTTTGGTATCAACACACATCAGCATTCTAATTTTAAAATACTGGTCACCCTGGTGAAGAGGTCTTATAATATTTTTTGCTGTCTCGGAAATGTCTAACAACGAAATCGTTGTGAAACTTTTATAAAACAAGAAAGTAGCATTAAACCTAACATTTTTACCACACAGCTGTTGAAAAATATCTGTCATACGTCAACTCTGAAAATTTGAAAATTATTTTTGGAGTCGATTTATAGTATGCAAACCCAAAAGAAAATTTATATTAATTCTGTATTACACAAAACTTATTCACCTTAATCTGATGAGTACAAAACTATGGATACGAAAAATTATTAATTTCTGCTTGTAATTGGAAGAAACTGGAACAATTTTCAACAAAAATTAGAAATAAAATTCACAATAGCTAAATTAGCTACACAGCTATTCTTTTGTTACGGACATGACATTTTCACGCACTTTACACGCCTTTTCATAAGGAAAAAAATAGAAGTTATTTTTTTCTTATAAATTTTCAATATTAAGCATAGATAGATGTTGTGTACAAATGTGTACACAACATTTGTACTGAATATAAAATACATAACATTATTAGTTTTAATACTAGAGCTAGTAAAGTTTGTGTTACGGACGTGACAAAAAAGTGCCTTTTGTCGTGTCCGTAACACAGCTCTAGCATTAAAACTAATAATGTTATGTAATTTATATTCAGTACAAATATTGTGTACACATGTCCGTGACAAAAGAAAGGGTGTATAGGTATCAGTTTGAATATTTTTAGGCAATTAATTTTGTCAGTAGATAACAATGTAGGGAGCGAACTAACCTACGATTCTTTTTCAAGATAAGTTTAAAATCTGACCGCGAGAGCGAGCTAGTATGCATCATTTTGACTGCAAGGTGTATGTTTTAAATGAATGGCTGTACAATAAATTAATTTAATTAGGGAAGCTGGTTTTGTAATTAGGATAGAAAAATACAAGCTCTGGAAAAAGAACTAAAAGTGCCAGTTTAGGGAACACTATCAGGCGCGACTTGACCCCGGGACTCTGATTGAAATTTGTTTTGAGGTCTCGAGACGCCAAAAATATATATGTATGGATGTGTGTGTATATATATGTTCGCGCAATAACTTTCAAATAAAACATTCTATTTTTACGAAAATTGGTGATAACATTGGAATTCCAAAAATTTTGAATAAGTTCTTCAGTCAAACACGTCCGATGTCAGGAATCTTCAAAATATTTTTTTTATACAAAAATTTAAAAGTTTTTCAAAATTATTTTGTACTATGATAAAAAACGGAAAAAATCGCATAAGAACCAGCTTTTGAACCAGTATCCTATATGAGCAGATATTCCAAGAAAAGTATAATTTTTTAATCGAATATTTGCTGTTATGATATTGTCTCAATTTCTACGATTCCGTACAAAGGTTCCCTCGTTAATATTAAAAAAAAAAATACTATTGTTTTTTATACTAAGATACTAGAAGAAATCATATTGAAAAGTTTTTTTGTAAACTTAAATGGATTTTTATGGAGTAAAGAAACTTTTAACTTGATAAAGAGAATCTTGTATATTACGCCAAAAGTAGGTATACTTACATATTGTTAAAATTTATGAGACAGTTTTTTGGGTAACGACGATATAATTTACGGCTACCTATATTTGAAAATACCATATTTTAAATGTTAACTATTGTGAATTTAATTAAATGGTATTGTACAACTTTTATGAGAATGTAAGCTATAAATTTTATTTTGAAGCAATAAAAAAAATTATGAAATTTTTATATTAATTTTTCCATTCCCTTGAATAAATATTTTAAAAACCATAAAGTGAGAATTTACAATAAAATTTAAAAAAAAAATATCATTTCAACTAAAAATTTTTTATCTGACAAGAGTAGATCCCTTTCATTTCTATTTTATTTTATAATTTTAAGCGAACACGTTTTACCATGCAAATGTTAGCTACGCATGCGTAGTCTTTCAAAAAATATTTTATAATGAATTTTAATTAGGTAGTGTGTATTAAGTATAAAGTTAAAATCAAATATTAAATTATAGAGTAAACAGAGAAGAAAAAAATCTCTTTTCGCATGACCATATACTTCATAAATAGTTTTACAATCATCATTTGTTTCTAATTCCGTAAAAAGGAATTCTTAATTTTCTTTCATTAACAGGCCATTTTTACTGCCAACAATTTGGAGCAATTTATAAATTATTTTCTTCTTAACAACCATATTTTCTTCTTTGTTTTCGTCTACAATTTGGTTTCCGCTTTATATTAGTAACAAAAGTCTCGTCGCAATTAATCGTCGTTCGAAATCCATACTGATCTAAAAAAACATTATAGCCTATATTTACCAGATACAAACATTTGTAAAAGTAAATATTTCGTCTTTTCGATTCAAAATATTCAATCAGAATTGACTTGACTATGATTTGAGAATTAATTTTCCGTATTTTTGTATGAAATTCTCAGTCCACGAACTAATTTTGATTTGCCTAAATAACTTTTTAGTTATTAAGTCTGATGAAGTTCTTAAACAAAATTTATTTGTTAAGTACCCGAAAATTGAAGTGGATCAATGATAATTTCTGATCAATCTTTTTTTGGATAAAAAGAATTATGGTCAGCCCCATTCAGATTGGAGATTAAAAAATTATCTGTTTATCTATTGCACTTACGGTTGCCAGGCGTCCGGATAAAGTCGGCGACAGTCAGGCTTTTTGGTTGCGTGACCGGCCACATTAGACGATGTCCGGCCTGTCCGGCTTTTGTTAGGCTTTTTAAATTTGACCAGTTTTTTTTTTTTTTTTTTTTTTTACATATTTGTCATCTGTTGATTTCCGCTACGCCCGAGATTTAATTCATGAATCCTTTGTATTTTTTTTTTTTTGTAATTCAGATTGTTTTCAGAATTCCTTACTATTTGTCAAAATTATTTTTCCATTCCGGGTCATAATGCAAATCTTGAAAGAGTTTTTTCTTTAATAGCGTTCTTTTCACACTAGTTAAAATAACGCAACAAATTAAATGTCGATACTATAGCCAAAATGTTGGTTGTACAATTTAATTTTAAAAATTTGACTTGTACAGAGTTTTACAACTTAATTTTAAAAGAAAATGAGCTTTTAAAGCAGATGTCTGCCAATGAAAAATATTAATTACTTTATGTTACAATTAATTTAAAGTTTATTTAGTTCATTAATGTTTTGTTTAATTTGCTTTTCATTGCAAATTGCAATAGTAATTACCATAATTACTGATAACTACTATTGCCTAATTAAATAATAAAATTAAAATTAAAAAAATAATAAAGACAACTAATTCATTCAATTTTATTGTTGCTTCATTAGAATTTAAATCTCCCTATATTAGAATTTAAGAAATTTTTATAGTAATTCATAAAAAAGCCGTTTTACTTTAAAAAAAAAACTTATGATATACTAAGACTACAAAATTAAGGGTGTCCGGCTTTTTTTACCCAAATGTCCGGCTAAACTGGGCAAATGTTCGGCTTTTCGGTTTTAAGACCTGGCAACCCCAATTTGTACTTTTATTACTATTTCCACAACTAGAGTAGTCAAAGTGTCGTTGTAAAAAAAAAGAATACGTTTTTGTACATAACTGTTCTGTTATTGTTGGTAATATTTTTAACGGCATCATTGCGTGATAAAATAAGGATGGTTATTGGTAAAAATACAGTTCAACAATTCACACACAGTTGTCTACAATATTAAATTAAATGAGATGATGATTATTCGAATGTGAAGTAACACATGTTTGTATTATATTTCTGAATTTTATGTTATCTTTTTATTTATTAAAAAGCTGCTTATCATTTTCAATATACTGTGTTTACATTAAAAACCAGGTACTCAAATCAATAAATTCTAAAAGTAGGTGGTATGTGGTTTTCTTCTATTTTTTTTTCTCATTTTCTCATATTTACAAAGTTTTCTCATAATTACAAATGATTTTCAATCAATTTTTTGACATATTTTATTTATTTGCAGGTGAGTGTTTCAAGTTTCTAAAAGTTGCATCTTTCGCTGGTAGGTAAGTAATTTGTTTTTGTTATACTAATTTTTATTGAAATGTGCCTTTTACGCTAAACCCTAATATTTAAATTCTAATTTCATTATAGCAATCTTTAGATAATTAGATACTGTGATAGTCAGATATTAAAATATAAAAATACTATGGTGAAATATTATGGTAAAATAGTAATAAGGTACTTTAGAGATGATGCCCAAATCCCCTTTTATTAACTAGCTGAGTCGGTTGATCTCGAACAGGTGGGGTTATTGTATTCTTGTAGCCTTGTAACTTTGAAAAACTTTAATCACATCAGCGACAGTAGGTACTCGTTACTAAAAGAGTCAACTCCAATCGATAAAATAAGGCAACAGTTTATCATACACTAACTGTCCCGAACAGGGCTTGGAAACTGGGCCGTTACTGGTATATTACTGGGCCATACATCTGAATTAATGGCCAATGATTGGCGCCATTAACGGTCAATTAATGGATGTTTACTGGATGATAACATCGGACCTGTAACTGGCACGATAATTGGCCGATTATCGTGTTTGTAATCAGGTCATTAATGGCTGGAAAAAAAAATACTTCAGGCCCATTAATGGCTAATAAATTAAAAATATCAGGCCCATTATTGGTTAAAGAATTAAAAATCTGAGGCCCATTAATGGCTAAAAAATTAAAAAATCCTGGCCCATTAACGGCTAATAAATTAAAATGCTCAGGGCCATTAATGGTTAAAAAATTAAAAAACTTAGGCCCATTTATGGCTAAAAAATCTCAATCTCAAAAAAATGAAATACAAAATTGTTCAATTTAATTTTTATTTTTTAAACTCAGTACAATAAAAAATAATATTGCAGTAAGATTAAAATTAAAAGATTTTTAGTTTTTATTATACTCATGTACCGTAAAATGGAGTGACAACGAATAGCGAGGTAAATAGAGAAAAAATGAATAAAATCAAATAAAATAAAGGTGCTGATAACGTGTAGGTACATTTTTCGTGCATTTTCAAGTATCAAGTAAAAATATACGTATACGTTTAATTGGTAATAAAAAATCTAGTAATGCGCACATAATTTGTATAATATATATTTCTATGTCAATTGAACGTATACGCATATTTTTACTTGTTACTAGTTCTAATTTTACCAGCAGAGGCGGACGTAACCTTTACGTCGCCAATCAACAAATTGTATTTTGTTATCTTTTTGAATAAAATTTTTATTTTTACAATAATAAAAATTGTCTAAATAAAAATATTGTTTTTATTTCAAAACCTAGTAAATTTCAATTAATTTTCAAAACTTACTAATTACTCATTTTTATCAGGAACTTCATAAAAATTTATAATTTATCTTTCATAAATGACTAATCTGTATATGAACCGTGCACGTTCGCTACTTTCTGAAAAAATTTCTCTGAGTTTTGAATTTAAAAAAAAAAAAAAATATTTGAATACTTAGTAACTTTTGGAAATAGGCGATTTAGGTAAGAAAATGTACGAAAATCAAATGTCAAAAATGTCCCGGTTCACTCCATTTTACGGTAATATAATTTTTTCATCAATGGATTGCTGATAGTCGATGTGGTTACTGAAAATCGATGTTTGATTGCTGGTATCTTGATTTTCTCCTCCCTTCCTGATCAGATGTGTCAGTAGGCCAACGTCCCGACCAGCTAAAGAGTTTTTAACTTCAGATTTTTCTTCAGAAACAACTAAAAATTTATACAAATTGAGAATATTCAATAATACAAAGGAATCATCTGTCCAATTATGTACTCACTTTTTAAACATGCAAAAGTTTCAGTTCCGCTGAAATCTCGTTTTCCTATACCTCTAATTACTTTCCCAGTTCCTAAATAATGTGTTTCCACGTTTTTTGCTAAAGTGGCCGACAGTATTTTTTAATATATCCCATTTCTTCAGTAGTTACTGATGTATAGCAATATAAATCTTCCAAGTACTCGTACTCTTCGCTGGGAGAGTAGCAGCATTTTAATGTGTGGTCATCTGTCCATGTTACTGGGACCAGTTTAATTAAATACTGTTTACTTCGTGGTAAAAATACCACAACAGCGTAAGTTCCTTTTGACATCTAAAATTGAAAAATAATATCTATAAAAACCAATTTTATGATGTTTACATTAATAGCATTCTATCTTTTGCATATTAAATCTGTATAAATATTACATTAACAATAAAATTGAAAATTAATCAGATATTGTGAATTTGTAAAAGAAAATTCAAAAACACTCCTTAACTAAAAAAAAATTGTGTTCGATTAAAATTTTTGAAACTATTTCAATTGAGTGTAATTACTTTTGTGATTAGGTACAAAGATTTCCATATCAATATTTAATTATCAACAACATTAATTTATTTAATTATCGACAATATTTACTTATATTTGCTTAATTATCAACAAAATTACTATAAATTAAAAATTAGTTTTTTTCTTACTTCTGTTCATAAGAAACTAAAGAAACTTCCCAAATAAAGTGTTTAGGTATTTTATTATGCACATAGCCGCTTTAAAAAATATTCCCAGTACCTACTGCGTCATACGTCTATATAAATAGTATCTTTCAATTCGTCAGTTCAAACTGTTCAAATATACTTGAAAAACGTTGTTAAACAGTCCTTCAAATTTTACATCTAATTAATAATTTTTAATTACAGTATAAGGTAAAAGACCCGGTAATTGACCCTGGCCCAGTTTCTGAACTTTTCAACTTTGTTATAAATTAATAAAAAAACTATATTTTAAATAAGAAAAGAAATAAATTCTTAATTTAAAGTAATCTATTCTGTGTCTAATGAACAGCAATTTAAAAAGTTTAGAATATATTAACTAAATAAAAAAAAAATTTTAAGTTTAAAATGTGTGTAAACACAATTTTTTTGGTAGTTTCTTAACAGTTTATGTTACAAAGTACTCATTTTGATCTGTGCAATATTCATCATGTAAGTATGAAAACTTAATTAAAAATATATGAGCAGGTTAATATTTGTATAAAAATTAATTTTAAAATATTTATAAAATACCTTAGAATGATTTTTATTATTGAAATATGAGGGTCAATTACTAAGCTCACTTCTAAAGTGGTATGGCCCAATTAAATTCTGCCCAGTTTTTGTTAGTTATTTTGTTATTTATAGTTATCTTCGATTAGTTTTTGTTATTTTTCATAACGTATATAACATTAAACATTCATTTTTATCAATAAAAAATTATTTATAAATTAAATTTTAAAAAACTGTATTTTTAAATTTAAGAATCAGAAACTAGGCCACTGTCAGGGTCATGAGAAATTTTGAAGGTCAGAAACTGGGTCCTTTTTGTCAATTTTTAAAACATTAATTTAAATTATTAATTCAATTCAAATAATTATTTTACTTGTATGGCTTTATTTTGAAAGCCATAAACTAATTGATAAAATTATTAATTGTCTCTTAAGTTGAAACTTATATTTATTACTGTCGTTTAACCTCAGCCGTCACTCTTAAAAGGTCAGAAACTAGGCCCGTTACCTTATAGTAAACTTTATTAAAAAGTCAATTTACGGGATATTGTTTCTAAAAACGACCATATAACATTGGAGTTTATTTAAATTTAACATCTAGATGACAAACAAAATAACCGTTAGTTGATGATTGTTTAGAATCTCAGTAATTTTTAACAAACGACAGGACAGCTAAAAATTTTTACAAGTTGTTATTTTGTTATTACAATTGGTGTTTATTTTGTTACAAAAAGGCATTTTTAGGTTTTTGAAGTTAAAACGCCTACGTAAATCCAAAGGATACAAAGCTAGACAAAAAAGTAACTGTTTTGCTTTGACGAGTATATACGTATTAGAACGAGTAATTATGAAATTTATACACCTAATTTAAGATATTTAAATTTTTTTTTTTATTTTTGTATTATAATTTTTGTTAATAAGTAACGTAACGTTTTAGTAAATAAAATAACATTTTATAGCAAAATTTACAGGTTAAAGGCATGCGAATCAAAAAAAAGAAAAGAAAAGAAGTCGTTAAGACTATAATAAAATACATATTTATTTTCAATACTTACAGTTTTAAAGAAATTTCAATTCGAAGAATGATTACAGCAACATGTTTAATTCTTTTAAAATGAACACTGAACAGTTTAGAGTTAATATAGCAACGTCCCGCTCACACTGTGACCTCACTACATAATAATGATAGTAGTAGGAATATGGGCATTTGGAGCCCTCCATCCCTCCATCCAACTTTTTGAGCGACCTCGGATGGAGGCAAAACTACCGAGGCGGTTCTAGAAGCCTCCGGCGGTGGGTGGAGCAAAACTTGGTCTCCAACCTAACGATATCTAGTGAAATTTTTTTCTAGCCTAGCGGAACTTGACCTAACCTAACGAAACCTAAGCGAACTTAGCTTAACCTAACAAAATTTTTTCTAACCTAAGAATTTCCCTAACAGATGGCGCAGCCACCTTCGAGCCCTGTGAATTCGCTACTAGATGGCGTTGCTAGTCTGGATTCCTGTGTGTAAGTTTGAAAAATTGTCAACAGATGGCATCGAAAACCTTTTTTTTGATAGTTAAACTAGCCATTAAAAGATGGCCTTGCTTTCATAATTTTATAATATTTTTATCTGAAAACAGGCTTAAACTGTCAGCTGACGTCACTAAAGGTAAACTGATATCAAACAGCGAAGATTTCTCTCTAATATGCGAAAATGAATTTTATCATATGATTGTATATTTTTATCTGAAAACAGGTTTAAACTTGTATAAATTGTCAGCTGACGTCACTAAAGGTAAACTGTTATTAATAGCGAAGATTTCTGTCTAATATGCAAAAAAAATGAAGCAACAGGTTTTAACCTGCATGGCTACATAAAGTGTGATAAATGACGTCATCAGGCTATCTTTCTGCTATAAAAGGGCGCGACAGAATTTCTTCAGTTACAATTTTGTTCGAAACTTTAGTGAAAAAACATTAAATCTTATTGTTGTGAATTTTCAATTGTTGTGTGTTAAGAGTTAATTGTTGCCAACAATGGAATCCATTACTGCTGGTGCTTCATCTGGAAACAGAGACTTAATTCAAAAAATGGCTGGAAATTTTGTGGATGAATTGAATCATCTTGGCGCTGTTAAACGATGGATTAAACTTTCTGATATGGAAATTGGAAAAGTATATAAAATAATGGGAGCCAGTCAACTACCATCGAAATTCGATTCATCGAAAATGAAGACAATATTGGAATTGGAAATTGGATACATTTCGTTACCAGCGAGATTTGACAATTTGAGCGAGCAGATGCTGGCATGGTTGCAAAGCAATCCAAAACTTGGTATTATGAATAATGGACCCATTGGACTAACTCATAAATTGCAATTTAAAACGTTGGATCTTCTTGAAATCGTGGAGGATGCTGAATGGTGAATTTTGTAATTTATTCTCTTCAAAATGTATTATTTAATTGTACTATGTATTTTAAAAATTTCAATATTGTATCAATTTTTATATATATTTAATAAAAAAATTATAAAAAAAACAAAAAACAAAAAAAAAACAAAACAAAAAAACAAAAAAAAATTTCGATTTTTTTTCAATACCCATCGCTAGACATTGATTTATATTCTAGTTTTGATTATGCCAGATTAATAAATAAACATTATTTGGTGTTTAATAAAAAATTTAAAAAATCGATTTTTCAATTCAGGTCTCGTCTCTAAATCACAATTTTTGAACTAAGTATAAATCAATAATACATATGAGTAATATTTGATATGCATCGTATTATTAGGTTTTATGGTGAATAATTATAAAACAAAAAAAGATTTAATATCCCCTGAAAACGAAAAATTTAATTTTTCACATGCTTAATAAAAATTATTTTTCAAGTTTAATAAAAATTATTCTTTATAAAATTGTCTATCAAATATTAGCCTTGCACATACATATAAGAAATGCTGATTTGCTAAAATATAAATCTTGGAATGTGGATACATAATGTTATAAAAGTCCAATACGTTCATACATATGTATATATGAATATTACATTGTAATACAGGTATTCGCTATATCTATATGAATCGTGTTTAAAAGCCAAATTTATTATCCTGAATTTTTTAAAATATATATAGTAATATAATATTTCGCATATATACAGTACTCTGTTAAAAGTACGGGTTTCTACACCGTTAAAAACATATATTTTACAATATCAATATATTGTAAAAAATCATATTTCTTAATATTTTTAAAACTGAATATGTAATATCAAGAATTTAAAACAGTTTTGAAACATTAATTTCTCCTCATAATATTTTTTTAGTCTTAAATTAATAGCACAATGTTCCATATATTTTAAGAAAATTTTTCTTTTAATATTTTATAACTTATCTAAAAAATTTATAGCTATTTTTTATCCAAAAATTTATTACTTGCTATTGTTAAAAAATTAGTTAAATATATCTATAGGTATTAAGTGACCCCTAGTTTTGTGAAAGACGGTAGTAAGAGCAATTCATCTTAAATACGAAATTATTTTATCAATGCTAAATAAGCGTTTTTTTTCTCATATTATCATACTCCAATATATTGTATATTATTATAATTTATAAAAATGTGTTTTATTTATTAAAAAATTTAGCAAAATTTTAAATAATATCACGTCAAAATAATATTCAGAAGTCAATAAAAGACAATAGCAGTAAATTTATTAAGATAACTATAAATAAATATTAATCTAATGTTGAAATATTTATTAACAAATAGTACTGCTTAGTAGAAAATTAGGTACCTATTGTTTTGTTTTCAAATTTACCTTTTTGCAATTAAAGAAAATTTTAGTAACTATCGATACCTATATAAAATGATACCCATAAAAGACAAGCATGCTCTGATCTCAACAATTTTTTCCCATGTTAAATTTGTATGTTCTTACTTCGCTGAAACTTATTATGTTTATATATTCCCCCAATATTTTCTACCATAAACAATAGTTATAGCAAGCTAGGTAGGTATTGAATAAGTATTTTTTGTTTGTTAATTTATTGATGATAGAGAAAAAAAATTTATGATTTTATAGACAGTGAAATACATTTAAACTATTTTTTGCAGTTTAATTTTGTAAAAACACCTAAAAATTATCAGTCACAGACAAATATTTCTAAGCAAACGAATTGAAAATGTAGTTTTATATCATAAGAATAAATGCGTATATATAGGGTGGACAGTAAATAACTCTCATAATTTTTAAAGAGCGGATGAAAACTTTAATTTTGGATTACGAAATTTTATTTTTTTTCCGGAGTTAAGCTGCATTCAATTAATTAACCCTTTCCTGCACAGCAGTTTTAGATCATTACTGTGCAAACGATACTTCAAATTAGCAAATCATTAATAATATGGGTGAATACTTATTGGCAAGAATTACATAGTTTGCACATACGTTCTATCGCACCAGAATGTTAATAGGACAATGCGATTTAATTGCCTATATTCAGGAGCAAGCAAAAACATTACCTATTTTAATAACTTAGAAAATACACATTACATAGTTCGTTGTAAGAACAATCATTTCGGTGATCTTTTTTAACGAATTACTAAATTTGCTTAAGGACTATGGTATGTAAGAAATAACAACACTCACATAATTTTAAAATAATTAACATATAGCTATTGGAAAAGTTACAAAGATTTTTTTAACAACTTATTAAATGCTGATAGCTTATTTTAATATCTCCTATAGGGCCTTAAGTATAACCCTTCACCCGAAATTTTTTCATCACCATCGTTGGCGACTGTATTCTCGTCATCATCAGCTTCTCCTTCGCTCGCAGTATCTTCGCCATCGCTAGCAGATGTTTTTTCATCATCATTGAATACATATTTTAACACTGGTTCAATAATATCATGCTTTTCCAATTCCCTGGTTATTGAGATAATCCGCTTTGCAATGTCACTTTCCTTTAAATTATTAAAATGGCTTCGTTTTTTCTCGTTTTCGATATAATCCGCGAAGCTGGGATTTATAATATGACTCCTTTCCATTAAATTGCACACAGTATTAACCATTTCTTCTCCAATTTGCGTCTGAGTCGCTAAACTTCTTAGTTCATCAACTAAATGGTTCGGGTCATCAAAATATTCTTCTCCATCAACAGGTTTCGAATGGCCATTATGAAGGTTAGTATTTTCATCATCATATTTGAAACGTTTAGCTTCTCCATTTATTGAATTAGATGTTGAAGGTTGGTCCTTTTCTTCCGAATTTTTATCTTCTTGTTCTTCATCCTTTGCGCATGCGTTCTGAAGCTCTTTGACCATTAATATGTCTAGAGCAGTTTGTAAGAGACCAGCTATCTTTGGAGTAAAACTTGTTTCTTTGTAGTTATCAGGCGATGGTAAATGCTTTTGTTCATCAGATCGATTATCTTCGACATTTACCGATTGTAGAATATTATGCGAGTTTTTTAAAGCGTGGAATTTACTTCTTATTGCTTCTGCTGCAGCCATCATACTTTCATCAAAAGTATTCAAGTTTCTTTTAGATAGATCTGTATCATTTTCGTGTTGATTTTGAAATACTGGTGCTTTATCTTCCTTTTCTTCATTTCTTGCTTCAAAACTATATTCGGTTTCATTATCATCATTTTCATCATTAGATTTTGACGATTCACTTTGTCTCCTGTTCTCCGCGCTGTTCACTTGTGTCCCATTATTTACCGTGGTATATTCAAACTGATTATAGCGATCTGGTCATTATTGTTTGTTTCATGTTCCTGAGTATGCACTCTTCTTTTCATATGACGTAAAAGAGAACTTCTCCGCGAAAATGTCTTGTCACAACGTATACAGTTAAACATTTTGATAGATGTGAAGAGTTCGATTTATAACATAACACTGATTAGTTTTTATATCGACATGATCTTATATAGTACAACCAGAGCAGAATTGACGTAAAGTAATGACACCAAAATGCACCAAAGGTGCACCAAATGACACCAAACTGCACCAAATGACACCAAACTGCACCAAAGGTGCACCAAATGACACCAAACTGCACCAAAGGTGCACCAAATGACACCAAACTGCACCAAAGGTGCACCAAATGACACCAAACTGCACCAAATGACACCAAAATGCACCAAAGGTGCACCAAATGACACCAAACTGCACCAAAGGTGCACCAAATGACACCAAACTGCACCAAAGGTGCACCAAATGACACCAAACTGCACCAAAGTTGCTCCAAATGACACCAAACTGCACCAAAGGTGCACCAAATGACACCAAACTGCACCAAATGACACCAAAATGCACCAAAGGTGCACCAATTGACACCAAACTGCTCCAAAGGTGCACCAAAATTCACCAAAAGTGCACCAAATGACACCAAACTGCACCAAAGGTGCTCCAAATGACACCAAACTGCACCTTTGGTGCATTTTGGTGTCATTTGGTGCAGTTTGGTGTCATTTGGTGCACCTTTGGTGCAGTTTGGTGTCATTTGGTGCACTTTTGGTGAATTTTGGTGCACCTTTGGAGCAGTTTGGTGTCAATTGGTGCACCTTTGGTGCAGTTTGGTGTCATTTGGTGCACTTTTGGTGAATTTTGGTGCACCTTTGGAGCAGTTTGGTGTCAATTGGTGCACCTTTGGTGCATTTTGGTGTCATTTGGTGCAGTTTGGTGTCATTTGGTGCCATTTGGAGCAACTTTGGTGCAGTTTGGTGTCATTTGGTGCACCTTTGGTGCAGTTTGGTGTCATTTGGTGCACCTTTGGTGCAGTTTGGTGTCATTTGGTGCACCTTTGGTGCAGTTTGGTGTCATTTGGTGCACCTTTGGTGCATTTTGGTGTCATTACTTTACGTCAATTCTGCTCTGGTTGTACTATATAAGATCATGTCGATATAAAAACTAATCAGTGTTATGTTATAAATCGAACTCTTCACATCTATCAAAATGTTTAACTGTATACGTTGTGACAAGACATTTTCGCGGAGAAGTTCTCTTTTACGTCATATGAAAAGAAGAGTGCATACTCAGGAACATGAAACAAACAATAATGACCAGATCGCAATAATCAGTTTGAATATACCACGGTAAATAATGGGACACAAGTGAACAGCGCGGAGAACAGGAGACAAAGTGAATCGTCAAAATCTAATGATGAAAATGATGATAATGAAACCGAATATAGTTTTGAAGCAAGAAATGAAGAAAAGGAAGATAAAGCACCAGTATTTCAAAATCAACACGAAAATGATACAGATCTATCTAAAAGAAACTTGAATACTTTTGATGAAAGTATGATGGCTGCAGCAGAAGCAATAAGAAGTAAATTCCACGCTTTAAAAAACTCGCATAATATTCTACAATCGGTAAATGTCGAAGATAATCGATCTGATGAACAAAAGCATTTACCATCGCCTGATAACTACAAAGAAACAAGTTTTACTCCAAAGATAGCTGGTCTCTTACAAACTGCTCTAGACATATTAATGGTCAAAGAGCTTCAGAACGCATGCGCAAAGGATGAAGAACAAGAAGATAAAAATTCGGAAGAAAAGGACCAACCTTCAACATCTAATTCAATAAATGGAGAAGCTAAACGTTTCAAATATGATGATGAAAATACTAACCTTCATAATGGCCATTCGAAACCTGTTGATGGAGAAGAATATTTTGATGACCCGAACCATTTAGTTGATGAACTAAGAAGTTTAGCGACTCAGACGCAAATTGGAGAAGAAATGGTTAATACTGTGTGCAATTTAATGGAAAGGAGTCATATTATAAATCCCAGCTTCGCGGATTATATCGAAAACGAGAAAAAACGAAGCCATTTTAATAATTTAAAGGAAAGTGACATTGCAAAGCGGATTATCTCAATAACCAGGGAATTGGAAAAGCATGATATTATTGAACCAGTGTTAAAATATGTATTCAATGATGATGAAAAAACATCTGCTAGCGATGGCGAAGATACTGCGAGCGAAGGAGAAGCTGATGATGACGAGAATACAGTCGCCAACGATGGTGATGAAAAAATTTCGGGTGAAGGGTTATACTTAAGGCCCTATAGGAGATATTAAAATAAGCTATCAGCATTTAATAAGTTGTTAAAAAAATCTTTGTAACTTTTCCAATAGCTATATGTTAATTATTTTAAAATTATGTGAGTGTTGTTATTTCTTACATACCATAGTCCTTAAGCAAATTTAGTAATTCGTTAAAAAAGATCACCGAAATGATTGTTCTTACAACGAACTATGTAATGTGTATTTTCTAAGTTATTAAAATAGGTAATGTTTTTGCTTGCTCCTGAATATAGGCAATTAAATCGCATTGTCCTATTAACATTCTGGTGCGATAGAACGTATGTGCAAACTATGTAATTCTTGCCAATAAGTATTCACCCATATTATTAATGATTTGCTAATTTGAAGTATCGTTTGCACAGTAATGATCTAAAACTGCTGTGCAGGAAAGGGTTAATTAATTGAATGCAGCTTAACTCCGGAAAAAAAATAAAATTTCGTAATCCAAAATTAAAGTTTTCATCCGCTCTTTAAAAATTATGAGAGTTATTTACTGTCCACCCTATATATACGCATTTATTCTTATGATATAAAACTACATTTTCAATTCGTTTGCTTAGAAATATTTGTCTGTGACTGATAATTTTTAGGTGTTTTTACAAAATTAAACTGCAAAAAATAGTTTAAATGTATTTCACTGTCTATAAAATCATAAATTTTTTTTCTCTATCATCAATAAATTAACAAACAAAAAATACTTATTCAATACCTACCTAGCTTGCTATAACTATTGTTTATGGTAGAAAATATTGGGGGAATATATAAACATAATAAGTTTCAGCGAAGTAAGAACATACAAATTTAACATGGGAAAAAATTGTTGAGATCAGAGCATGCTTGTCTTTTATGGGTATCGTTTTATATAGGTATCGATAGTTACTAAAATTTTCTTTAATTGCAAAAAGGTAAATTTGAAAACAAAACAATAGGTACCTAATTTTCTACTAAGCAGTACTATTTGTTAATAAATATTTCAACATTAGATTAATATTTATTTATAGTTATCTTAATAAATTTACTGCTATTGTCTTTTATTGACTTCTGAATATTATTTTGACGTGATATTATTTAAAATTTTGCTAAATTTTTTAATAAATAAAACACATTTTTATAAATTATAATAATATACAATATATTGGAGTATGATAATATGAGAAAAAAAACGCTTATTTAGCATTGATAAAATAATTTCGTATTTAAGATGAATTGCTCTTACTACCGTCTTTCACAAAACTAGGGGTCACTTAATACCTATAGATATATTTAACTAATTTTTTAACAATAGCAAGTAATAAATTTTTGGATAAAAAATAGCTATAAATTTTTTAGATAAGTTATAAAATATTAAAAGAAAAATTTTCTTAAAATATATGGAACATTGTGCTATTAATTTAAGACTAAAAAAATATTATGAGGAGAAATTAATGTTTCAAAACTGTTTTAAATTCTTGATATTACATATTCAGTTTTAAAAATATTAAGAAATATGATTTTTTACAATATATTGATATTGTAAAATATATGTTTTTAACGGTGTAGAAACCCGTACTTTTAACAGAGTACTGTATATATGCGAAATATTATATTACTATATATATTTTAAAAAATTCAGGAAAATAAATTTGGCTTTTAAACACGATTCATATAGATATAGCGAATACCTGTATTACAATGTAATATTCATATATACATATGTATGAACGTATTGGACTTTTATAACATTATGTATCCACATTCCAAGATTTATATTTTAGCAAATCAGCATTTCTTATATGTATGTGCAAGGCTAATATTTGATAGACAATTTTATAAAGAATAATTTTTATTAAACTTGAAAAATAATTTTTATTAAGCATGTGAAAAATTAAATTTTTCGTTTTCAGGGGATATTAAATCTTTTTTTGTTTTATAATTATTCACCATAAAACCTAATAATACGATGCATATCAAATATTACTCATATGTATTATTGATTTATACTTAGTTCAAAAATTGTGATTTAGAGACGAGACCTGAATTGAAAAATCGATTTTTTAAATTTTTTATTAAACACCAAATAATGTTTATTTATTAATCTGGCATAATCAAAACTAGAATATAAATCAATGTCTAGCGATGGGTATTGAAAAAAAATCGAAAATTTTTTTTTGTTTTTTTGTTTTGTTTTTTTTTGTTTTTTGTTTTTTTTATAATTTTTTTATTAAATATATATAAAAATTGATACAATATTGAAATTTTTAAAATACATAGTACAATTAAATAATACATTTTGAAGAGAATAAATTACAAAATTCACCATTCAGCATCCTCCACGATTTCAAGAAGATCCAACGTTTTAAATTGCAATTTATGAGTTAGTCCAATGGGTCCATTATTCATAATACCAAGTTTTGGATTGCTTTGCAACCATGCCAGCATCTGCTCGCTCAAATTGTCAAATCTCGCTGGTAACGAAATGTATCCAATTTCCAATTCCAATATTGTCTTCATTTTCGATGAATCGAATTTCGATGGTAGTTGACTGGCTCCCATTATTTTATATACTTTTCCAATTTCCATATCAGAAAGTTTAATCCATCGTTTAACAGCGCCAAGATGATTCAATTCATCCACAAAATTTCCAGCCATTTTTTGAATTAAGTCTGTTTCCAGATGAAGCACCAGCAGTAATGGATTCCATTGTTGGCAACAATTAACTCTTAACACACAACAATTGAAAATTCACAACAATAAGATTTAATGTTTTTTCACTAAAGTTTCGAACAAAATTGTAACTGAAGAAATTCTGTCGCGCCCTTTTATAGCAGAAAGATAGCCTGATGACGTCATTTATCACACTTTATGTAGCCATGCAGGTTAAAACCTGTTGCTTCATTTTTTTTGCATATTAGACAGAAATCTTCGCTATTAATAACAGTTTACCTTTAGTGACGTCAGCTGACAATTTATACAAGTTTAAACCTGTTTTCAGATAAAAATATACAATCATATGATAAAATTCATTTTCGCATATTAGAGAGAAATCTTCGCTGTTTGATATCAGTTTACCTTTAGTGACGTCAGCTGACAGTTTAAGCCTGTTTTCAGATAAAAATATTATAAAATTATGAAAGCAAGGCCATCTTTTAATGGCTAGTTTAACTATCAAAAAAAAGGTTTTCGATGCCATCTGTTGACAATTTTTCAAACTTACACACAGGAATCCAGACTAGCAACGCCATCTAGTAGCGAATTCACAGGGCTCGAAGGTGGCTGCGCCATCTGTTAGGGAAATTCTTAGGTTAGAAAAAATTTTGTTAGGTTAAGCTAAGTTCGCTTAGGTTTCGTTAGGTTAGGTCAAGTTCCGCTAGGCTAGAAAAAAATTTCACTAGATATCGTTAGGTTGGAGACCAAGTTTTGCTCCACCCACCGCCGGAGGCTTCTAGAACCGCCTCGGTAGTTTTGCCTCCATCCGAGGTCGCTCAAAAAGTTGGATGGAGGGATGGAGGGCTCCAAATGCCCATATTCCTACTACTAATGATAATAATTTTGAAAGTAACCACGTAAACACTAAATATTCGTGTTGCGCAAGTCATTATATCAGCTTCGACGCATGTTTAACGCGCAACATTCAAATTATATAATTATGCTCTTTTTTAAATCTGTAAAATTAATACTTTTATACACAGTAAATAAAAACGCAACATGTAAAAAGAAAGTTATTTTTCTTTTTCTCCGGTTTTATTACAACCAATTAAGAAGTTACATCAATTTTAGTAAAAATTATTAAAATGTTTTGTTACACGGAAATTAACAAAAAAATCAGTTATAAAAGTATTGATCCAAATTTCTTTTAATACATAATTTACAATATGCAAGTAAATATTAAACAAAGTTTTAAACAAAAAGATTTAACACCTTAAGAAAATGCATCCCGCATTTTTAAAAATGATTTCACTTTGCATTTTAAATTTAAAATGATGATCAATTATTGTAGGAAATTAAAGTTGGTTAATTATGAAATTTTTGTTTTAGGAACTTCTTTACTTTCTTTTATATTGGGTCAATTTTTAAAAAATTTAATTTTTATTTATTTTTTTTTTAATTTAATTTTTAATTTACACTGACAACGCGGAAGCTTATATCCTAGACTAAAAATTAATATGGCTAATAGTAGTTCCCTCAAATCGGCCAATGTCTGGTAAATCATCGGGAATAAAATTTTATCTGAAAACTAAACATTGTTTATCAGCCAATAAACGGCCAATAAATGGCAATCTTCAAAGATGATAGGCTTTCCACAAATGGCGAATAGTAGTTCCCTCAAATCGGCCAATGTTTGGTAAATCATCTGGAAGAAAATATTATCTTAAAACTAAAAATTTTTCATTAGCCAATAAACGGCCAATAAATGGCAATCTCCAAAACTGATAAATGGCTAGCTTACGTACCCTTGAATGGGTAAATATTGACGCCACTCATTAGCCAATGAATGGCCAATAAACGGTAATCTCCAAAGCTGATAAATGGCGCCACTATTTGCCCATTAAGGGTACTTAAGCTGGCCATTTATTAGCTTTGGAGGTTGCCGTTTATTGGTCGTTCATTGGCTGATGAATGGCGCCATTATTTACCCATTCAAGGGTACGTAAGCTGGCCATTTATCAGCTTTGGAGATTGCCATTTATTGGCCGTTTATTGGCTAATGAAAAATTTTTAGTTTTAAGATAATATTTTCTTCCCGATGATTTACCAAACATTGGCCGATTTGAGGGAACTACTATTCGCCATTTGTGGAAAGCCAAAGATCGGCCAGCTGCTGGCTTGTTTTCCATGTCTGGCTATTCCTACATGGGGTGGCCCGTGGTTTCACCCACGTAAAATTATCTTAATTATTGGTCAAATGATTAGATCAACTTTAAATTAGATATTCGGAAATAATACCTGGCTCCGCTCGTCAAACGACTCTAAAGTAGCAATCTTCATATTTCAATAGCATGGCTAAATTCCGCACCTTTATATACCTAGATACCCGTATCAATCGGTAGTTTTAGGAGAATTTCCATTTTAGGCCTTGCTTGGGGCACCAAGACAGCAGGGGATAAATTAATTTGGGGCTTATTTGATGGTCTTGACGGACAATTCTGACCCCCAGGTTCATTCAAATTTGATATTCTAAAATTCTGAGCATAATTCTCGCCTAATAACCCTAAATTAACCATATTCATATTTCCATAGCATATTTAATTTTCATAAGATATTGTCAAAATCCAACCGTTTAATCTTAATCCTATTAGATAGTGCTGGGGGTTAATTTTGAAGTCACTTTACATTTAAATTAAATATTCTAAATTTCTTTATAAAATCAGTTTCTTCTAGTGTTTCGCTCCGTTCGTCCAATGATCTTAAAATAGATATATATGCATATAGCTGGGACCCGCGGTTTCACTCGCATAAAATTATCCGAATTATAGGTAAAATTTATATAGGTCAATTCAATCATATATTCCAAAATTCTGTGCAAAATCAATTATTTATAGCACTTGACCCTGCTCGCCTAATGACTCTAAAATGACTATCTTCATATTTTATTAGTATGGCTAATTTCCGCACCGTAAAAACTTGGTGTAGGTACCTATACCAACAGTTTTAGAATTGCTTCTATTTTAGACCCTTCAAGGCACCAAGGCCCCAGGAAATCATTTTAACATCACTTTCATCTTTCACAGAGATCTCAACAGTACTTGAGTAAAAATTGTCAAATTTCTTCAGCTTTTTAATTTGCGCTCTATTTGACGTAACTGACGGACAATGTGACCACACGTCCATTTAAATTTGATATTTTGAAATTTTGTACAAAATCAGTTCCTTATGTGCTTCGCTTCGCTTGCTCGACAACACAAAAATATTATTCATATTTTCAAGTCATATTCATATTTTTATAGTAGGTATATAAGTATTAATAAATATTCTTATAGATACAATCAATAATATTTTTACCTATGACTACTATGAAATTACTTATTTACTGTGCAAAATACTATTTGTATCCAGTATGGTTTTATTGGGATAATGTAATAATTGGAAATTTTTTAACCTAAGATTCCCAAATATTTTACTAATTTATCATAGGAGATGAAGGATTAAAAATAATAATTCAACATTCTTCCGTAGAATAAATTGTTTCTTTATTTTATCTTTTTTCCAAAAATTTTTCGGTATCTTTTATAAAGAAAATAAAGAAACAATTTATTCTACGGAAGAATGTTGAATTATTATTTTTAATCCTTCATCTCCTATGATAATTTAGTAAAATATTTGGGAATCTTAGGTTAAAAAATTTCAAATTATTACATTATCCCAATAAAATCATATTGAATTACAAAGATGAATAACCTAAAAAATTTCAAATTAAAATATAATTTGCATATTAGAAAATATCTAAACAAGTTTGTAAACATTAACATTAAACTTACAAAATTGAAAAATCATATTAAATTCTTAACGCAAAACAAACGCCGCTGAAGAAAGATACCGAAAAATTTTTGGAAACAAGAGAAAATAAAGAAAAAATTTATTCTACGGAAGAATGTTGAATCATTATTTTTAAACCTTCATCTCCTATGATAAATTAGTAAAATATTTGGGAATCTTAGGTTAAAAAATTTCAAACTATTTGTATCCTTTAAAGAAAATAGACAACTGGACTGTCCAGTTATCATCAATTGGCACGTGCGTCTGCTCTTCTCAGCAAATTCCATACAGATGAAATTTCCATCGAGCTGAGCTCGGTCATCCTGATATTAAAAATGCAATATGGACTTTACTTATCTGTCTTCAGTAGTTTCGAGAAAATGGTAGCAGGTATCAAAAAAATGATAAAACAAAACTATAGGTAAAATTGGTATAAGAATCCAAAAAAAAAAGACGATCAAAGTTCAAGTTATCTTGTAGGACCTGAGAACCCCCAAGAAAGCCTAAAGTAAACGACTGGACGTATCGTTACCAAATTTTTGGCTCTCAAAAGAAACCCAAAATAAATGGCTGAACGGATCTTGACAAAATTTTTCTCAAATAGTCCTGAGTTTCTGAAAAAAGTCGACATGAGGATAAAACCCCCCGTGAGCTTTGTGGACCCAAAAAACCCTCCAAATAAACGACCAAACAGATCTTATCAAAATTTTTCTCAAATATTATAGAGATTCCCAAAATAAATTAATGTGAATTCTGAAATATTCTCCAGAGCCCTGGGATCTCAAAATGTCTCATAAATTACAGTTCTCTTGAAATTGTCACTATGAATATCTAACTACCTACGATAAGATCTCAAGGTATGAAAATTAGACATGTTATTGAAATATGAATAGAGCCAATTCAGAATATTTGATTTGAAATTAAGGTGAAGTTGGAATGAATCATCCAGCGCTATCGAATTAAACAACTCTATACTCTAATTAAACCACTTGACTGATTTTGATAAAATTTTATGAAAATTAGACGTAGGGGAGACCGGGGCATGTTGACACAGTTTTTAGTTTTCGATTTTTCTAATTTTTTGTATTAGACTAATTTACATGCTTTTTATACTCAAATATAACTTGATTATTAGGCTTCATTTTGACACCTATAAAAACCTTCCTACTATCATACCTTTTTAGATACTTTACTTTTTCTTGAGTGATGTCGCCTGTATAAACATGCCCCCTTGACGGGGCATGTTTATACAGTACCTAGGGTAAGTTTACACACTTTCTAAAATGGGAAAAATAGGGCTAACAAGTCTAAAAAAAAAAAACAAATAAATATGCGAATCATTGTAAAGATCTAATAGTATAATTACTATTCACATCAACATAGTAGTGTAAAAATTTACTCATTTCAAAAAAAATCACAAATTCTGCTCTACGTTGTTTGTTACTAATAGTACTGGTTGCAAACTGATGTACTTGCAAATGGCAGTCTCAGTAACTTGTTTGGCCTGACAAGTGCTGCGCTCCGATCAACGGTTTGTGAGTTATAAGGATTGTGTAAATTTACCCCTGTATCAAACTAGCCCCGGTCTCCTCTACAAAAATCTCAAAATTATTTTTCTGCAATTACTTAGCATCTATCTAAAATTTTTATGATTTTTTGATAAATTGGCCACAGATTGCTGTATACAGCAACTGAAAATTAATTTTTTACGGTTTTTCGTAAATTTCGCAGTTAGACAAAAAATTTTGCAAAACCCTTTCTTAGCGAGCGCCTAAGACCCAATGGGGACCTACATGCCAAATTTCAAGTTTGTAGGTATTGTAGTTTTGGAGATTTCTTGATAGATGAGTGAGTGAGTGAGTGGTATTTCGCATTTATATATATACATATATAGATAACAAAATTGAATTGAATTTAATCAGTGTAATAATTTAAATTACGTTACACCATAAATTTTTAAAATGTTCTTTTAGATAAATATATTATTGATAAAAAATTCTAGACAGTATAGCCCATACGGAACGACGTTAAAAAAATTGTGAATTTAAGGTAATATATAGTCCGGAAGCCCAGTATGATTTTTATGTATGGTCTGTATACGCATACGAAATACGTTTGAACATTGAATATAACAGAGCAATGTTTCTCAACCGTTGGTCCATAAGGCTGGACTTCAAAAATAGGCTAAATTGAGTTAGACACGAAAAAGGAATCTATAAGTGCCATTACCAGCAATCTAGACAGCATGCTAAAATTTCATTTTTTTGGCACTTAGTCTGTTTTTGAAGTGCAGCCTTCAATTATTACATCAGTTTTGTCTACTGAACCTATTTTGACCTCTGAATTGTTACGTTTATAAAAAGGTCTTGTGTCATGTTAAATTTAATTTTTAAGTAAGTCAAAGTGTTTCTTATTTTTATAAAAATACTCCAATTTTTTGAATTTTTCCTTGCGAATCCTCTTGAGTCTGCAGTCTAATTGGTCTAAATTCGGTAATGATTATTTTTAAGTAATTAACAACATTTTATACCGAGTAGGAACTTGCCCAATAAGGTGAATAGTAAATAATATTCCAAATATTCAGTTAACATGTTTCATATACTGTATACCGTGTTCTTTTATGTGGAAAAACAAGTATCTAATTCTAGGTAAAAAAAATGAGAAATTGCTAATATTTGATTTTCTACGACTCTACTAAGTTTAATTGGGTTCTGAGTACGTTAATTAGAAAATTTGTCTAAATTATGAAAATTCCTATCCATAAATCCAATAATATTTCAGAAATTTACAAATTTAAATCCGATTATTTATTTAATTGTTGAAATCACACAATAGCCAAAATAAATATAAATGCAATTTAAAAAAAATATTTTTCTGAAGACATTGATACTGAGCTTTGGTCAGCTCAATATTGATGTGTCCAGTTGTCGGAAATTGAAAAGTTGGCAAGCATTTTCCAAGATACTTGAAAACTGGCCAATAGATAGTACGTTGGTCCAATGATCTACATGAAGCACCCTGTATTTTTTGTTCTTAAAACAATTTAAACAAGTTATAAATATAAGGAACTAAAAGTTCCAAAATGACGACAAACCCGCAAATTACAAGTGGTAAAAATCACCACATGATTAAATCAAAAACAATAAAAGGAAAATAAAGTTGAAAATAGAAAATAAAAAATCAAGTTTAACTAGTTTCCACCGTTTAAACGCTCATCTTCAGAAAACAACAGACTCAAATTGTCAGTCAAACTTCATAACACTTTATATAATAATTCAAAAAATTGTTAAAAAGTGAATTTGTAAAGGGTTTAAAAATATCAAAATCGAAGTATAACAACATAATATTAATAGATTTGAGCGTTACTTTATGGTATTCCATATTTGTAAATAATAAACAAATATTTTACTTTGCAAAATACCACTTTTATTTAAATAAGCAACAAACTGTATGAAAAAAGGAACCTCGACTAAATAATAATGATGAAACTCAAAACCAATTGCGCATAAGTTGAATAATACGCAATGACGTATTAAAATCATATAGTTAAGCTGTTTCGTTTAAACTAGGGTTGTCCAGTATGGCGTCTTGTGCTGTTCTAAGACATTCCAGATGACTCATCAGATTACCTTTTGAACAAATGCGGAGAGTCTCAAAGTTAGATTCTAAATTGAAATCATGATCTGAATCAATAATATATCAAAACTTAAAAAATTTTTAAGTTTTCCATTTATTTTTTAATTTTATTTAACATTTTGTCTTACCACATAGTTCTCGTAACCATGTTGTTATACTTCGATTTTGATATTTTTAAACCCTTTACAAATTCACTTCTTGAAAATTTTTTGAATTTTTATCTAAAATGTTATGAAGCTTGACTGACTATTTGGGTCTGTTGTTTTCTGAAGATGACCGTTTAAACGATGGAAACTAGTTAAACTTGATTTTTTATTTTCTATTTTCAACTTTATTTTCCTTTTATTGTTTTTAATTTAATCAAGTGGTGATTTTTACCACTTGTAATTTGCGGGTTTGTCGTCATATTGGAACTTTTAGTTCCTAATATTTGTAATTTCCCCGCAGTTGGTTTTGATTTGTTAAATTGAATTTAAACAAGTTATCCCTGTTAATATTTCTTTAAATATTTTAAAATAGCATACTCGTTAATAATACTTCAATCTGATATCCTTGTATTTCGATATCAAATAGAATATGATATACGGCTAGTGTATTTACTTTAATCAGTTAATTGAGAATAGGGGTTAAAACTGATTATAATGAGGGCTAGAAAAAGGTCGATTATCATTATTAATGTCAGTGGAATGTCGGTTGGCCACCAAGGCGTTGGAGGTGATGTGAATGATAAATATATGCAACGGCCTCATTTGTAAATAAACTGACTACGTTATTATCTTTCTGTTAAAATCATTTATCGTTTCTGTCGTTTAACAGTAAGTAGAGCATATAAATAAGGTTATCACTTTAACTTTTATAAGTAATTTCCTTGTCATGGTTAGATATGTTTTTTAGATATGATATGAACTTTTTTGTGTGCTCTAGCTAGCTGGCAGTTAGACTAGACGATAGTGAATGTAGGTAGATAGCATGCCATAAGTTTATAACATATTTCAGTTTGTAAGATATGAGTGAGTTCCATTTTATTACTATTGTTACTGTAAGAGGTTAGCGACCCTTAACAAAATATTGCACACATATCCTTGCATTAATATACACGTTGTACGTTGTAGTTGTATGTACGAACGTTTATATAAACGTGTAATATGTTGATGACATCGAAATATAACGCGCGCAAGTAGCTAGCCATGCAACTGAATCAAATGTTGTAATTTACACGAAAACATACGTTCGCATGTCATATACTTATATATTACTTTTAAATAACAAAAACGCTCACTTAGCGAAAAAATCGACCACAATGCCGTGCGATCTCTTTAAGTTATCTACAACGCGAGATTTCCGTCGTGGCAGTCGTAATATAGCACCGTTAAGAAGAGTCACAACACGTTCTGCTGAACGTTAATTGATGCAACCACGATACGACGGACAGGTAATTGTTCCTTGTTAATTGGCGCAATGCAATCAAATACCGCTGAATTTATTATTTACTAGTATTTACCCACGGCTTCGCCCGCGTGGCAATAGAAGGATCAAGCTGGTTTTAGCTTACACTACGTCCTCAGAAGTATGGACACACCTAAACTCAAGGTGTATCCATACATTTGCGTGGCTTTTGAAATTTGAAATTATGAGTTGCACTATCATCATCACAAACATCAACACCAATGTTCCGGTCTTATAACGAAAGACTGAAATGAATTTTTTTCGGTCATGGAAGGGGAATGTTTACAATAGAAATATAAATCGGCGGACTCATAACGAGCGGACTGATAACGAGAGTCGGCTGTATATAGATTGCTGGTTGGCAGTTCCGAGTAGGTACTAATCATGACTAGTAAATATAATACATAATTATATTTTATGTTAAACTGAGTGAGTTTATGAAGACAATAATTGATTACTGTATTTTTTAAATAAAAAAGAGTCAAAAAAGATGATTTCATTTCTCATTGTGATTTTTTGGAACTAGTCACAACGCGTTGTGATAGTTTTTACAAGTACCACCACACGAATTTCGCGTTATGGATAATTTTAAGAGATTAAGAGATCGACCACAACGGGGTTATGGTCGATTTTTTCATTCAGTGAGCGTTTTTGTTCTTTGAGCCTATTATATATAGGTATTATATTATATAGGTGTTGTTATCATATTATGTGCATATTATTCCGAAATCAGACAATATTTAGTAGGAATTGTTAATTCAAAATGATATTTGAGTGACATTAAACTTACCTACCTTGCCATTTAATATACCAGATGTCCCATTTGAATGTATACATATGATTTACATGTTAATTTTTAACATTGGATTCCCATAAGGAAAAAGTTACGTCACAAGAGTGCTTTGAACAAACTGATAATACTAATTTAATATTATAACTACTGTTACTATAGTTTTAACAATAATAATGAAGTAAAACAAAGAAATGAATGTCGTAATTTTCAAGAAATTCACATTTTTGCATAATAAATATTTTTGTCATCTGCTGTAAATTCAAAAAGCCATTTTTTTATTTTCTTGAAATTAAATATTAAAATAATAAAAATACCAAAAAAATATTGTTGAAGAAATAGTGTAGATAATTTGGTGAAAAAAATCATTTTTAAAAGCTTTTATTTAACTTGCTATGTTAGTATGTTGGTTTAGATCAAATTTTGGAATCAAAATTTTGAAAGGTTCTAATTGAGCTAGAGGTTTCAAATTTTGCATACGTGTCTAACCTTGATGACAATGCAATATTGTACAATTAGTTTTGCCCTAAGTCGCCCCAAACTAAAATTGTTGATTTTTAGTCCTGTGCAACTTTTTGACATTTCGAATTGTCAAATATTGTCCATTGATTTTACATTGCAATTTTTTGTTTCCATAGTTACGCTTGATTAGGATAAATTAACCGATTAAAACATAGGTAAAAAATTACTTCTTTAATTTTTATTAAATTAATTGTAATCAGACTAAAAAGTAGAAAATAAATTAAAGTAAAAAAATGTTTTTTAAGAAAAAGCTTTTATTTAAAAATGGGCTAAAAAAAATAAAATAACTTTTGAGCGAAGTTTGAAACAATATGCAACATAATTTATAAAAGCTTGAGGCGTTTAATTAAGTTTGGTAAGAAAAGTAAAATAGCTACCCTTATATCCAAAACAGAAATAGTTAATGATAACGCCTCAAGCTTTTATAAATTATGTTGTATATTGATTCAAACTTCACTCAAAAGTTATTTTATTTTTTTAGTCCATTTTTAAATAAAAGCTTTTTCTTAAAAAACATTTTTTTTACTTTAATTTATATAAAAATAGGAATATGTTTATCCAAAGCACTCTTGTGACATAACTTTTTCCTTATGGGAATCCAGTGTTAAAAATTAACATATAAGTCGTATGTATACATCCAGCCGGGATACCCAGTATATGCGATAAGCATTATATTATTATATAGGATATAGTTACTGATTCCAAGATTCACCTTTTCGAATTATGATATTTCGTCACATTAATAATGGAGTTTTCGTTTTGAACAAGAGCAATATGCAATAATGAGTTATCAAATATTCGGTGAATTTTGATTAATATAGTTAAATGCAGTTTAATATGGTTATGTGGAACACTTCGTAGTATTCATTATTGTTGCATTTAAAGTGATTTAGAAATATGTTTCCAAGTTTTATTAGAAACTTAATTTAGATGATGCTAATAGTACATTAAATATTTGAGGTTGTAAGTTGTATATTAAACCCGAGCAAAAAAGTTAGGCATTTTGCACAGTAAACAAACAAAGTCATGGATATTAGTCCTAGATAAGGGTTAAAAAAAACTGTAGGGAGCTGGGATACTTTACACACGACTGTTTGTGCAAGATTGTACACAGCCATGTGTAAAATATAGAATTTTGTACGGTCAGCAAAGCAATTTCACACCCACCACCAAGCAAATGCATGGTGGAAAAATCAATGTCTAAACTAGTAGAAAATAACGGAAATCCATAAAAGTAAAGCAAAAGCTTTGGAAATGGACTTCCCGAGACAATCCGCAAATATATCGCACATGCGCAATGAATGAGTGTGAGAGATTATGAGCGTAGATGATCATAAGGGCATTTTCAGAGGAAGCAGCTATTTTGATTGGGTCACGTCAATCGCATGGCAGATGAACGACGTCTACGGACGGTTTTCCATTGAAAACCAAAGGAACGCCGTAAACGGCAAGCCGTAATGGCAAACAAAATATTTGCTCATAATTTCTATTTTTCCAAATTCGGTATTAGAAAATTTTAAAATAAGCACATACATACATAGGTACATGTACATAGCTGCTATTATATTGTTACGATATAACTAGAACTAGAGTAAGGAAGGATTCGTGTTTGTGTAGAAAAGTTATACATCCAACAGCACCCAAGTTGCTTCTTTGTTATTTGTAAATGTCATAGAAATTGTTCTGCTCCATATTTTTCATGTTTTCTGTTGTTTTTTTTTTCTGTTTTTCATTTTCATTACCGCAGAGTTTTTTTATTTATTTATTCGGTCTATGATTGTTATCTACTTGTAAGAGAGTGTGTACTGTAGAACTACACATATTTACATAATAATATATGATATTATGTACTAAATACCTGTGTATATGTTTCTGTTTAAGTTTAATTGTTTCGAAGAAAATTAGTATTTTTAAGTTTAGTTTCAGAATGAATATATACAACAGTTGATTTTTGAAATAATTAACCATGTGTTTTTTTTTTCTTTTTATGAACTAATTAATAAGATCTGTGATTATATGTAGTAAGGTTCAAAAGTTTCCGGTCTCGACAATAAAAATAAGAGTAAATTTCGAAAAACAATTTTTATTTTTCAGTATACTCTCCTTTGAATTCAATACATTTTTCACAACGCCTCACATACATTTCTATACCCTTAAAAAAATAGTCTGGGTTTTTGTTCTCACAATACGCCAAAACCGCTGACTTCATCTCGTCAGCTGTGTTAAATTTCTTTCCTCTCAAATTCTTTCACAATGGGAAATGAAGGTGATAAGTGCCCGTACACAACATCCAAATGTTGTCTTTTATTCCTTTGTTAAAAACTTTATCACAGCTCTGTACTCGATTTTTTGGATTTTAAATTTTTAAGTCGGCAGTTTCACTTTATTAACCAGTATCTTGACAACGAAAAGATTTGACGTAATATTTTTTTTGTGGGTAGATGTACAATAGGTTCCCAATAGAATGACACTAAAAAAATGTATCGCCGATTAATCTAAAATGGATAGGTCGAAAACTTTTGGACTTTATTACATATAAGGCGAAATATATAGTAATAAAATACCCCTGTTGCAGCATTCTGCATAGCATAGCGAATTTCCGTTTACAAAATTAGTTTTTCTCGGAAACTAGTTAATAGAATAATTGTTCAAAAACCTTTTTTATGTAATTTTTTTCCTCTTTTCAGTGGTGTAAGAAAATGTCGTAATAACTTTTGAACTTGCGCAAGTTTTGGCAAAAAGCTTATTTTTTCATGAAAAATTTCGAAAAGCCATTTTCTGGGCATGGAACGTCTCAGACTGAAGACTACATCCAGTAATTTTGGATTTCTAACGTTTTCACTGAAATTCATAGAAGTAGGATAGAAAGTTCAATGTAATTTTTTAATTCTAAAATCTGTCCAATTTTGCTGGTTACCATGAATGTGTAACTTCAATAGTAGAGGCGCGCATTATATAGGGACTCCTGGATACGTACCCCAAGTGCCCCTAGGTAAATTCGACTGTGTTGAGGGTCTATATTTTAAATATATTTCACGCAAATTATTGCTAATAAACTACAAAGCTGAAAGTAAATTAAACATTTTGGTTAAATATTTTTTTTAAATTTCTTATATTCCTAATTGGTTTGAAATATACCTAATTTAAATTAATATTAAACACTACCACACTTTGATAATATATTTTTAATTACATATTTTAAGCAATTTAAATCTGTAATTTAGTAAGGAAAACGAGAAACATGCAAATTAATTGAACCGTTTTGTGTATATTTTAATGAAAAATTTATGCAAGTGTATTATTTAATGTTCAAAATATGATATTTTAACAAAACAATCTTATCAGTTATCACAGTGAAACATGATGATGTCGAAACAATGGAATAAGCAGTTTTTGTTCTTGTACAAATATTTTACTTCCGTTCGTCCCATAAATTATACATACATACATGTATTAAGTATGTATTTACGAAATGAACATACATACAACCTTCTCTGATGTGCATACAACTTATGTATATATAGGGCTTTTTTTTATTAAAATAAAAGAAAATATTATATCTTTAGGAAATGTGCCATTTTACAGGAAAAACATACCGTAAAACCTTCTAGACCCGGACACTTTTTTACATTAAATTTTTTGGTATCATTTTATGTTTATACATGTTTCCTTCATAGATATCACCAATAAAAGTATTACCATTAGAAAGAGCGTATATTATTTGTTATATCTCTGACCCATTTGTTTCATTATAAGTAAAAATAAAAAATAATTAGTAAGTGTCCGGGTCTACACCCCAAATCCGTCTTGACCAGGACCCTTACTTAAATAATATAATAACATGCAAACTAACCTCTCCCGTCGGGGTTAGGACAGTGTTTTATATCATCTGATATCTTTGAACATGTCAAAAGCTTCAAAACATTTTATGGGAAGGGAGAGGGGTCAATACATAGTATACCTCTCTATGAAGTAAACATGCGATATGACACCAGAAGGAGGCATAAACCGCGTAATTCTGGCGGGAATATAACGTATGGATAGTGGAAGTTACAGCCAGTGCGAATCGTGGCCATAGTGTAATAAACTGATGTGTCCGGGTCTAAACGGTATTTTTTTTATATATACATTGAATATAACTTCAAACATCATTAAATGATGCGCGATAAAATTCTGAACACATACATATCAAAATTAAAACAATATGACAATTATGACGAAAATTACATGTCTAAGTTAGACACACATTTTATTTTTTTGAAAAACTGGAGAATAGTAATCCTGTAAAATGAGATGGTAAAAATTAAAATCCATAGTTTTTATTGGTACAGCTGTTTAGAGGATGTTTTTCTTTTTCTAGTGACGTCAAGAACAAATGTTTATTGTAGCAGGTTAATGTAGAAACTACTTATTTTGAAGATTGGTGCAAAGTGTCCGGGTCTAGACCCCCTGTCCGGGTTTAGACGGTTTTACGGTATCAGAATAAATACATTTTTTTTTTGTAATTATAGGCATTTTTTTAAAATTATGCAATAATTTTTTATATTTAAATTGATAGTCATCGAAATATTTTTAGTTAAACTCTGAGTATATTTTAAGGATAACAAGAAGAAGCTCTTTTAAAGTCTAAAGTAGAGTACCTAACGCTGCAATACACATGCAAACGCTTTGTTCACAATTAATTATTCAATTAAAGACGTAGTTTGACGCAGATGCATCTTAAATGAAGCATAAATATCAAGAAGTTTTCATATAAAAATTAAATAACTCTGTCGCAGTATCTCTATCCTGCATAACAAGTTTCTAAGTACAACCTAACTGTAGTTCAAAAAACTCGAATCGAATAAACGGCAACACCAACAGCAAGAATGATTATTATAGTTACTTCAAAATGATATTCAAAAATATAAATGTCCAACTCAAGATTTTACTTTGAAAAATAATAATAAAATCCAGTTACGGGAAAAGTACACGATTTTAAATTCCCCCTCCTCCCCTTAGAGCTCTGTGATCCCAGAAACCTACGAAAAAGTTTTAGCGTTTGTTAATTACACACATACATTTACATTAATAAGGCTACTTTAGAGACTTTATAGTCGTTTAATAAGTGAAGCGAAACACCATAAGAAGTTGAATTTGTACGAAAGTCTAAATTCTAAATATTGGATTGATAGAAAGTTCTATTTAGGATTAAGATTATTCTATGGGAGTGGAACCACAGGACACAGCTGGTATATAATATGAATTCTAAAGAGTAAATTTATAAGTATCGTTAAGTATTCAATACAGATATCCAGCGGGAACAATAAGAAGTCAATTCCCTATGGTTTTTCATACACATGGAAACAATTTTGATGTTATTTTGCCACAAATAATATTATACTTTATCATTTATAAACGCCGTGAGCAGCGGAGCCCCATCACGGAAGTCGAATTTTTCCTTTCATCTTCGGTATTGAATGTCTACAAGCGAAATGTAATTGAAAGTCCACAAGCGATTTGCCATTTTGATGGTTTCAAAACTGATGATGAGTGTCCGGTTGATCGGGGCTTTAAAAAAAGGTTTTAAGTTTTTAAGGGCTGAATCTCAGTAGGGGAGAGCGGGGCTATGTCGTACACTTAGGGAGAGCTGTTATTGTTCATCTAATATCGAGTATAAAATTATAAGAAAATTAGCAATATATAATTTGGACAATTGGCTACTGATTTCACACAAAGAAATTTGAATTATTCCACTGTTTACATATTTAAATTAAATTACAAAAAAGTGTCTCTGTACGAAATAGCCCCGGGGGTCGGAACTATTCCGTACGGTAGGAGGGGCTATACCGTACAGTAAAAAAATCATCTTGTTAAGGAAGTAAATAAGAGTAATGCAATAAATTATTGTAAAAAAATCATCTTGTTAAGGAAGTAAATAAGAGTAATGCAATAAATTATTGTAGAAAACACATTTTATTATTTATTGTCGACTCAACTAAGAAACAACATAACGTAACTTGTATTATCGGTACATTTAGTTCAGCTTATAAAAGTATAAATAGTGTTAGGTTAACTTTTATCAAAAAAAGAGATAAATTTTAGAGAACAAAAGTATTTTATTTAAAGTTTATACATTTAAACAAAAATCACAAGTAAAATTATTTGCAGACTCGGCAGACTTTATTATATTTCCTGCATCAACTACAATTTATTAATGTTACAATATTAAACCATTTGGGGCTAAGTCGTACACTTCTGTACGGTTTAGCCCCATCCTGTACCTTGTGGGAGTTTCATAACCTAACCTCAAATTCCGTCGCCTAACTAGTCTTCACTAGTGATCAAGAGAGAGCTTAAGAAAAGTAATTTCTCATGATCTTATCGCTATTAGCTCATAAGTAAAGGTTCTCCACCCAACTCTTATTTGGCAGTGCCCCAAAATTATAAGAGAAATAATAAAAACAAGTTTTTTCACCGTCATATTGGCATTTATACGCACAGCGGAACGAACTCAATCCTGTGATTTTCCGCGGTCAGGCGCTAGGTTGCGACAACGATTGGATTTGTCTAGCTTGAAATCTAGACACGAAAAATGAGTGTACGGTTTAGCCTCGCTGTACGGTATAGCCCCGCTCTCCCCTAAATTTCAATTTTATACCGATAGCAGTTAGCAGGAAAAAAGCCAACACAATTCGTACGAAAGCATTCCTACCCATACTTATCCGCCAATTGCCTTTGTGTTTTATTTTTAAGTATTAAAAATGGACCTTAAATAGTAGACTAGAAGGCCTTTATGAAGGTATTTTTTCTTTCCAAAAAAATCCAAAATTTCTATTTTATAAATAATAAAAATTCAAAATTCCTAATTTATAAATAAACAGTGACTTTAATAACATTTTCAAATTACTTAATATGTATGTATTTCATTTGTTAAAAAATTGTATTCACTTTTTTTTTAAATTTTTTAAAATTACTATTCGCCTACTTGTATTTAGAATAAAAGTAATGCATTTAAAACACATTTAACAATAGCATTCAATTCCGATGTAAAAATGGAAGAAGTGGGGGGAAAAGTAATGTGGACTCCCTAAAAGGTACTAGCTGGATACTAACTGAATACACGTACAAAATTTCAGCCTTCTAGGTTTCCTTAGAGAGTCTCTAGACGTGTTAGAAAACAAGCAAAAAAATTAAGGAAATATTGGCGTAAAAATCGTGGGGGTAAGGGTTAAAAGTTGAAACCCCCAAAAAACAGTGTCTGGCTATTAGCTTAACCTGTACACAAAATTTCAGTCCTCTAGGTTTATTTGGGGAGATTTTGACCCGAACGAAACTGTTAAAAAACAAGAAAAATCATGTTTTATTAGGTATAAAAATGGTGGGGGTAGGGGTTAAACGTCGAGACCCCCAAAAGGCACCCCCTTGATACTAACTTAATCCGAATACAAAATTTCAGCCCCCTAGGTTTATTTGGGTGACCTGTGCGAGTGGTACAAACTTCGAAAACGTCGAAAATGCATGAAATTGTAGCTTAAAAATGAGGGGGGGTGGGGGTAAAATATTAAAACCTCCAAAAACACAACCTAGGTACGAACTTTATCAACACACCAAATTTCAACCCTCTACGTTAATTCTGGGGGGCTGGGGGCCTGTTAGATCCAGCGAAAATCGTTTCCCCCCCTCTACTCCCACCAAATCATCCTAGGAAGCTGAATTTTGGATATGTTGTAGATAATTGATCGAAACATTATTTAAAACCGGTTTGGAAAAGTTTTATTGCTTTTCCGCCCCCCACCACCCCCTTAAAATTCGGGTCAGAAAGAAAATTTGCCCAAAATTTGACCCCACTTTGATAGTATGAGGTGCCTCGAAAATGAGCCCCATTTACCAAATTTCATCTCTTAACTTCCATAGGGGGGCCCTACACAAATTAAAAGGTGGCGGGAATATATATATATATATATATATATATATATATATATATATATATATATATATATATATATATATAGCGCCCCTAGTCTCGCCTCTCGCAGCTCTTATCGTATAGACTGTATAAGTCTAATTTTTCGGAGAAAATTCGACTAATAAACGAATAGAATAGTTAAGCGATGTCTTACATACCTATTAACAAAAACTAGTCATTTAGATATATTTACATAAGTGGCGAATACAATTTGTATACCTATGAAAACTAATTAATTTTAAATTACAAATTAATAATTAACGTGTTAATAATGTACCTACATATTATTATATCCCCAACAAAATGGAACAAATTCATAAATATCTTAATTATGGTTGCCAAATATAAGTTTCAAAAGTTTCATTAACGTTCGGGTTAATTAATAATGAAGATTTAACTTTAGGTAACTAAATAATATTTAAAGATTAAGAAATTATTAACGATAGAAGTAACTTCTATCATCCGCAAACAGCCATGTGTTATAAAATATATATTAAATTGTGTATTAATTTTAATTTTGCTCATATAGTATAGGTACCCTGGTACCGTATTTATATATAAATGTATTTTACATATAAACTTAATTCTTTGTTTACATAGATTTTTTTAGCATGATTCGAATTAATACTTTCCCTGTGCTCCTTCCATTTATGCACATTTTAAGTAAATCATAAGGAGGGATCCAGATATATGGTACTTGCCACCGATTGCTGTCGGATTTCCTGTTCTATAGTAGAGCATGACATAAATATAAAAATTTACAATAGTGGGGGTACACCTTTTAAAAATACAGAAGGTATTTTCATTTAAAGTTTAGACCAAAATATAGGTAACAGTCGTATATCTGTCTTTTAGTGTGTTGTATTGAGTTTGCGCGTAGACCAGCGCAAGATAGTGGAGTGGCGGGTTCTAATTCCGGTCTTTATATTTTCATTTTTATTTTTGTATAAAAATGTATTAATTTATTAATTATGTTAGCAACTATGTTATGTAGGGGGGACTGGGCACACTTGATTCCTTGGGAGACTTGATTCCCCTTAGTTTTCTTAAAATTTTACAGTAATTTCTAAATTTTTTACCAGTCAAATTAATCATTAGTACTAGACAACTGTGCTAGATGTCATAATAACCACTAAGCAACTAGAGTCCCTATAATAAATACATGTCATATATTTTCTTTCCAAAGCTTCAAAATTAATTGGGGTAAGTGCGGGAGAGATGCCGCAGTAGCCATAGTTCGTCCGTTAATTGATAGATAGCGCTATTAATGGATTATATGTTTAAAATAAGTTACTTATTTAAGCTGTATATGGTAACATTTATGCTTAGTCCATCAGTTTAGTAATTATCCAACTTTTTATTATTGAAAAGTAAGTTTTTTAACATAATATTTTATCAAGCATTTAATTCATTAGAATTTAAGAATTCATTCATTGTTTTAATGAAAATGAGTTTTGTTATTAATTTAGGTATATTTTAAAAGTACTGCATAAAATTTTAGGTTGCAATTCCGCACTGTGCTTGCTATGGCAACATGCGGCATCTATCCCTACAAAAAGGAGAGATGCCGCATTTAAGGTTGGTATAGATGCCGCATCATATAGAACGTAGACTTATATACCTTAATTATGCAATTTTTGTTTTTTGGACTGTAAATTATGCACGTAAATATAAAAGATCCATTAATGGATCAGGAAGAGCCATCATATTAGTGAAGATAACGAAAATAATGATGATTGCCTGTGTATTGAATGCTTTGAAAGGTACTCAGAAACAAAAAAAGTGACTGGTTAAGATGTCTAAAGTGCCAAAAATGGTTACATATGGCATGCATCATGTATGGAGATGTGTGTAAAATGCAAAATTTTTAATATGAACTATGCAGCGTCTCACTTTCTTTGATGCGGCATCTCTCCCATAGGTGTGGGAGAGACGCCGCTTTGTAGGCTCTAAAAAAATGTTAATTATGAATTTTTTATGACTCAAAATTTCAAATTATTTACAAATAATTTTAAGGAACAATCTTTACATTTATTGTGTACCAAATTTCAAATGAATTAAATGCATACTTTAAGAATTATCAAGTGTTTTCAAAATGTGCGGCATCTCTTCCACATTCACCGTATCACATGTTTGAGTAAGTATTTTTTAGTACATAATTATTAATAATAAGTTATGAATTAATGAACAATTAAAAGGTTTAATTTAATTATTCTTTCTAAGTTAAACTAAATGATTTTTGTTAATATTTAATTTACTTCCAATGTATTTTACGTAAACTTTGAACAGAAAACGCCGGAACCAATCAGCGTTCAGCACACATGTCACGACTCTATTTATTGGTTCACCCTATTTATTATAGGGACTCTATAAGCAACAGTAATAAGTTAAAAATGACACAAATTCTGTTTAGACTTGTTTAAATTCTTTTTTGCTGGGACATTTCTAGTGTTGTTTCGCTGCTAAAAACAATAAAGATTTTTGTTTGTATTATAATTTATTACTTTTATTGATTACTAGCAGCGAAACCCGGCCTGGGTTAAAATACATCGCACAATTAATGGTTGTGGACCGACTATAATCACATATTTTCATAGGTCATTTTAAAAATTATAAAATATCCTAGAGTATTCCAGAACATTCTGAAAAAATCTAGAATATTCTAGAACATTTCGGAAAAATTTGGAATATTAAAATATATTTTAAATATATTTTAGAACTTTTCGGATCAATCTAGAAATTTTCAGACTAATTTAGAATATTCGAGACCAATTAGTAATCATTTTTTAATAATTTTCAGTGTTTAGATACACCACAGAACTTTCCAGATTATTTTTGAAAAACATTCTAGACTAATTATTAGAATTCATTTTAAACATTTAAATATATACCAGAATTTTTCAAAATGTTCTACAATTTTTTAAAATAATCTAGAACGTTCTAGACTGTCTAAAAGCATTTTTAAATAATTTTGAACATTTTAATATATTTTAGAACTTTCCAGATCAATCTAGAAATTTTTAGAATAATCTAGAATATTCTAGACCAATAGTAATAATGTTTTAATAATTTTCAGTGTTTTAGGTATTTGGACACATTGCAGAATTTCCAAAATCATTTTTGAAATTTCGGGAACAATTTAGAACATTCTGGACCAACTATAGTCGAACATTTTTGAAGTTTATTTCAAAAATTCAAAAATATACTAGAGTATTCCGAAACATTCTGGAAAAATCTAGAATATTCTAGAACATTCTAGAAAAATTTGGTATATTTTAGAAAAGTTCTCAACATAGTCACTTACACACCCATTTTACGACATTCAGCAAATCTTGATCTTATATAAGTCGTACAATGTGTTAGAAAAGGATTGAAGTATTCCATCACACATTTTTACCACCCCACATCCACCCACTTTCACCCGCCGCAACCAAACTCCCTCACTTGCAAGTGCACACCAAGGGCCTTCGACTACTGCAACCAGGAGTAGGTGGCAGTGGGTGGCAGTAGATACTTTTTTCACGCGTGAAAAAAAAGTAAATAAGCAATTTTCATTCCTACAGTAACGCTGCAAGTCATAGTTATTCATGAACTATTTAAAAGAAATATTTTGAATTTTTTTTATATAAATAGTTATATCAAATTTTTAATAAACTGAAATCGTATTTCCATTTTTTATTGAATTTTTATTTATTATAAATATAAATAATACAATTTTTTACTTTACTAAAATTTACAGGGGTCAGGGGAGAATTTTCTTTACTTATATTTGTAATTTCCTACACATTTGAAGATGTTTCTAAAGAATCTTTTATTCCTCCTAATATTTTAATTGAAATTTTTTTCTTATTTTCAATTGAATTTTCTACGTAACCCTCTGCAACAGTACTAGATTTCCACCCGCCATGGCGCTTAACCCTAGAATCATACGTTGGTCTACGAGTCAAGTTAATCATACATCGACGTCGTTTCGACGAATGGACTTTTTACGGGGAGTTTTAGAGTTTATTTGCAAAAAACATTTTTTTTACATAACGATACTACAAAAGCGAACAAAATATTTAAAAAAATCGGATTTGGAAAAATTTCTTAATATAAATATTTATTAACTTTTTTAATCTTTTTATCAAAGCATATTTTCACTATAAAAATTAAAAAATAGATAAATACATCAGTTGTATCATAAAACATGTCTTTCAAATAATTAATTTATGAACTATTATGAGTCAGTGGACCTGTGTGACTTTACAGAATGTGAAATTTCTCAGTCATAAATATTCCTATAGATATGTAGTTATTTCCTCATTAGGCACATTTGTAAATTTTCTAAAATTTGTTAGTAATTTTTAGAATAAGATCTCAAAAAATAATAAAAATTAAAATATTTTCCACAAAATAAATTGTTAACCTTTTATTAAGTCACTTGAAACGCATTGTTTAGTTTTCGATTCAATATACTAAAACTTCAGTATTATGTCGTCTCTATAAGTCAGACAGCTGTAATCATCTTTCATATTATCATAATCATTGAATAAATTAATTATAACATCCATATCTTTAATAAATTTTAGAAAAATTAGGAAGACTTTTATATGTGGAGTACAATATCTTTAAAAAAAAATATAGGTTAATCATACATCGTCGTCCTTTTAACGCACTCTATTTCAGTAAAAAAAGAAACGACAATACCTATAAACAAAATTTATACGTCTTATGTGTTATAATAACAAATAAATTAGATAACAGAAGTTTCACAGCAAGCAGGTACCGACAAGTTGTAATAATGGAGCAGGTAAACAAGTTCGTTCGTCGTTTTGACGAGTACGTATGATTCTAGAGTTAAGTATCGATATATCTACGCCAGTGTCGGCTAATAGTGAAGCTGATGATCGTCTAAAACAGTGGCCAGTATATTGGTCACAATTAGGTAAATTTAGAAACTGTGCAAATTTTTGGTAATTCTGCAATTATGTTTATTCCCACTGGCTGCGAAACACATTTTTCAAGTCTGTAGGTTAGAAAAAAATGAGAAAGTTTCATATTTTGTGGTCGCAGTTTCATATATTTTCTAAAAATATCAATATATTTATTTTTGGCGCATTTCCCTTGGTTATAATAAATTCTTTTGAAGTTTTTGTTTTTGTATCCGGCACAGACATTTTTATACAATCACCCATATCTTCAATATCTGAAATTGTTATTTTGATAAGTTCGTCCCTACGACAAGCACCGGCAATATATACTATTAATGCCACATATAAACTTAAAAATATATTAATAATTGAAAATAAAATATGCATACATGTAAATTTTTACTTTCATTAATAAATAATTTTTCACACATAATTTTTGTCATCTGCTGACTGCAGAAATCTAGCGATTTGTTATTTTGTGAAAATTTTAGATTTTTTTGCTTTATAGCCTTTTGATCTCCTTTTTAAAAATGCTATTAATGTAGTAAATTTACCAGTATCTATGTTTCTTTTCATTCTGAGTGTAGCCTTTAACATTAAATAGTGACTCCACATAGTTGAAGGTTTTCCATTTTCTGTGAAAAATAGGCAAGCAATACTCTTTCGTCTACTATTTCAATTTTTTTTCTTATTGCACCACTCATTGAATTTCTTGTAGGCAATTTCGTACAAATTCTTTGCTTTTGTTGGTAGTAACGCCGATATTGCAGCTTCTGCAGCTATTTCTACATCCATTGGTGTGTTATTTATTAATTCACACATTTTATGAGTAAAAATATTACTTTTTAGAGAAACACGTTTTTCTTTGAAGGCAGTCAACAAATAAACACTTCCAACATTTGTAAATAACCTGCTTACTAGATTTGAATAATATTTAGTTTATGATACGTTTCTGCAGCAACGTTTTAACAGTGAATATAAACTATAGTTACCCATAAATTATTATTATAACAAATATGATAAATAAATACATATAACATAGGTTTATACATATATAATTAAAATAATACTATGATTAATAAAATTTTATTATTTTAAATCACAATTGCAAAAAATATTGTATGCAACACGTACAAAATGAGTGTTTTTTCACTCGTCTCAATTGCCCAACGAGGCCCGCGGGTCGACTTACGATTCGTGAAAAAAACACCTTCATTATGTAACTTGTTGCATAAATAACTATTAATTTTGTATTTTGAAAATGTATATTTGAAAACAATTTTCCATTTTTTTTTATTGGATTGTAAACATTATTTTTCCAAGCCCTGATTTTATATATGCAGACAAATGTAAAAAGTTTTAAGCTGCCTGTTTGTTATTTCCTTTACAATCTGTTAGATAGGTATTATAATTTCTCTTTAGAAAAATTTCGTTGTGATTTATTTTCGATTTAGAGAAAACAAATACAAAAAGATGAGCATTATATGTAATATGTGTATATGAAAATGTTTTTAATTAGGGATACAGACGATACAGTTTTTAATTTTAGTTAATGGGAGAGCTTTTTAAAGCTGAAATAAATACATATATATTTACCATGCACGAAAAATTAAATATCACTTTATAGTTTATTAGTTTTTCCTATATGAGGAAAATATGGAATTATTCAAAAAAAAGGTTCGCATTTATAAAAGTTATACGATAACTACTGGATACTAAAAATGATGAACGTATACTAGGAAATTAATTTTTTCATATCACAGGAATTAAAAAAAATTCGATGATTAATTGCCTAGACGCAGATCATAGTTCTTTTGGCGAAATATAAAAGTAATTATATGAACTTTTCAAGTTTAATGCTTTTGCTACAAAAATAGACATAATATTTTATGCTATATAGTACTAAAATACGGCAAATCATAAAATTTTTTTGCACAATATACTAAAAATACTATCTCCACATATTTTTGAAATATACATGTAATAAAATATAAATGTACATAAAACAATCATTTACCAAGTCGAACGTATTTATTTGTTTATTTATTGTTTTTAAATTAAAAATCAAATTGGGCAGTATTCTATGCTAATAATAAAATTTGATTATTGGCTGTATCTTTGTCAGTAATTGTGATATTAAAAAGTAAAGTGAGTGCAAAAGCAATAATGGAGATTTTATGGTGGCAGTGCCAGATAGTTATATTTGGTGTTATATACAGTACACTCCGGTTATAGCGAACCTACTGGGATCGCAAAAAACGGGTCGTTATAACAGAACTTCGATATAACTAGGTTAATTTATTTTTGTTTCTATCGTATTTGTAGTTTTGTACGTCACTATTTAAACAAATCAATAGAAAATAAGATAACATATTGGGGATTTTCATTCTTCTGTTTTAGTTTTTATGAGTGCACCACTAATCCGTATCCGTAGGTTTTAATCTTTATTGACAAATGTAGAGCTTCATCAAGGTTAATTATGTACTGATTATTCTAATTTCCTTAAGTTTTGTACTTTGATGTACAAACAATTTAGGGTAAAGGCAGATAAGAGTATGCACCTAATTTTTATATTTACATAGCGCCTTTATTTTAAATTTAAGTAAAAATAAAATAGTTGTGTTAACTACAACAAGAACATTCATTTAAACTTATTGCTAGAAAATCATAATTTTAAAATTTTAATAGAAAAAAAAGTTTTTTTTCTAACTTGCATAAACGTACACTTATAAAGCACTTGCTTTTAAGAGTACGAATCAACAGTTTTCACAAATAAATTTTTAAAATGAATTTTTTCTCCTTAATTTTATACACTTTAAAAATTTTGTTCGGAGCAACACTTATCATATTCATATTATATATTTAAGAAGCATCGAAGTGATACTTCGAATAAAGTGTTTCTAAATTGTGAAACAACCTACTTACCTATGTGTCTGACTGAAGCTCATCATCCTCGCTAATGAATACTTTTCTAGTCGACGAAAAATTAAATTACGTCTTTTAGAAAAAACTACCACTCATGTTTTGCCTGCTATTTTTCTTCTTGTCATTAAACCTATGTGATATATTAATTAATACAGCATATCCAGACGGAATCTGTTTTAACCTTGCTATAACGTTATTCCATAAAACATAATATCTTATTCGCGAATATGTTCAGCCAGTTGTTGCTCTATATTTTCTGAAAATGTTCTTTTGTATCTTCCAAAGGAGGATGGAACGTTTCTAAGAGTTTAAGTCTTTTCCTAAGAGCGCATTCCGCTATATCCATTTTTTTTTTTGTTATAGCTCTTTTTGTTTCTTCATTTTTTATTTATTTATTTATTTTTTTTTTTTTTTGGATATTTTTCAAAATACTTTCTGTAAATACCAGTTCCCAATTAAATATTCGTTGATAATTCATCTTTCAAAAACCTGTTTAAAAATAAATAGTTTTAATAGAAACGTGCGTACTCTTATAAGAATCTGTTTTTGTCAGTTTAAACGTTAACAATTAAAAATTAATTGTATCTTTGAGGTTATAGATGAAATTCAAATAAAAATAAATAGTTTTTAAAATCTATAAACACAGTGATTTTACCTTTTGAATGAACTAAACACAAAATACACTACAGTAAAAAAGTCGTCAAGTGCGTGTCGGGCACGCATTATAACAGTTACGTGGTCAATCGCTAATATTTCACAATTTTTAGGATCAAATGTAGGAAATTGAATAGTACATATCGACGGCTTACTGCTAGAACCACGTATGTCGATTTTTCACTGTTTTGAGATAATTAGATATAAATGTTCAGAATCATCTTATACTGATCATAGGCTAATAAAAGTTTCCTTTTATTTATCCGAATGAAAGTTATTTAACAATAACAAAACCTCGTATCTCCAAATTTCAAATTATGTTATAATTTAATGGTATGTTACCATACGAGGGTCGGTATAGAAGTGCTCAGTCGTTTAGTCGAATTTTTTACAGAAAAAATTAGAATGTATACAGTCTATACGATAAGAACGGGATGAGGCGAGAATAGAGGCGCTATCCGTTTTCGGACCCGTAGAACACGATTCTGAAGAAAAAAATGTCATATCCTTACGTCGCCAATAAGTGGCACAACAGTTTAGTTTTAAAAACACACCACTTGGCTGTTATAGCCTTCTTTTTTTTCTCATTATGTAACGAAGTACCTTTCTACACCAATCAACAACTCCTCCGGAACCTGAACGTACCCCACGTCAATTAAAATCACATTAAACAATAGACACAAAAAAAAAAAAAATAAAAAAAAATACTTCAACAAAAAATAATAGCAAAACACAAAAAAAACATTATATTTCTATTAACATGTATTTAAAATGTATTTCGCATTCGAATTATAAACAGTAAAAATAGTTTACACTAATATTTTATAAACTGTCAAAATGACATTTGTCAAGAGGCGCCAAAATACGAAAAATCATGTTGAGCTAATAAAAATTAAAATTAAAATTATCAAAACTCAGTAGGAGATGCGCGAGTGAGTAAATGGCAGGTTAAATTAGAAAAAGACGGAACATCAATGACCTGCTCACGAGTAACAAAAAATTGACTCGAAAAAAAATTCACTTTTAATATAGCTTTGCCATAAGCAAGTTCGAGTTACGTTCTTATATAATAATCTAACAATTACCTTAAAATTCTAAAATGTTCCGGAATGTTGCATAATCAATTCAAGTTATTGTGTTAAATTATATCTCAAATATTTTAATTTGGTGAAAAATCTTGAACTCGTTGTATCAAATCAACCGCGAATCCACTAGCGTTGTAATCAGGTATGACACTGGTCATACCTGAACGTTCCGAATTTCAATTATCAAAAATCTAGGTGTTTTTCTTGGTTCCGCCTTACTGAAACTTTATCGTTGTGTGATTCATTTACTTTTAATAAATTATTAGTTTTTAAGGAAAATAATGGGGCGCTAATCATCATTGTAAAAGCCGATTTTCATATTTTTTGCAATTTTGTCACTGTCAATTAAATTACCATACGTGCATTAGCGATAACTTAGTTACCGACTCAGACAGCTGCCATTTTCTCATTCATCCCGTTGTCACATGACCCCCGAACTGATGGTCGTCGCCATTTTGGGCACGATTTTTTCAGCAACAGATGTTTCGTATTTTGGCCAAACTGTTAATTAATTTACTGTTTTTTTTTTGCAATCATTATCTCCACACCTTTTTTGAGCTCATTGCATTTGATTGGTCTGTCCGTCTCTGAATTTTCACCGAACTCTTACCGGCGAATTGTCCGCCCTTTTTTGAATTGGTCCATCCAGGCGTTACTCTGGAATTCTCGCAATTCGGGATTACTCCAGTTCATAACGTGAAACCTTATGGCATCCTTCCATTTACTGTACAAAGCAAAATAGAGAAGGCTTAGTTAGATTATAATATTATAATTGTAGTAATAGGTAGTTTAAATAGTCGTAAGTTTGGTTAATGTATTAAGTTAGGTAATTCGTTTTTATTTATTTAATGTAAATAAATTGTTAAAAGGAAAATCCGAAAATTTTATTAATTCACCTACCTTATAGTTTCACACCATATTTTCAGCAAGGCATCTGCAATAATACCGCCCCAAATCAGGATTATCATCCACTTTTTACACACTTCGAAAATTAAGAACGTCACGTTACGAACCATATTGGCGAATGAGACCACAAACAATCAGCGCGTTGATTTTGGCCGAGCGCCAAATTTTGAATTCACCACGAGTATCTAACAACAGCGGTACGCTTAAAGTTATATACCCAAAGGGGGCTAGACATCTAAACTGTTAAGATCGTCGATCCTAACACTTAAAAGAGGGAAATAGGGCTCACACTACAAATAAAAGCTTCCACTGTTTATTTAAGATCGTTTTATTTCTTTATTTAAATAGGCCTACTTCGCCTCAGGTAATATACAACAAGTATTAAGCTAATTATGCAATTGACATAACATATGTATTTTGTCGAAAAAAATACGAGCGTTTATCATCATTCAATATAACAAAGTAATAATAGGTATATTCTGAAAATGTAAAAAAAAATCGATTTTTTGAAAATTCTAACTAGGTATAACCCCTTAAAGTACAAAAAAATGATTTATGCTAGTACATACACATCTGATTTTCGATAGAAAGGCTGTAGATATATAAATAATGAAACATCAAACAATCAAACATCACTTTAATAATATGATCACTTTAATAATTTAAGAAACACTTAAACACAAAACACTTAAACACAAAATCACTTTAAATGTTGTATGAACGTCTATACAGTACGAAGAAGCTTTCTTTGATTTGCAATTCCGTGATTTTTTGGTAAAGTTGGTTTTTTGTTTCATCCAAATCTCGTACGAAGTTGAATACGAAAAAATTGAATTCTTCTGATTTTTATCTGTAATAATAATAAACAATCTGTAATAATAATAATTACCAACGAAACATTAGAACAACAATATTTTAAAATTTCACTTTATAGTTAAATTCAGATACTTACCAGTTTTAAATTAGCATTTTTCTGAAACTTCAAATACCGCCCCAAGAACATCCCAAAAAAACATATGCAATTAAGATAGGTGCATATACGGTGCACACATTATTTCTAAATTTAAGGCAGTAAAAAAGTATTAAATATAAACTAATATTTTTTATTATTTCAATATTAATTTGTCAAAATAAAAATCTGACAGACGTTTTGCATCTAAATAATCTCCATTTTGAACATGCGCATTAACATTTGAAGCGTAAATGACAAATATGTATGTATGTTGTCTTGATCCTTTGTCGCTTATGTTATGTGAATAATGAATGTGTGGACAGATATTAAAATGACAAAATTAATGGAAATTAAATTGAATTTGTAAAATTTTATTAAAGATTACATTTATTAATTAATATTTTTATAGTAATATAGTATTAATATGAAGTAATATACAATTTTACATAATTTTTGGTTTCAAAAATCAGTCAGAACTTACATAAATGACTTGCTAATGATAAGGCGTCACCATGATTTTTTTTAATTTTTTGTACGGTACTGATTAAAGGAAAATATTTTTGGCAATTAACAAAAAAACTAATTAATTTTTTAAATTTTATACGTTTGATTATTAAATATTTAGTAGGGCCCGTTCAAATTTGTTTATTTTTGTATAAAATTAAAAAAATTGCCCCTAATAGGACGCCCTACGTTTCATCCGTGCCGCACCACACGCAATTGGCTCCTTTTTTGGTTTCCGGTTAAAACGATCGCATTAGTTACGTGGTTATTTGTCGACCACGTAACTAAAAATGACAATTTTTGTAACATTTGTTTGATTTGAGACACCTTAATTGCTTTTATAAAATTATACTGAATAAAAATTGACGCGTATTGAATAATATTTGGTCAACTATAAATAAGTATCGTGTTAATCCCTATAAAATTAAACTATTAAATCCGATATTTACAGGATTCATAGACAAGATAAAAACTTATTTAAATTCTCCGTAATCTTACATGCCTGCGTACATTTACCTACTTTTACCCTAATTTAATTTTCAATAAATTCGGAAAATTCAACTTCAACAATTTTGGGAAAATCGAATATTGTTTGATTATGTTAACACTTTTGATTTTTTTAAATTAAATTTGTTAAAAATGTTGTGCCGTATTTAACATTTCCTAAAATAATTATAATTTTATATAATATGTATATCCTTAACTGAATCACAAACGATGTTTTTTTTAAATTTTTTATTCTTATTGTTAATAAGAACTCTGTAGAGTCAGTTAATGGAAGCATACTAAACGTATTAAAGAAGGAATATAATTATATAGGTACTTTTATTTGCTTTGATTTTTATCTGAGTAACAGTTTTGTGTAAGTTCGTTATTTGGTACAGTTCGGACAGGCCTCAACGGGTAATTTATAACTGAAGGTCGGTATAACCGAGTTCGCTATAACCGACATTTTCTATTATTGCATCTTATGGAGCAATAAATGGGACTTTTTTTCTAAATCGTTATACAAGGAGTACAATATACAGGGTGTTCCAAGTCACTAAGAACATATAAATTTGAACGCAGGGGAAATTTGTTATGATCAAGGATCAAGGATATTATTATTAAATATTTAGCAAAATTTTAAATATTGGGTCAAAGTAATGTTTAAAAGTAATTAAAAGACAATAGCAGTAAATCTATTGAGATAACAATAAATCAGTCTTAATCTAATGTTGAAATATTTATTAACAAATAATACTGCTTAGTAGAAAATTGGACATCTTATTGTTTTGTTTTCAAATTTACTTTTTGTAATTAAAGAACCTTTTAATAACTATGGATACCTATATAAAAATTTTCCCAGGTTAAATTTTATATGTTCTTACTTCGCTGAAACAGACTGTAGGTACCTATATATGTATCAGTCCCTTGTTAGTTATAATGACCCCAACTTCAATTCCTCAGTAGTTTTCAAATAAAAAGAAGACGTCAAAGTTGTCAGTTTTTAGCGAATTTTCGAATCGAAAAATCAGCTATTACAGCCACTGTCATGACACGACTTGAACCCGGGACTATGCAGAAATTTGTTTTGAGGTCCCTAGAAACCGAAAATAATATTCACTAAAATTTATATATATATATATATATATATATATATATATATATATGTATATATATATATATGTATATATATATATATATATATATATATATATATATATATATATATATATATATATATATATATATATATATGTATATATTTATATGTATATATTTATATGTGTCCGCACGATAACTCTCGAACGAAATGTCCTGTTTTTATAAAATTTGGTGAAAATGTTGGAAGTCCCAAACCGTTGGATAAGTTCACTAGCCAGACACGTCCGATGCCCGGAATATGATTTTTGGGGCATTTTTCGTGAAAAATTTAGTTTTTTGCCAAAATTTCCCCTTATTTAAAAATTTTTGTGAAATTTTTTTACACCATTGGAGAACGGAAAAAATCACATAAAAAAGGTCTTTAAACTATTATTCTATGTCAACTAGTTTTCAAAAAAAACTAACTTTTATAAACGGAAATTCGCTATGTTATGCAGGATGCTGCGATAGGGGTATTTTTTATTTCTTTGAATTTGTACAAATATTTTTGTGGTGGATCTTCATATAAAATTTTATTAAAATCCGACAAGAAATATGGGCGGAAAAATTGGGTTTAAAATTTAAATCTTTTTAACTTTGAATATCCCTTATAATTTTTGTAGATCATTTTGTAACGAAATGTGAAGTTTAACTCTAAAAAAAATATCATAATTATTTTCTTACACGATGGAAACATGAGTTTATACATATATACATACATATTTCGAGTAGTAAACTAAAAACTTTTGACTGGTGTACAGTGATAAATGATATTACTTTAAATTACGTAATTTAACTTGTGAATACTTTTGTGAGTCATGTTGTCTCAGGATATAAATAAATGTAAATATGTTAGATACAATTGCACAAACATGAAATTACAATATAATTCATTTGGCTGGTAACATACTTTCATAAAATCTACACAACTTGCAAGCAAAATATTGTATGAAAGATATTGTACATAGGTATGCTCTTTTATATAAGTTACGTACGACAAGCATGTACATTTTGTACATATATCATTTTGTTTATAAAAATTTTATACGTACTACTTACTAGAAACACAACTTGAGAGTTAACAAACTCTTAGTTAACAAAATTGAAATGGTGTACTTAAATGTATATTTGTTACAGCATATTTCTTCTTAACTTTTTAATCATATTTTTAAAATGACAGCTTACATAAACGTGATATATTTATTTATGTGCAGCAGTCGGAACGTAATTCAAATTTGTTTTTAGAAACGGGAAAAGAAATATAGAGTAGTTATGTAAATTAGTATAAAGTAGAGAATAAACAATATCCAGATAATGAAAATATTTTGTTTTCTTTTGATTTAATTGTCCTTTCAAAAGGACTTTATTCAAACAACCACTGTGAATGATATATGTATAAATAAATTTTTAATAAAAACTATTAGAGTCAAAAAGTTCTATGATTCATCTCGACAATATATAATATGCAGTGCGTCAATTTAAAGATTACACACAGGAGATGATGTTTGCATGGAAATTATAAAGAAACTAAAGGAGGAATAATGGTAAAATATGTTTTTTCGGTATCTTAATAATCAACAATTATTTGCTAATTTTTTCATTATCTCCAATTTTTCACCAAAAGTTTTATGAAATTTTTAACTTTACTTTTATAGGGACCTTATAAATTACCATTGAATTTTTCTTTATGTGTAATTTTGAACTGGTCACTTATACTAGATTATATACCCAAGTGTGTAATTATTTTAAAATGAATGGACTATATATTTCATTATTAACATTTATTTGATTTTTTCGGTAAGGAACTTCGTAAATATTCCTGAAACTATTGCTTGTACATTTGCATACATAAAAAGTACAAAGTATTTTTCTTGAGAATTACATAATCCACAAAAATTTCACGGAATTTATTGTTAGATGACTAATAGAAAATGAGATATTATTAAAAACCTAATGTTTAGGCCTTTGATCTTGGATAACTTCTGCTACCCGCAAAATTTTGATATAAAATTTTCGTATGTTGTTTCTAATATCAATGAAAAGTTATATGCTAACATACTGCTAAGCTAGAATTTCTTCAGTATGAAAATTTAATAGTATTTCGCAGTATTTTCTACTCTTACATACATCATCTGTTTTCACTTTCTTTAAAATCAGTACTCATATATCAAGTAGGTGAAGTTATTTATTAGGAAACATTATATAAAAAAACGCCCTGAGCAGCGGGGCCCCATCACGGAAGTCGAATTTTTCCTTTCATCTTCGGTATTGAGTGTCTACAAGCGAAATGTAATTGAAAGTCCACAAGCGATTTGTCATTTTGGTGGTCTCAAAACTGATGATGAGTGTTCGGTTGATCGGGGCTTTAAAAAAAGATTTTAAGTTTTTAAGGGCTGAATCTCAGTAAATTTCAATTTTGTGCCGATAGCAGTTAACAGGAAGAAAGCTAACACAATTCGTACGAGGGCATTCCTACCTATGCTTATCCGCCAATTGCCTTTGTGTTTAGTTTTTAAATATTAAAAAAGGAATTTAAATAGTAAACTGGAAGGCCTTTATGAAGATATTTTTTCTTTCCAAAAAAATCCAAAATTTCTATTTTATAAATAATAAAAATCCAAAATTCCTACTTTATAAATAAACAGTAACTTTATGCCGTATTTACACGAGTTTCGTAGCTAAAGCAGGTTACTTAATCAAGTTACTAAATTTAGTTACTTTTGTCATGTAGACAGTTGTATTTAGTGCAAGTGCAAGTAAGACATTTAGTAATCTGTTTAGTCAAGTAAATAGAAACCTGTTCTATTTACTTGTGCAAGTAGCTTACCCCCACCTTATTTTTTTTTAACTTGCTGTTATTTGTACCAGTGTAAACACATTAGTTTAGTAAAGTGTTTAGTAGATTTCAAATATATATTTTGTTTATTGTGTTTAGCATATGGATCTGTTCTGCAAAACAGAGAAGGAAATATGGTGTTCATTCCAGGTGTTCATATTCCAAACAAAATAAAAAGCTATATATAGGTATATATATATATATATATATATATATATATATATATATATATATATATATATATATATATATATATATATACCTATGAACACCATATTTCCTTCTCTGTTTTGCAGAACAGATTCATATGCTAAACAAAATAAACAAAATATACAAATATAGGCGCGTATATATTTATTTATTGCAAATATTTTTTTGGGAATTTTTACACTTATTGTAGTATATAAATTCTAAATACCCAAAAAAGTCACTGAAGGCAACTCGATAAAAAACTGAAATTCGTCTGACAACCACTCTTCATCTAATAATATTAAAAAAATATATATAATATTTTTTTTCCATTTTTGTGGAATATATTTGGGACAAATCATATATAAATACATTAAAAGCTCGAACCAACAAGTCAGTTCAAACATATCTGATACATTTTTATAGTGCACAACGAATTTATTGATGACTATGTACCATTTTTAATTTAATTTTACTAGATTATGTATTACTACTTCAACTAATACTAAATCAATTTACTAAATTGTGTGTAGACAGCCACTAAACAAAAAAACTATTCAATTTAGCTACTTGCTTTAGTAACCTGCTTTAGTTACTAAACTCGTGTAAATCCGGCCTTAATAACATTTTTAAATCACTTAAAATTTGTGTATTGCATTTGTTATAAAAGTAAATTCATTTTTTTTTTAATTTTCTAAAATTACTATTCGCCTACTTTGTATTAGAATAAAAATAATGCATTTAAAACACATTTAAGAATACCATTGAATTCCGATGTAAAATGGGAGAGGTGGGGGGAAAAGTAAGGTGGAATCCCTAAAAGGCACTAGCTGGATACTAACTCAATACACGTACAAAATTTCAGCCCGCTACGTTTACTCAGAGAGTACCTAGACGTGTTAGAAAAAAGCAAATAAATCAAGGAAATATTGGCGTAAAAATCGTGAGGGTAAGGGTTAAAAGTTGAAACCTCCAACAAGCAGTGGCTGGCTATTAGCTTAACTTGCACACAAAATTTCAGCCATCTAGGTTTATTTGGGGAGATCTTGACCTGAACGAAACTGTTAAAAAACAAAAAAAATCATGTCTTTTTTGGTATAAAAATGGTGGGGGTAAGGGTAAAAAGCTGAGACCCCAAAAGGCACCCCCTTGATACTAACTCAATCCAAATACAAAATTTCAGCCCTCTAGGTTTATTTGGGTGGTACAAACTTCGAAAATGTCAAAAAAGCAAGGAATTGTAGCCTAAAAATGAGGGGGGTGGGGGTAAAATATTAAAACCTCCAAAAAGCCCAACCTAGGTACGAACTCTATCAACATACCAAATTTCAACCCTCTACGTTAATTCTGGGGGGCGGTGGGCGTGTTAGAACCAGCCAAAATTGTTTTTTCCCCCTCTACTCCCTCCAAATCACTCAAGGAAGCTGAATTTTGGATATGTTCTAGATAATTGACCGAAACATTATTTCAAGCCGGTTTGGAAATGTTCAAAAAACGGTCGATATGGTTTTTTAATTTTTTTGTCGAGTTACTATCGTGTTGACAGTATGCGCACCTCCATAAGATCCCATAGCCTTTTGGCATACAAAATCATGTAATAACAAGCAACACTCAGTCTGATATTCAGGGATAAATCTGGTTGGCCGGAGAATACTGTCAATTTAAAAGTAGAACATTTTACCTTAAATTTGGCTTTTAATTTGTCTTGATTTATTTATGTTAAATCACTATATTCAATTACCCAAGTACCTCCTTGGACTTACCACGCGTTTCAATTGACCAGCGCCAGCCGCTAAGATATCACGCAAATAAACAACGCAAATATAGATATCTGGGGGCACGGCAATGCCCCCGCCAAGACGAGGCAAAACAAAACAAACAGGGTACTGCTGTATCTTTTCTCGAAGCCATTCAGCCTATTTTTGGACCCTGGTAATTTCGGTCTGGATAATACCTAAGAGCTCAGATTATTAGGATAGAATGTAGTCACCAGCCTAATGGCATATACTAAATTTCGATTCTATATCCTTATTGCTTTAGGTTTTATTAATACGAAATTTTCATTAATTTTGTCACTCACTCTCTCACTGATGATCATCAAAATTATAGAGTACTTCTCGAAGTCTTAGGAAGTTGAAATTTGGTACATAGGCTGGGTTTAGCATACAACTAACGAGAAAATTAACAAATCTGTGATTTTCCCTCTTCAACTTCTTATAAATAATAAAATATGTTGTAGGTATTCTAAGTAAATAAAATAAAATTATACTTCTGTTTGGCCTGATAAACCAGTAAATACATGTAAGTAAGTAACCAAGGCGGATACGACGGCGGGTGGATTCTACAGCACACTCCGCGTTAAAGGTGTGGACCCCCATAATGGGTGGGTGATTGATTTTGTGTCGCACTGTACTTGGCTTATCAGACTTCCGGCTGTTAATTGGTCTGTAGTTATTTTTAGTTTATCGGTGTGTGTGCGATAAGCCGTTCCTGTTTGTTGAGTTAATTGGTCTGTGGCTGGGGGTTTTATGCTCATTGAAAAAATTGGATAGTTTATTTGAACGTTGCGCTCATTAAACTTAATTGGGTAGTTATTTTGAGCTATTGCCTATGCCTAATTACATAATATGTAAGTAATAATAGGCTAATGCCTATTTACATAATATGTAAGTTTATTTAAGTATAATTTATTGATACGTTTATTAATCTTCATAACGATCATGGCGCGATCACTTAGTCCCACTAATTGGTCGGCAATAGAAAATGTTTAAATAAAATTTAAAAAATTTGTAAAAATTTCAAGGTTACTCAAAAATTTTGGCACATCATCTAAAGAAAAAAACAAAAAGAATAAAAGGAATCGATAGGATTTTAAACCTTGATAATTGGTTAGTTAAAATGAGAAATTGGTCGTCCCCAGAATTTAAAAAATTAAAAAGGCTTTTTCATTCTGTGGCTCATGCGCAAAATCTCTACTGGTAAATCTAACTGTCAGTAAATCTAGTCAATACGTTGAATTTTTCAATACGGTGAAGCCATCAGTATTCGACCAACCTATATTAACATTATTTTTATATATTAAGGCATTTTCATGAATTATTATATTAAGAAAGAATTGTCTATTGTTGACCAATTGGTGGGACTAAGTGACCAATTATGACCAATTTGTGACCTATTAGACAAAATTTTTTCAATTTTCATCTTTTTAGAATGTGTGCCAGCATCATGGAGCCCCAATTGAACATATGAATATTATCATAAAAGTTATATAAATTAAGCAGTAGAACTGTCTTAGTAATTTATCATCTAATGTTCTTAGTGGTATAAACAAAAAATTATAAAAATTTGTACCCCCCCCCCGCCTAGTGTGGTGGGCGGTGGGTGTGAATATCATGTAGAAATGAAACTGCAAGCGGTATGTGGAGTAATGAGGAATGTAAAAATCATATAAACTATTTAGAGCTTTTAGCTGCTTTTTTCGGTTTAAAGATTTTCGCTAAAGACATCTATTCCCGTCAAATTTTATTACGCATTGATAATAATGTTGCCATTTCATACATTAATAGAATGGGTGGCAAACGATTTCCTTATTTAAATAGAATTACAAAAAATATTTGGCAATTTTGTGAAGAGAGAAAAATCTGTATTCATGCTTCATACATTTTTTCTAAAGAAAACAGTATAGCAGATGCAGAATCTAGAAAAGTTCTCCCTGATATTGAGTGGTCAGTAGTACAGTATGCGTTTAATATAATTGTAGATAAGTGGGGTATGCCTGATATTGACTTATTTGCTTCTCGACTTAATTATAAATGTCAAGAATACATATCTTGGTATCGTGATCCGGATGCAGTGGCGATAAATGGTTTTACTGTGCCTTAGTCAGGATATTATTTTTATGCATTTCCACCATTTGCAGTAATACTGAAGGTTTTACATAAAATTGTTACTGGTAAGGCAAAAGGAATTTTAGTAGGTAACCAACACAGCCTTGGTAACCTTTTTTTTCAAGAACTTGTTAGTTGCTAAACCAATTGAATTCAAACCCACTAATGATTTGATTTTATCACTTTCTAGCAAAGGGAAAAAATATTTTAAAATTACCCTGGTGGCAGATTTATTATCTGGAATGGCTTATTAAGCACAGACATGTCATCTTCTGCAGCTGAAGTATTAATGGCATCATTATCAGCAAGTACCTTGAAGCAATATGATGTAGCATTGAAAAAATGGTACATATAAATTTTGTTTAGATCATGCTTTTGGTCTATATGAAAATTCTGTATTAAATGTCAATCGACCGGTTTTACATTCACATTTAAAGTCGACTTTAACACTAAAGCCAACTTTAAAACTAATTTTATTTTTGGTTCTGTTTTACAACCAAATTTAAAGCCCCGTTAGTGTAATTTGCATACCGATTCTCAAAAAGGTATTTTACCAACCTATGAAAGAACCAAAAAATTTGGTCGCTTAGAGTCGAGAAAAAATTACCAAAGTAGAGTGAAAATGCATAGGTTCTTATGGAGACATGTGAATTTTTTAGTTTCGAATTTTAAAAAAAAAGTAGTTCTAATAAAGAGAATCAAATAAAAAAGAGTGTGGCGGGGTAACTATGGGGTAGCGGCCCCAGACGTGTTTTGGGCTGATATTTTTTTTATAAGATGGCCTAATCAAATGTAGCTTTTTCTTATATTTTCAGGTCATTGCACGCACTACTTTCTTAGAAAATAATATTAATAATTTTTTGAAAAAAAATTTTTTTTTCTTTAATAGCTTTATATATTTAATTGGTTGTGATATATGTGTTAGCTAAGGTAAAGTACTATTATATTCTACAATCTACACGCCAGCTTTTAAAAAGAAAAAAATAATATGACTATTTCATTTTTTTAAAATTTTTTTTCACCGCTTATTTGCCCTGGCACACCAACGAAATTTTTTCTGTAAAAACCTCTAACAATACACTAACTCGTGTATTTTTTTCAGATTTTTCGTGTGGGTGGAAGGGGGTCAAAAATTAACAAAGAGTATTGCCGGGTTTGCATGGGCAATGTGCCTCCCAATAGGAACTCAGCAATAACTAAGTGTACTAATGGTATGGTAAGGTTATAAGGAACTGATATCTATAACCTTCCCGAATAAAGCCGAGTAGTTACGGAGATAACTAAAAAAATATCCAAAAATGACTGCTTTCTGAAAATAATTTTTTTCTCGGTAACTACTCAATCTAGGAAAGTAATTCCAAATCCACATGAAAGCAAATACTACCGAAAATATTAGACGTATTTGTTAACGTGCCAGCCCTCGTTATTAAGGAAAATAACATAGATAAAATCCGACCCAATGTTATTTTTATGGGGTTCCTATTAGTAGTAGAAGAGCTGTGCCGATTCTGGGCCACCGCAAAACGGAGTAACTTGAACCCCTTTGACGATGTTTGAAAGCGTGTGACTTACGGTCCTATTGTACCCATTTTACGGTACTACACATTCCGAACTGATGAGTCATCAAACTGTATCGATGTGCAAACCTTAACCTTTGACCCGGCACGTACTGAGTACATGTATTTAAAATTTGTTGTTGACATTTGACCCCAACACTCGCTTATACTGTTAGCCTTGAAATTCCTAAGAGGTGAGTCAATACCAGCGACCAAATTAATTTATGTTAACCCATTATGCGTCATCATAATTTACTTATAACAATTTCATTTTGTGTTAACCCATTACCAGCCAAACCTAACGCATGCGCAGATTGAATTTAAGTACACGACGCATGCGCAGACTGAATTTTAGGCCACAATTTGATAGATGGGGTACACTACCGCGTCAAAAATGTGGGGTTACCCTAACTCGGGGGTGGCCCCAAACTTTTGACACCGTACTGTACTTAAATTTTTGGTACACTACCGTGTCAAAAGTGTGGACCCCCCTAGCCAAAAAAGGTATCCGATCACTTTTTGAAGCGCACTGTACTTATTTTTTTGTGTGTACATGCAAGCCTTAACCTTTAACCTCACTTAATTGAGTCATCTTGAACGAAAGGTACACTATCACGTCAAAAATTTGGGATTACCCTAACCCACGGGGTGGCCCCAAACTTTTGACACTGTACTGTACTTAAATTTTTGATACACTGCCATGTCAAAAGTGTGGACCCCCTGACCAAAAAGGTATCCGATCACTTTTTGAAGCGCACTATACTTATTTTTTGTGTGTACATGCAAGCCTTAGCCTTTAATCTCACTTAATTGAGTCATCTTAAACGAAAGGTACACTATCACGTCAAAAATGTGGGATTACCCTAATCCAAGGGGTGGCCCCAGACTTTTGACGCCGTACTGTACTTAAATTTTTGGTACACTGCCGTGTCAAAAGTGCGAACCCCCCTGGCCAAAAAGGTGTCCGATCACTTGTTGAAGCGCACTGTACGTGCAAACCTTAACCCCAACACGCGCTTGCCTTAATTGCGTCATTTTAAACGAACTACCAAGTCAAAAATGTGGGAAATGCCCTAACCCAAGGGGTGGCCGCTAAATTTTGCGGGGCACTGTACCAAGCGCTAGATTTTAAAACCAGACTCCGGGGTCCAGATTTCTGACCGCTACTGTACTGCCGGAAATCGAGTGTTAACTGTACCTTATGGGGATTTTTGGTATATTTAACCTTGGAAAATTCCAGGAATTTTTATCAGTTTTAAAATAAACAAACAACTAATAATTAAATGTTTATTTTAGCTGAATTATGATCATATGACTCATATATGGAGTTTTTTTGGTATAAGAAAGATGACGTCATGGAATATTAATGAGTTAAAAAATTGTTTAGTAAAAAATATCACCCATTGTAGGCCTCAAACAAGAAATTATTTTTATCAGTTTTAATACTTTAACATTTAACCTACAGTGACCAATTTTTTAGTTAACTAACAAAAGTTCTTGAAATTTTAACAAGTTACAAAAAATATTACTTCTTATGGTGCACAACACTTTTGAATTTGACTGTAGCACAAAACTGTTTCTATATCAAACGAAAATTATCTGAAATAATTCAGTATGTACATATGTATAGACTCTGTATATTAAAAATATTTTATGTATACACTCTGTATATTGAGAATAAGAAAGAAAATTTGTATATAATTTTAATTTTTATGAATACTAGTAAACGAATTGTATAGCCATTTATGAATAAGTATTAAATCTAATTATAAAATAATTTATAAATATTGCAAAAAATTTGTTTAATCAGCAAAATCAATGTATATCATTTTAATACTGATACATATTTATATTAGGGTATAATAGTATTGTATTTAACATTTTTAAACAGAATAAAAGTTCAATTTTTGGTTTTAAATTACTATAAACACGTCGCTTAATATAAAAATGATAACAGCATTGAGTTTTACTAAATTTTTAAGTCTGTAAAATCAAAATTTTTATAGACTAGAACATTTTGAATTTGATACTTTATCAATCATTAACATATATATAATATCATGTATATATAACTGGTGTATATTTAGTATTTTTAATAAATATTTTAGTATACAGGGTGTATCATGAAATATGCTTTTCAATTAGAATAATAAATTTCATAAGATTTTTGTTAATACTCTTATTGGTTAACGAAAGAAACTTTTTGCTGTAAAAAAAATAGGGGAATTCAGGGTAATAATTAAATAAAACGCACATATTTTTCTTTTTTTTTAAATTTTATTTATAGAATATGTATACAAAAAATTAAATCGCTTAAATCTATATATTACTAAAAATCTATTTATTTTCCATATAAAATTTTTTTAAAAGAATACAGTTTTCTAATGAGCAAATTTTATCTGAATGGATCATACAGCGTCTTGAATAATATTCATCTCGCAGATTGGAAATCTTCGGTACATCAAATATTTCTTCCAAATTCAAAATCCACGGCTGGTTTTCGGTACCATCAAACAAATTTGAAATCCATTTCTTCTTTTCACCGCCCTTGAAACTTCTTTAATATAGGTTTCAATATGGAATGAAGTTTTTGTACGGAATAAATCCATATGACCAAGGTATCCCATGCCAATTTCGGCAAAGCCAACGTGCAGCAACCCGTTCATATTTCTTCGGCAACTCGTTGAAATCAAACGGTGCGTCGAATATAAGATGTAATATTTCATCCGAATTTTCCGCAACGATACCAACTTCTTTAAAATAAAATTGGTTGTTAGCTCCTTGATAGCCTTGTATGTCAAGAAACGCCATTTTTTATCGCCGCTGTAGAACTGAATTTACTCACACAATCCACAACTTTATATAAAATAATTAAAATTGGTGAGGATAGTTAATTTGTGGGATGTATCCGAAAAAGGATACTAATAGCTATTGCTAGTTGACCATCAAATTACAAACTGTTAATAATATTTAGCACATTGGTGTATACCATGTTCTTTTCACTTTAAGACCTAGTGATTTAAGGAATGCTAAATTTTCGGGTGAAATGTGTTGTCGCTTAAAAGTTTTACGTTTAATGATCTTAGGTTTCGAAAGTCCTTTGCTAGGTTGTTTAGCGTTGGACTGCTCTGAATTGTAAATTATCATGGTTCGAAATGCAATTGTTTTACCACGAAATTGTTTTTTCAGCGAAAGTGATGTTAACTCTTTGACAACCACCGGTAAATTGACAATATTTTGTGTAAGTTTAACTAATTTATACCCTTTAACCATGATAATGTGTGTGAGCCCTTTAACCATGATAAGGTGTATGAGCTCTTTAACCATGATAAGGTGTATGAGTCACTCCGGTAGCAAAATGAGTCACTCCGGGAGCAAAATGAGTCACTCCGGGAGCAATATGAGTCACTCCGGGAGCAAAATGAGTCACTCCGGGAGCAAAATGAGTCACTCCGGGAGCGAAATGAGTCACTCCGGGAGCAAAATGAGTCACTCCGGGAGCAAAATGAGTCACTCCGGGAGCAAAATGAGTCACTTCGGGAGCAAAATGAGTCACCCGTTGGAGTCAAATGAGTAGCCCGGTGAAGCAAATGAGCTAAGTATATATGTGAAATTGTCTGAACCGGAATCAATGGAGTGGGATAAAATGGATGTTTCAATTGGTGAATTTTTCGAACGTGAACCAATGCTACTGAACGAACTGACTTTGGAAACATTTCTTCAAATCTACAAGTGGATCAGTTTGAATGTGCTGAAAAGTTATGGTGCGAAAATCATACAACGCGCCTGGATTTGGTTACCATCCTATTATCGAGCCATGTTTCAAGAATGTGAACCATGTTTTAAACATTATAATCGACCATGGCCACAAGATCATATTGATGGACCACCTGGTTTGAAAATTCGCTGTGAAATGTGCAAGAATGGTGTGAAAATGGAGGAAAACTTTCAACCGCCCGTTGGTGAACCATTGACATTTGCAACACGGATTTCACACGTTGAAGACATATTTCTGACTCATCCTTATTTGTATAAAAAAGTCAGAAATTTCGATATGTTATTATACTTAACAAAACAACTATTGAAATATGATACTTGGGTGCAACATCTGTATGCATATATGATACCCGAATATGCACAACGAATTTGTCAAGTATGGGATCAGTTACCTGAAAACATGAAACAATTACGTTAGGGTGTTATTGAATATATAAACAAATCATACAATTTTTAATATTTATTTATTGTAAAAAATATTTCATATACATTTATTGTAAAAAATATTACATATACATTTACTGTGAAAATATTTTATATTCATACTTATATTTTAAAAATAAAGAACAATAATTATTTACATATATGTGTTATTTATTTGAAAAAAAAAAACCTTTTTATCTTACAGGGTTAAAAAATATAAAAATAAAATATACACTTCAATGAGGGATAACTACTGCTGCTTCTTATACGGTGGTGTTCTTCAAAATTCAGTAAATTCTTAGTGTGAATAATCAATTAATCATCATCATCATCATCATAATCGCTAGCATCTTCTTTATCAGTTTCATCCAGATAATCACCTAGTGGTTCAATAACATCAGCCTTTTGAAGTTCGCGAAGTACAGAGAATATTTCTCGACCAACAGTAGTTTCTTTTAAAGCATTTAACTCTTTGATTAAATCTTCTCGATCGTATACGTTAAACAACAACATATTTTTATTTTCCTCTAAACTTCGAATAATACTGAGTATTTTTTCACCAGTCTCTGAAGTCTCGTATAAACGTTGTAATTCATCTATTAAAGTATTAGGATTATGCCAGTATTTTATTTTGTTCGATTGTATGTTAACATTTCTAGACTCTCTCAAGTTGTCTTGCTTAAAATGCTTAGCTAAGACCCCGTTTTCGACATTTTCATTTGAAGCTATATGACGTTTTAAGCTTATTGGTTTAACCTGATTGACAATTTTCGCTTCATTTTCCGAGTCAGCGTTTCGAACCTCTTTTAACATTATAATATCTAAAGCAGTTCCTAGAAGTTTAGTTAGTTGTGAAGAGGAGGTTGTTTCATTGCAATTGTTATTAATTGCTGTTAAGCGATTTACTTGCTTACATTCATTAGACCAACTATCTTTCTCGTTTTCAGATTGACGACGGTTTTCTCCTCTTTTCAAAGGGTTAAATTTGGTTTGAATGGCTTCAGTTGCAGCATCTATCCTTTTTTGGTCAAACGGATTCAAGATTGCTTCAGAGTAATCAATATCATGCTGTAGTTGAGATGTATTTTCATCATCATTATCATCAAATCTAGATATAGGGATATCATCAGGTGTTTTATTATTAGCATCATATGGTATGAATTTGCTTGATGAGTTATCATTCTTTCCAATCGTACCATCATTAATATTGCTTAACGAATTATGTTGAGCATTTAAGTGTCTAGAAAGATTAGACTTTCGCGTAAATGCTTTACCACAAAAATCACAATTATACATCGTTCAGCGGGAGGTCTGAAGCGTTCGCTAGTAAATGAATAACTGTTCAAAGATTTATTGCTTCTCTACTTATATATACTTAGCTCATTTGCTTCACCGGGCTACTCATTTGACTCCAACGAGTGACTCACATGCTCCCGGAGTGACTCATTTTGCTCCCGTAGTGACTCATTTTGCTCCCGGAGTGACTCATTTTGCTCCCGGAGTGACTCATTTTGCTCCCGGAGTGACTCATTTTGCTCCCGGAGTGACTCATTTCGCTCCCGGAGTGACTCATTTTGCTCCCGGAGTGACTCATTTTGCTCCCGGAGTGACTCATATTGCTCCCGGAGTGACTCATTTTGCTCCCGGAGTGACTCATTTTGCTCCCGGAGTGACTCATTTTGCTACCGGAGTGACTCATTTTGCTCCCGGAGTGACTCATTTTTCTCCCGGAGCGACTCATTTGACTCCAACGAGTAACTCACATGCTCCCGGAGTGACTCATTTCGCTCCCGGAGTGACTCATTTTGCTCCCGGAGTGACTCATTTTGCTCCCGGAGTGACTCATTTTGCTCCCGGAGTGACTCATTTTGCCCCCGGAGTGACTCATTTGGCTCCCGGAGTTACTCATCTTGCTCCCGGAGTGACTAATTTTGTTCCCGGAGTGACTCATTTTGCTCCAGAAGTGACTCAATTTGCTCCCGGAGTGAATCTTTTTGCTCCCGGAGTGACTCATTTTGCTCCCGGAGTTACCCATTTCGCTCCCGGAGTGACTTATTTTGCCCCCGGAGTGACTCATACACCTTATCATGGTTAAAGAGCTCATACACCTTATCATGGTTAAAGGGCTCACACACATTATCATGGTTAAAGGGTATAAATTAGTTAAACTTACACAAAATATTGTCAATTTACCGGTGGTTGTCAAAGAGTTAACATCACTTTCGCTGAAAAAACAATTTCGTGGTAATTTTACAATAAATAAATATTAAAAATTGTATGATTTGTTTATATATTCAATAACACCCTAACGTAATTGTTTCATGTTTTCAGGTAACTGATCCCATACTTGACAAATTCGTTGTGCATATTCGGGTATCATATATGCATACAGATGTTGCACCCAAGTATCATATTTCAATAGTTGTTTTGTTAAGTATAATAACATATCGAAATTTCTGACTTTTTTATACAAATAAGGATGAGTCAGAAATATGTCTTCAACGTGTGAAATCCGTGTTGCAAATGTCAATGGTTCACCAACGGGCGGTTGAAAGTTTTCCTCCATTTTCACACCATTCTTGCACATTTCACAGCGAATTTTCAAACCAGGTGGTCCATCAATATGATCTTGTGGCCATGGTCGATTATAATGTTTAAAACATGGTTCACATTCTTGAAACATGGCTCGATAATAGGATGGTAACCAAATCCAGGCGCGTTGTATGATTTTCGCACCATAACTTTTCAGCACATTCAAACTGATCCACTTGTAGATTTGAAGAAATGTTTCCAAAGTCAGTTCGTTCAGTAGCATTGGTTCACGTTCGAAAAATTCACCAATTGAAACATCCATTTTATCCCACTCCATTGATTCCGGTTCAGACAATTTCACATATATACTTAGCTCATTTGCTTCACCGGGCTACTCATTTGACTCCAACGGGTGACTCATTTTGCTCCCGAAGTGACTCATTTTGCTCCCGGAGTGACTCATTTTGCTCCCGGAGTGACTCATTTCGCTCCCGGAGTGACTCATTTTGCTCCCGGAGTGACTCATTTTGCTCCCGGAGTGACTCATATTGCTCCCGGAGTGACTCATTTTGCTCCCGGAGTGACTCATTTTGCTCCCGGAGTGACTCATTTTGCTACCGGAGTGACTCATACACCTTATCATGGTTAAAGAGCTCATACACCTTATCATGGTTAAAGGGCTCACACACATTATCATGGTTAAAGGGTATAAATTAGTTAAACTTACACAAAATATTGTCAATTTACCGGTGGTTGTCAAAGAGTTAACATCACTTTCGCTGAAAAAACAATTTCGTGGTAAAACAATTGCATTTCGAACCATGATAATTTACAATTCAGAGCAGTCCAACGCTAAACAACCTAGCAAAGGACTTTCGAAACCTAAGATCATTAAACGTAAAACTTTTAAGCGACAACACATTTCACCCGAAAATTTAGCATTCCTTAAATCACTAGGTCTTAAAGTGAAAAGAACATGGTATACACCAATGTGCTAAATATTATTAACAGTTTGTAATTTGATGGTCAACTAGCAATAGCTATTAGTATCCTTTTTCGGATACATCCCACAAATTAACTATCCTCACCAATTTTAATTATTTTATATAAAGTTGTGGATTGTGTGAGTAAATTCAGTTCTACAGCGGCGATAAAAAATGGCGTTTCTTGACATACAAGGCTATCAAGGAGCTAACAACCAATTTTATTTTAAAGAAGTTGGTATCGTTGCGGAAAATTCGGATGAAATATTACATCTTATATTCGACGCACCGTTTGATTTCAACGAGTTGCCGAAGAAATATGAACGGGTTGCTGCACGTTGGCTTTGCCGAAATTGGCATGGGATACCTTGGTCATATGGATTTATTCCGTACAAAAACTTCATTCCATATTGAAACCTATATTAAAGAAGTTTCAAGGGCGGTGAAAAGAAGAAATGGATTTCAAATTTGTTTGATGGTACCGAAAACCAGCCGTGGATTTTGAATTTGGAAGAAATATTTGATGTACCGAAGATTTCCAATCTGCGAGATGAATATTATTCAAGACGCTGTATGATCCATTCAGATAAAATTTGCTCATTAGAAAACTGTATTCTTTTAAAAAAATTTTATATGGAAAATAAATAGATTTTTAGTAATATATAGATTTAAGCGATTTAATTTTTTTGTATACATATTCTATAAATAAAATTTAAAAAAAAAGAAAAATATGTGCGTTTTATTTAATTATTACCCTGAATTCCCCTATTTTTTTTACAGCAAAAAGTTTCTTTCGTTAACCAATAAGAGTATTAACAAAAATCTTATGAAATTTATTATTCTAATTGAAAAGCATATTTCATGATACACCCTGTATACTAAAATATTTATTAAAAATACTAAATAAACACCAGTTATATATACATGATATTATATATATGTTAATGATTGATAAAGTATCAAATTCAAAATGTTCTAGTCTATAAAAATTTTGATTTTACAGACTTAAAAATTTAGTAAAACTCAATGCTGTTATCATTTTTATATTAAGCGACGTGTTTATAGTAATTTAAAACCAAAAATTGAACTTTTATTCTGTTTAAAAATGTCAAATACAATACTATTATACCCTAATATAAATATGTATCAGTATTAAAATGATATACATTGATTTTGCTGATTAAACAAATTTTTTGCAATATTTATAAATTATTTTATAATTAGATTTAATACTTATTCATAAATGGCTATACAATTCGTTTACTAGTATTCATAAAAATTAAAATTATATACAAATTTTCTTTCTTATTCTCAATATACAGAGTGTATACATAAAATATTTTTAATATACAGAGTCTATACATATGTACATAGTGAATTATTTCAGATAATTTTCGTTTGATATAGAAACAGTTTTGTGCTACAGTCAAATTCAAAAGTGTTGTGCACCATAAGAAGTAATATTTTTTGTAACTTGTTAAAATTTCAAGAACTTTTGTTAGTTAACTAAAAAATTGGTCACTGTAGGTTAAATGTTAAAGTATTAAAACTGATAAAAATAATTTCTTGTTTGAGGCCTACAATGGGTGATATTTTTTACTAAACAATTTTTTAACTCATTAATATTCCATGACGTCATCTTTCTTATACCAAAAAAACTCCATATATGAGTCATATGATCATAATTCAGCTAAAATAAACATTTAATTATTAGTTGTTTGTTTATTTTAAAACTGATAAAAATTCCTGGAATTTTCCAAGGTTAAATATACCAAAAATTCCCATAAGGTACAGTTAACACTCGATTTCCGGCAGTACAGTAGCGGTCAGAAATCTGGACCCCGGAGTCTGGTTTTAAAATCTAGCGCTTGGTACAGTGCCCCGCAAAATTTAGCGGCCACCCCTTGGGTTAGGGCATTTCCCACATTTTTGACTTGGTAGTTCGTTTAAAATGACGCAATTAAGGCAAGCGCGTGTTGGGGTTAAGGTTTGCACGTACAGTGCGCTTCAACAAGTGATCGGACACCTTTTTGGCCAGGGGGGTTCGCACTTTTGACACGGCAGTGTACCAAAAATTTAAGTACAGTACGGCGTCAAAAGTCTGGGGCCACCCCTTGGATTAGGGTAATCCCACATTTTTGACGTGATAGTGTACCTTTCGTTTAAGATGACTCAATTAAGTGAGATTAAAGGCTAAGGCTTGCATGTACACACAAAAAATAAGTATAGTGCGCTTCAAAAAGTGATCGGATACCTTTTTGGTCAGGGGGTCCACACTTTTGACATGGCAGTGTATCAAAAATTTAAGTACAGTACAGTGTCAAAAGTTTGGGGCCACCCCGTGGGTTAGGGTAATCCCAAATTTTTGACGTGATAGTGTACCTTTCGTTCAAGATGACTCAATTAAGTGAGGTTAAAGGTTAAGGCTTGCATGTACACACAAAAAAATAAGTACAGTGCGCTTCAAAAAGTGATCGGATACCTTTTTTGGCTAGGGGGGTCCACACTTTTGACACGGTAGTGTACCAAAAATTTAAGTACAGTACGGTGTCAAAAGTTTGGGGCCACCCCCGAGTTAGGGTAACCCCACATTTTTGACGCGGTAGTGTACCCCATCTATCAAATTGTGGCCTAAAATTCAGTCTGCGCATGCGTCGTGTACTTAAATTCAATCTGCGCATGCGTTAGGTTTGGCTGGTAATGGGTTAACACAAAATGAAATTGTTATAAGTAAATTATGATGACGCATAATGGGTTAACATAAATTAATTTGGTCGCTGGTATTGACTCACCTCTTAGGAATTTCAAGGCTAACAGTATAAGCGAGTGTTGGGGTCAAATGTCAACAACAAATTTTAAATACATGTACTCAGTACGTGCCGGGTCAAAGGTTAAGGTTTGCACATCGATACAGTTTGATGACTCATCAGTTCGGAATGTGTAGTACCGTAAAATGGGTACAATAGGACCGTAAGTCACACGCTTTCAAACATCGTCAAAGGGGTTCAAGTTACTCCGTTTTGCGGTGGCCCAGAATCGGCACAGCTCTTCTACTCCTATTGACTGACCACTTCCAAAAAAATACACTAATTGTGTCTTAATGTACTTTATTACCGTACAATGTTTCATATAAATTCAAGGGGTGCAACATAATAAAAAAAAATATTTTTCATTCCTAATCTCTTGAACAGCCCCTCCAGTTGGTCCGACCCTGGAATACAGCATAGTTATTGATATGATTTTCTTTCGGAGGCAGATCCCTTGTATTTGATTTTACCCTTTTTCGATTTTCTCTAATTATCTAGAAAACTAGGAGAGAGAAAAATATTTAATTAAACACAACATTTTATTTTTAAAGAGTTTCCGATTGACACGTTTAATTTCTGGATCGAACTTACTGGAAGGGCTGTTCGACAGATTACAGATTTTAAATATGTTGCACCCCTTGTCTTTATATAAAACGTTGTATGGTAATAAAGTACATTAAGACGAAGTTACTGTATTTTTTTAGAAGGGGTCACTTAACAGAAGCCACATAAAATAACATTGGGTTGGATTTTATCTATGTTATTTTCCTTAATAACGAGGGGTGGCACGTTAACAAATACGTCTAATATTTTCGGTAGTATTTGCTTTCATGTGGATTTGGAATTACTTTCCTAGATTGAGTAGTTACCGAGAAAAAAATTATTTTCAGAAAGCAGTCATTTTTGAATATTTTTTTAGTTATCTCCGTAACTACTCGGCTTTATTCGGGAAGGTTGTAGATATCAGTTCCTTATAACCTTACCATACCATTAGTACACTTAGTTATTGCTATGAGTTGCTATTGGGAGGCACATTGCCCATGCAAACCCGGCAATAATTTTTGTTAATTTTTGACCCCCTTCCACCCACACGAAAAATCTGAAAAAAATACACGAGTTAGTGTATTGTTAGAGGTTTTCACAAAAAAAATTTCGTTGGTGTGCCAGGGCATATAAGCGGGGAAAAAATTTTAAAAAAAAATGAAATATTCATATTATTTTTTTCTTTTTAAAAGCTGGCGTGTAGATTGTAGAATATAATAGTACTTTACCTTAGCTAACACATATATCAAAACCAATTAAATATACAAAGCCATTAAAGAAAAAAAAAATTTTTTTTCAAAAAATTATTAATATTATTTTCTAAGAAAGTAGTGCGCGCAATGACCTGAAAATGTAGGAAAAAGCTACATTTGATTAGGCCATCTTATAAAAAAAATATCAGCCCAAAACACGTCTGGGGCCGCTACCCCATAGTTACCCCGCCACACTCTTTATATGATATAGTTTAACCAGTAAAGAATCGATACTCAAAATTCAGTTGCAATCCGGTCAACTAAACTTTAGATTTTTTGATTTAAAGGAACGAAAACGTCTAAAGCAGCAATAACATCGGCAACAGTGCAAGCTGTTGAAACCAAAATATTGAGAGAGGGGTTATAATGTATCATTAAATCCGCTTAACCTTTTACTTTTTGAGTTTGTTGAGACTTATCTAGGGCTTAGCGCAACATTAGATTTCATCACTTTTTAACAGTAAACTAGTTGCGAGTCTTGGTAAAATTTTTAACATGAAATGTTTTTTTGGTGGGATAATTTAATATCTTGACGGTCATTGATTTTACTACCTTAAGTCATACACCCACGTCGTAGGACCTTTTGTTATTATGGGTTATGACCAAGTCCTCAGCGTAAGTGTAGAAAATTGTAACTAGTGGTGAGCCCAGAGTGTGCCCGACACGGCTTAAGACATGTAGTAAGTCGGTGTCCGTTGCCGAACACACAATGCATTGTAATACATTGTTAGACATTGTTACTGTCCCATAATAGGTGTTTTGTAGTAGTGTGTGTGAGAATACGCACACAGAAACAAACACCAAACCAACACCATTGCAAAGAGTGTGTACCTACACAACATAGTGGGGAGATTTTACGTCACCCACTGGCGACAAGTGGAACAGTTTGATAGACATTCTAGTTTGGTCCCTTGGTTACGACCGTCATGGTGTTAACAAAAATTTGACTCCATTTTGAAGTATGTAATTTTAAAATAAATTACGAATAGTAAAATACCTAGACTAAATTTTTTATTTATTGTAAGATAACAAGCATTTAAATGATATAAATAACTTGTCACTCTTAATTGACGGTGTAATCAGTTGATAGCGCGTAACATGTTAAAAGATATAATGTTTTTCCAGTTATAATTATTATTCACGATTTTCATTTTTAATTCGAAATAACGAATAAAAAATGTTTTTTTAATTATTAATAAATATCAGTAATTTTGTGTACGCACGAATTTGCATAATGTATAAAAATGTGATTTTTTCCTCACATTTTCTGTTCATTATTTGTATTTACCATTTACTTAATGCGTATTGTTGTTTATAAATGAGAAAAACATTTTTTCCTCCCTCTGCTTTTGTCGTTATTTTGCTTTTTGTTTTGCTTTTTTTTGTTTTTATAAAATAATTATTTGTGATTTATTTTGTTATTTAAATGAGATTTTTTTGTTTTTCAAAAATATTGTTTATATTTTAATAATAATAATGTATAAAATATATATATATATATATATATATATATATATATATATATATATATATATATATATATATATATATATATATATATATATTATTTTTAATTAAAAATTCAACAGAATCAATACTTTATGGATTTATTTTTAGTATTTTGTATTTTTGTATCTAGTATATTATTATTTTAATATTATGTTTCAAATTATATATAATTATTTGAAGTTTGAAATAAAAAACGTGCTGATTAACAAAATTGATACTGTCACTTGAGGTGAAATTGATCATCGGGGGTGAGATTGTTCACTAAATCATATTTTTTTTAATTGAATATAGCGCGAAAACAATAGTTTAGAATGCGATTTTACCGACCGGTAATGGAAGAAATAAGATGGCTGAAAATACCCTATACACGTCAAGTTCAGCTGCAGTTCCGTATCTTTAGGCCCGTATTACTATTAAGTCGTATACTGGCCGTATCTGGCTGCTTCATTTATAAATTGATAGATTGAGTCTATAGGATATACAGAAAATGGGTAACTTCAAAAATGTAAACTTTACCGCATCGATGCAGCATCATGACTTTTCTGATGCGTCTAATACTACATGATGCGCTGCTGATGCTCTCTTGAAATTTGATGCACATTAGATGTTTTTGAACGGGATATTGGCATCATTTAGCCTCTGATTTGGCTACAGCTAGACTATAGATAATATAGCAATACAGTCCTTGTATAGGTATATATTATCTTTGAATTTCAACTTGAACTTACTCGAAATTGAAAATATTGAAATTATTTGAATAAAAAATATTACATGCCCATTTTGAGTGCAAGATGTATTCCAATAGTTTAAACAATTTTAATCAAAGCTAAATCTTTTTCAACAATCTGTTTTTCGGAATTATTCCTGTTGGTGTTAATACCTACATAATATGACAAGTAGTTATAATTTTACATCATATGTACACATGACATGCATCTTGGACACGCATCACCAAATTTCTTGATGCATTGTTTTAACGCATCAAATGCAAAAATGAACTTTTGATTTTTCGTTGTGATGCGTCTGATGCGTTTTTGAACTTTTGACTCTGTCTCATGCAAGCAGTGATGCATTTTTGAAGTTAGCCTATGTTCTTTGGTCTGTGGTCAGGCGCAAGTGCGTTTGATTTTTTGTTTTTTTGATATTATAATTTCCGCGGAATCAAAGATGTTGCAAGGTGAAATTGTCCTGCTGTTTCCAATCCATTGTAAAAACTGAAGGATTGAACTGTACGTGTGTGTGCTTCTACAGTGTACAGTTTCACCTGACAGTTTAAACTATTCAGTTCAAACTGTCAGTTGAAACTGTACGTGTGTGGCGGGCCTTATAGACTTGATAAAAATTTGAGAATGAGAAGACACATTTCATTAAGATTAATCGTAACTGACAAAAATTGAATTTCTGAATCGTGAATGAATAACAAAAATTATGACGGTTTTTAAGCAATGTACTGGCAGGATAATACCAAGTTACTTAAAAATTAGAAAACTTTCACAAACGTCAACACATTCTTCTTTCTGGGTTTACGAAGAAAAAATCTCGGAACCCTTATAATTTAGCCATGTTCGTCCGTCTGTTATACTATCATAGTTTCCACATATTTAAAGTCAGTACCGGATTTAAATTTTTGATGTCCTAGGTTTTTATAGTGAACAGTGCCCTAGTTTTCTCAATTTGTCGTTTGATATATTCACATATTATTGGTAATAGCAGCTAAAATAAAATAAATCTAAATAGTTCGAACAAGGGAAAAAAGTAGTCTCTTTTTGTGGTGCCCCCTTGGTGGTGATGCCCTAGGCCGATGCTTAGTGTGCCTTATTATAAAACTAGCACTTACTAAAAACACTCAATTAAAATTATTTCAGTTGAGTTGTGTTGGTAGCTTTCGGAGGTTTTGGCAAACAAATTTTTGCAATAATTTAGGCACGTTTGAGAAAATCGGCCCCAATGAAAACTATGATGATGTCACATATGAATCGACATGAAGAAATAACAAATGAATAAAATTTGGATAATAAATGGGTTTAATTACTTTTCAATTAGATATTTTGGGATTCTGTACAAAATAAGTTCCTTATAGTGTTTCGTTTCGCTCGCCAAACGACTCTAAATTAACCACATTCAATTGTAGTAGGTACCTATATGTAATTTCAATAGTATACAGCAGTGTTTTTCAGCCTTTTTCATGGCGCGACCCCCCTAGTATGGAAAAATATTTCGCGACCCCCTAAAATGGAAAAATATTTCGTAACGCCTACCCTCTGCTATTTCTAACTTTTATATTATTTTATGTTATAAATATCAAATCCGTTTATCATATTTTCGCTTAGGTGTCAATTAAATATATACGTAACAAAGAATCTTAAACAGCTGCATATTTTTATATCGACATTGGAGTTGACGACTTTTAGTAGCTTCTGAACGCGCACGTGACTCACGCCCATTTTTATCCGATCTCTATAATATTTGAACAAAATTTGGCCAAGATCGTCAAACTATTTATTTTGGGGAATTTTTGGGTTCATATAACCTTAGGGGATAATTTTAATCTCATCTTTATTTTTCCCGGACTTCGAATAACATTTAAGAAAAAACTAGTAAAAATGAACTCAATCCTATATTTTGAGCGGAATTTATATAATATAGCTTATATCAATTTAAAAAAGTTAAGATTTCTAACAGTGAAATATAATATTTTATTTATAATCAGTGTAGTTTATTCTTAGTGTTTTTGGGTTTGTAGGACTAGTGGATTTTATATCACATAGTATATATTAGTGTGCCTAATGCAGTAAAAAGTAATGCAGTCTATTAATGCAATCCAACAGTTAATTAATGCAGTCTAAAAATTCTTTAGACTTTTTCATTTCCTACTTCCTATCAGTTATTTCGCAATTTGTATACAATATAAATCTGGAAAATTAATTTCGTATGTACCAGATTTGTTTTATTTCAAATGTTGTGTTAATTAATTGTATAAAATCTACATGGGCCTAGCTAGCTTAGGCGTTAGTGTAATACCTCATTCCACCTTCATAACATTTAACATAATTTATTAAGATGTTATTAAACCACAAAATGTAAATAAATTAGAACTAACTTTGTTTTTGTGGTGGTTAATGCGTCCCCATTTGTAATTTGCGGCTAAATAATTTACGATAGCTACGCAACATTATAAATCAAGTTTATTATTTAAAACTTTTGATTTAACTGACAAATACATTGTAAGTAAATATGCTGTATCTGCCCTTACAACTAGTTGTTGTATATCGTACATATATTATATATAATAAAAGATACATGAGATGTTTTTAGCTATTCATTTTAGATGTAAAATAAATGGCAAAAAATTATGACATTAGACGTTGACAATAGTATATTGTGCAATAAGTGCGGGAAATTGTCGATTGCCCACGAAAGCGAAGTTGAGCCCACGAACGTAGTGAGTGCGCTCATTCGCTTGAGTGGGCAAGCTACAATCCCGCACGAGTTGCACATACTATTTTTTATTACGAATTTCACATACTTTTTTCTATTCTTATCATTATTTTTGACATTTTTATTACTTTTTAAAATAATATTTTTAAGTGTTCGTCTTTTTTTCTGAATTAATTATGGTTTAAATTACTTTGTTGGTGGTTTCTATAGAAATAATTATAAAATATTTATTAAATGAAAAATTAAGGGGCGGCTTTGCGTGTTTTGATTAAATTTTGCGTGTTTTATTGTCAATTTGCGTGTGGAAAGTTACTTTCCACACGCAAAAAAGTATGCGGGAAGATTACAGTGGGCAAACAGCTATTTTGCGTACAGAAATGTGTGCGCCAAGTTAGTACTTCTCCCGCATGAGTAATAAAAAATAATTAACTCATTATAATGAAAAATTTATTTGAATAGTATTTATTGCCTTATTTATCAGTTAATTTAAAATTTAAGGAAATTATAGGTACGAAATTTTAATTGACGGGTATAGGAGAAGGACATTATAACAGTCTTCTTACTTTTACAGGAAAAAAAAACAATCTTTGATGACTTACACTGTTTTTCAACATTACGAAAATTCTCTTCCGTATGTTTTAGATCAATTGCAGATGGCAGTGAATGTTTATTTATTATCATTTATGATGTAGTCCATGTAGTTCATCATTCATTCCTCTATATACATAGTATAATTTTACATTTTTTTTTTAATATGCAATAAATCAATCCTGTCGCACCTTTTCTTGACATATTTGGGTGTCTGGTAGCAATATCCGATCACTGTTTTGAAAATTATAACACATAAAAACATTTTATTTGATACAATTCTAAAAGGCTCTGGATTAGATATACCTATTGGAGGAGCGATTTAAATGAATTGACGAAACAAAAAAATATTTAGCTGGATGGTATTATGGCTTAAGATCAGCTTAATCTATTTTCCATTTATTTCAACAAGGCTTGGATCGTTTTTAAATACCTTTGTTTAAAAAAAGTGTCTTGTTTTTAAATTTACTAGATTTCAGCATTATTTTATGTCGTGTTATTTCATACCCCTTATTATTAAATAAAAACACTTTATTTTGAAAAAGCCACTACTCCTATTAGTGTTTTTTTTTTTTTTTTTTTTTTTTTTTTTTTTTTTTTTGTAAAATGTTTTCCGCTGTGATAACTTGATTTTTTTAAAAATATAAGAAAGTAATAATACCTACTGCTTTTCACGTGAGGAAGAACATCACATTACACGTATTATTTAATATACAGCGTGATTTATGTAATAAGCATATAATGCAGTATTTATTACAAAATAATAAATAGAAAAAAAATATTTTCAGTTTATTTGATTACTAAATATTTTACATTAAAGTGTATTACAAACATACATATTATTTGTATTACCTATGTATTATATATCTCTACACATAGAATTCGCAAGTCAAAGTTATCATCCCGAATATTTTATTCTGTTTCTATTTTTAGTTTTTATTTTATTTTATTTCTATTTATTCAAGGTGTATTAGCAAACGAATACCGTAAACACAGGTTACTTGAGCCCTAAGGTGTAACTTGAGGCCAAAATGGAAAAAGTATTATTTTTTGTTTTGTGCTTAGCCGCCTAGCCTAATATAGCCGCAGTAGTAAAAGTAAGTTACAACTTTATCTTATAGGTAACAGCAGGGCCCGATCTAGCTATTTCGCCGCTCTGGGCAAAAGTAATATTTGCCGCCCTTTACAATGACACCTTGTAAGTAATAAGCATGTTGTTCCAGAGATGGTGCAATACTTAACTGATTTCAAAAAAAGAAGGTTATCAGTTCGACTCGTATATTGTTGGAATTATATAATAATATTCACATATGTTTGTCTACTAGGGCTTCTAAACGAGTATCCCAAATTTCATAAGACATTTGGGATGACATTTTTCCCCCAGTTTAAATAAATGAAAAAAATACAAAAAAAATGATTTTTAAAAATTTTAATTCAAATAAATAGGAAGCGAACATTTGCGGACAAGTCAGAACCGTACTTAGGGCAATAAAATTTTACATCTAAATTATATGTAATTGTGCACAATATGTAAAAATAATATTTTTGTACCCATATATTATTATCTATATGTTGTATACGTATGTTTTGGCAAAATATTTAGTCACCTTTTATTTACATTAATCATACAAAGTGCAGTGTACCCGTATATATACTAAGTACGGTTCTGTTTGATCCGAAAAATATCCCATTGGTAGTTATTATGCACAGCTACAAAACAAATTATGTATTCATTCTTAAAAAATAAACAAATTAAACACTTTTTATCTGAGAATATTATATTCTACCTAGTAATTAACATAATTTTCTTCGCACTTTTTGTTCTGCAAAATCTTTAATAATTTCCGATAAATTTATACTGTCACAAATCTTGTGTTCTATTGAAATCATAGCCAGTCCAGATAATCTTTTTTGTGTCATAGTCGACCGCAGATAACTTTTTATTATTTTTAATTTAGAAAAGCTTCTTTCACCACTTGCAACTGTTACTGGTAAAGTTAAAAGAATTCTGAGAGCAATACTGACATTTGGACCAAATCCTAAATCTGTTATAAATTTTAATACGTCTTGAGGAGACAAGTTACTATCTAAAATCATACAAAGGACTGACAACTCCTCTGAAAGTTCTAATCCATTTATGTCAGATGAGTCTTTGTGGGTTAAAATAGTCTCGAGGTTCTTACAATTTTCTATTAATTCGTGTTTTGGCAGGTCTCTTAAGGCATATATATATATTATATAAAAAAGCAAAATGTTTATTGTGCTCAGTAATCTGGGAAAACCTTAACTCCAAGGAGTTTATAGCCGTATCTATAATATGGAAAAATATCTCGATCTTATATTTTTGACGAGGATCAACGATTGGTTCATCATCACACTCGTAACCAAACTGCTTCTTTTTAGATCGAGCACGATGTTTAACCATATTTTCAAAATCTAACACCTCGCTGTCGATTTCAGTAGCTAAGGCTTTGGCGTCTTCCCGAACTTGAGTAAAATACTCATCCGAACGTGAGTTTTCAAAGTAAACTTTGGTGTCTTTTATTAATTTAATGACAGAACCTAAGTCAAAATCTTTACTTTGCATTAATTTACTGACAGGATTTATTCTATTTAAAGTTTCGTACCAAATTATTACAGAGCATAAAAATTTAAACTGTTTAATTTGATTCAACAAACCCGAAGCTTCGTCTCGTGTAGAGGTATCCATATCTGTGTTTTGGTAAACGCTAAACAATGCATCGTAAACTTGCCCTATTTGATGTCTTAATGGTCTTATTGCCTCGATTCGACTTTCCCATCTTGTGTTACTAAGTGGTTTCAGAGTAATACCTTTTACATTCTTCAAAAGAATTGACCATCTCAACGTTGAAGAGGAAAAGAAAACGTATATCTTTTGCACAATATTAAAAAAATTTGTAGCTTCCAGTGAAGACTTTGCCATGTCATTTACGACTAAGTTTAATGAGTGATTACTACAAGGTACATAAAACGCCCGTGGATTAATGTTTTTTATCCTGGCTTGGACCCCATTTTGGATACCTTTCATATTCGATCCGTTATCGTACCCTTGCCCTCTTATGTTCTCTAAAGACAATCCAAGTACTGATAATTGTTCTAAGATAACTTCTGTTAGTTTGACACCTGTAGATTTTTCGATTGGTATAAATCCTAAAAAACTTTCATTTATTACAATTTCTGACGTTCTTGAATGGTCTTCAGCTTGATTAATTGAAATATACCTAATTATCAGGGTCATCTGCTCAGTATTGCTAGCGTCTGGTGTGCAATCTAAAATAATAGAATAATATTTCGATTTAATAATAGCTTTTAGAATATGCCTTTTTATACTGTCTGATATTGTATTAATGAACTCATTCTGAATAGTTTTACTTAAGTAGATTGCTTGTTTCTTCTCTTTCTTCAAAACTCTGCGTACATGTTCCTGCATAACAGGATCAAATTCGGCTAACAACTCTACTAGTTTTAAAAAGTTACCATTGTTATATTCATACAGATTATCAGAAGTACCTTGAAAAGCCAAGTTACTTTTTGCCAACATTTTGGTGATTGAGGCAATACGTGACAAAACTCCATTCCAGTGTTCTATTTCTGATTTAATTACTCTCTGTGATTTGGCATCTATCGTATGCGACGATTTAAGCCTACGTGAAAGTTCGAACCAAGATTTTACAGCCTCTACGTGGTTTCGTGATGTCTCATGAGATTTAAGTATATCACTTACATGCTTCCAATTGTTGTAACCACCTTTAGATAGACCGGAAGTTGTAGTTGTACTAAATATTTTGCAGCAAAAACAATACACTGAATTTTTTGACACAGAATACACAAGCCACTCTCTCAAAATTTCTTCACCGTAATAAAGCTTTCTCTTATAATACCTAGAAGTAAACCTTCGACCGTTGTTATCTCGTGGAAATTCAAACTCATACAATGGGTTCGGTGAACCTCTATTTACTAAATATATTTTTTCCGCATCTGTTATTCTGTCGGGCCACATTGCTGGATCGGCATCTAAAAAGGACGCTGAACCCGCTGAAATACTTGGAGTTGTAATAGCTCCTTCACCTATAGTATCGCTTGACACAGAAGCAGCAGGTTTACTGATTATATTTGGTGTACCTTCATCCTGTGATTTAAGCGGGGGTGCAGCCAGTGCATCGGTTTCTTGTAGGTGTGTGAGTGACGATGGTTTGTTAAGCTCACCTTTCTTTAAGAAAGATTCTAATGCCCCTGCTTGCTTTTGTCGCTCTAAATCTTTTTCAAGCTTTCGTTTTTATATTGGTATCCCGACAAGCGTGCTCTACCGTCAGCCATGCTATAAATATATATAGAAAATTAAAATAAATGTAATACATATGAGCACATAAGTAACAAATAAAGTCACCTACTTAAGTTTTTAATAAAATTGAATTATGAATAATCGGCTATATAAACCAAACAGGATTTTTGCATAGGCTGTATTGCAATAACTAACCTGATCCTGATTTCAAGCACCACATTATTTCTTATTTTAGAAAACTTCAGTAGGTACGATATTTTTGTAGTCTTTATTTACTGTTTCGAATTTTTATACCAAACAAATAAAGGCAAAAAAATGTTAGTAATAGATAAGTGTAAATCATTTTTTTACGTACTATAGATTTATAAACAGGTAGATAGGTACTTACTTAGTAATTTTATACACTCTTAACTTATGAAATATAAATTAAAAAATTACTTTAATTCTAGATTGCTTTGTAGATTTTCTTTTTCCTTTTCGCTACACTATTCACAAACTGCAATGTCAGTTTTATTAGCCCACGTTTTTCAATGAAGTACGAAAGATACTGCAATAAAATTGTTAAATATTGTGTACACTTTGTTGTAAATTTCAAAAAATATCTAACAATGAAATGTAATAGATTTTAAATTTTTCACAAGTGCTCCTAAATATTAATTAGTAAATATTAATGTTAAAATGTAAATAAAAATGTTTTTACCGTTCGTACTAGGCATCCGTTGGTATTGTTAGGAATTGTTAATGGATCCTAACTTTAGGAACCCTATCTCAAACGATTTATTCAATAATGCGCAACAGTGGTGGATTTACCAGCGGGCTGAGTAGGCTGGACCCTAGGGCGGCAGATTTTAGGAGTGGCAAATTTGGGTAAAAAGGGCGGCAGAATTTAGAATTTAAAGTTTTTTTTTTGCTCGTTAGTTACTTTAAAAAAAAAAAAAAAAAAAAAAAAAAAAAAAAAAAAAAACATCTTAAAAAGTAATTAAAAAATTTTTCTTAGCTTTTTAGGGGCGGTATTTTTTACGGAGCCTAGAGCGGCACTTACGGTAAATCGCCACTGATGTACAAATAAATAAATGTAAAAATTCTTTTTAAATACTCATGAGATTAGTTATTATATCACATTTTTTATGTGATAAAATTACCTAAGTTTTATAGCTTTTGAAATATCAGTTTAAGTTTGCACACTTTTTGAAAACATGAATGTACCATATAAATTGAAAAAAGACTAATGATTTAAAGGAATGGCAGGTGGCAATGTCAAAAATTTATGAAACACTAGTAATTTGTTAGAAACAGCTATGTCACTAAAAATGATATAGGTATTAAAATCCATAAAATTTTAATTTTTACGAAAGCCGCCAGCCGCCCTCAATTTTGCCGCCCCTAATTTTTGCCGCTCTGGGCAATTGCCCAGCTTGCCCCCCCCTAGATCGGGCCCTGGGTAACAGCACTAGGTTCACTGTGTTTATGTTTAGGTAGTTCTGAAAATTGACACAAGGTGTCAGGCCAGTGTTGTTTACCTCTATTTGAAGTTGCTGTTTTTGTTATGTTGCTTTCAACTGTAAGAAATATTTTGATAACTCACAAAGTAAGGTAAGTGTATAATTTTCATATTTGCTTCGTTACTAAAGCAAATTTAGACATATTCATATGCCAGCTATTTCCTTAGTTTCTTAATTTAATTCATTAACTCATTGCATTCAGAGACTATAATCATTATGAATAGTAATAACATCAATTATTGGTCACTATATTAACCACCGACGAACTAGTGGCCGTTACACTACGTCATCTTATTCTAAAACATTTTAAACCCACACTCATACTACTACATGAACTAAAATACCAATATGGTGAATGAACTACTACGAATGACTCCTGTTGTTACAAAAAACTTCAAGATCGTTTGAAAGTTATGCCTGCAGTTGTTCTAAATATACTTGTTTTCTTTAATTCCATTTTCAATCACAAGAAAAAATTTAGTATCAAAAAGTAAGTCCTTTTTAGGGTTCCGTACCTTAAAAGAAGTACGAAACTCTTATAAAATCACACAAATTTGGCATAATGTTATGTCTTGATAATGAGCACACTCGTTGCCGGTTAATAAGGAGAGAACTCTTTTTTGGATTAAAATGAGCGGCAAGTTTGGTCATGTTTTAATTAAATATATTGTGTGCGGTGTCATTTGAAAGACGTATCTCTAATGATAGTAAAAAAAGTTTTTTTTTTCTTATACAATTTTTGGTCTAATGGTCTTAATGATATATTTGGAATAATTTTTTTTTTTTTAAATGACTGTTTCCTCCTTGATATTCTAGTTTTTTAGAGCTAAAAAACTTTAACTTTAATAGAATTAGTAGATATTGAGTTGCAAACTACCGAAGAGCTACCGGTTTTTTTGACAGTATAATAGTTGTTGAAAAAAATTTATATAACAAGGGAAACAGTAACATACAACATGTTTACTAATGTTTCATTACAATGCGCGATAATTGATGCATTTTTCAATTATTACAAGCAATTTTGAATAAGATTTAAATATACATAAATAAAAAGATTTAATTTAGTCTATGAACTGCTCACTGTATGGAACCCTAATTGTACGAGTCCGACTCGTTTCTGACCGATTTTGTTTTTGTATATTTAACTTTCAATCAATGCTCTAATTTTAGTGAAAATAAAAGCAAAAATGTTGAATGTCTTTTTACTATTACCATTCATAATACAAACTAACTTTTTTTATTATAGTTTTATCGACCCCATTTACAAAATAATGGTATTTTAGCGGAAATGAAGTAAAAAATTGGCTAGCGTGTGTCTTTGTGGGATTTTTTGCTTGGGATAAAGAAAGATAAGTGAATATCAATCGTTTTTTCTATCGGAAAGTAAATAGACAAATGATTGGTTAGTAACGAAGCGATCCGAGCCCCATCAACAACAATAAAAAAAAGTTGATCCTCCTCCTTCGACGATGTATCGACAAACTTAATGACGGTCAAGTATTAAGTTGAGGATACTGCACACTTATTGGAGCATAATAACTAATGTCCTTCTAAAACTTTACTTCAGTCCATTACATATATATACACATTTACGCTATGCTATAAAGAGTAGAGCGTACTCTGTTTGTTATACAATCCACACAGACAATGAGAAGAGAAGTACGGGCGGCGACTGGTGGCAGTAGCGGAAATCAAATTGATTGATGAAGTTAACAACATAAGGTACAACATATCGATTAAAAACCACTTACTTTGATAAAGATCCGGGCTGATATCGTTATCACGTTCTTCGAATACAAATAAAAGGATTTCTCTCCGCTGGGAGCCTTTGTGTAACAGCGTACGTATGTGTCAATATTTAGTTTAAAATAATTATCGGATAGCTAGAGTTTCCTCTTTTGTTCAAATTGGGTACTAGCGTATTTCATACGGCACGGGAAGCATTGTGTAAATAATACTATTACGTATTATGGTCAACTATTTAATGAAAATGATTTCCTTTGTTGACCGAGAATGATTTAAATTATAATTTCAGTTTTTGCGAATTGATTAAAAGGATTAAAAAAATTTAAAACTATGTAGATTGGGATTTAGATTGAATCAAATTAACCCTTGCAGGTATTGTTTGTTAGTTAAATAGTATTTTCAATAATAGCTAATGTGAGTGACTACTACTTATCGGGAAACATTGGGATTAGCGCCGAATGCAGCATATATAACGTATTGTCTTTTAATGAAAACGAGCAGTGATGATACTTTCTGAAATACCTCTACGAGAGTAATGTTCTCTCGTTTATAGTTTGTTAAACCTTCGTTAAAGGTTTTGAGAAACAAAATTCTTACCACGTTTAATTTTGGAGTTGTATATTTAATCAGTTGTCTCTCATATCAGTTGGCTCAACTGGAGTAGGAGAGTAGACATTTAATTTACAAAGTTGTTGTAAATTAAAATTTCCAAACATTATATTTTATAAAATTTTCCGAAATTTTGAAATAGGTTCGACTTAGGTGTGAAAATTCAATCACTCCTCCCTCTCCGCCACTGTGACGCTATTTTTAAAAATACTATTTAAAAAAATGAATTGAAATTATGGTATAGTTTATAAATTGTTGCAAAATTTCAAAAATTTTGCAACTTTGGTAAGAAATTACTACCGAATAATTTGAAAAGAATACGGAAAATTTAAAATTCTGCTAAATCTTGACTTATAAAAAAAAGTTGTCGTCAAAATCATGAGGGCTTTCTGTAACACCGTTGCATCGTCATTTTCGTTAAAATTACATCGATTTTCGTAAGCAAAATTGGGTTAAAATCGAGAAAAACCAAAACTTTTTGCTTTTTTAAAATGTTAAAAATTATGATAACTCCAGAACCATTGGACAAAAGGTGTTCAAATTTGGCTGTTCGTTCTAATGCCCTGTACATAAAATTATATTGAACTTGGTTTAATTCTAGTAAATTTGGATATATTCACCGGTATAAATCCCAAAGTTCATACATTAACATCTGGAAAATTTCTAACTGGTGTTTTTGGTTTTCTGGATTCCTTGGTTCTGAAAGCGCTGTGATCTAGTGAAAATCGCATACGGTTAAATTGGTCTGATTATTGCTAGAGCTTTACTATAATTATATTTATATTTATAGTCTATATGGACGGAAAAGTAAAAGGTTTCCTTTTCAAAGCCGTATCGTTGGGCCCAAATTATGTTAATTGGGCAAAGAAAAGTGAATGCTCGTGGTTGAGGTTAACTGGATTATGGCGTTTAAGAGCTCGGCTTTTTAGATTACAATTTCACTTTCAGGATTATAAGCGTTTAACAGCTTAAATTATAAGGTTTTTTTGAGATTATGGAAAAATCTTGAAGTGATGGGGTTAAACAAACGTCGGATTTGGATTTAGTGACCCAAAAACATTAAACACGGTCAGACCCCTAAATAAGAAGATAAAATTTTTTGTGTGGCTGGGTTATATAATCGAATTCCCGTTACAAGACTACCCCTTATAAGACTATTCCCCTCAATCAACAGTTGCAACTTCCCCAACTTAATCCCTTTTTCGAATTTTTTGCCACTCTTACGCGGGAACTGTCAAAATTATAAACTAATTGTAATATAGGAATGCAACACTGAAATTAAGTAGTCTTATAAGGAGTAGTTGAGCGACAATATTAAGCGCGCGGTAGCGAGGGCACAAAACATTTCGAGAAAAATTTCCCGTACGTCCCCTAGACTAGTCTTATGACGGATTGACGGGCATTCGACTGTATTAGTTTTTTGAAACTTTCGGTAGAGTCTTACAACTGCTTTTTTTATCTTTCTTTTAAACTAAACAGTAAATATCACAATGTTCATCTTCCATATTGTTTTATCGTTTGTACCACTGCGTTTATCTCTACTTATCTACTTTTTTTGCACGTCTTCATGTGTTGTGAACAAGAACGAATAGTTAGTTCTTTAGTTGAAGCGTTGAGAACAAGAACAGCCTAACTAACAAATTTTATAAAATTGAGATATTGGGCCTAAGTATACATGAAGGTCTAATTATTGAAATAAAAACTGTCTAGATGTGTTTTTAATATGAATCTAGAGATGGCAACATATAAACTTTTTCTTGCATCATACACTTTTTATTTTATTTGAGTGCAAAATCGGCCTAAATGACATAGGCGGGCTGGGTCATTTTTTCACATTAACAATATTGCAATTTTATTAAACTGCAGTAGTGGCGAGAGACTCTCGATAATTGAAACTATCTATAATTATCGATAGTCAGTCATAAAACTATCGATAGTTGTCAATATTTTCCGATAGTCAAGTTTCTGTTGCCCAAGTCATATTTCATAGGACATTTAGACAAATACAGTGGAACAACTTGTTATCTAGATTGTGTTTATCTAAAATCCTGCTTTTTCAAACTTACTACAGTACCTAGTTAACGAGAAATTATAATTTTTTCTGCAAACATTTTAAGGGATTTTCGAACTTTAATTTTAAATTATGAATAAAATTATACACTTTTTTGGTTCCGAAATCAAAATCTTGAAACACTTATAAGTTTGCCATATTCATGCATCAGATGTTTAAATTTTCACAAATACAAATGACATTGTAGATGAAAGTAACAAAACTGATGATGACTAAATCTATAAACTTAATTTTTTTTTATTATTCCAACGCTTTTTTTTCTGTTTATATAATTTTAAAATTGTATTCCTTATGTTGGATCAAAATATACATTTTTTCCAACGGCACATTTTTTTCCCCAATTTAAAGCAGAAAATCTTTGAAAACAACATGACCTAGCTAATACATTTTTACTAATTTCTTATTAACCACGAGTGTAAAAATGGCCTAAGTGACAAAAAAATTAGCAAAAAATGCTAGACCTTCGAATTTTACCTATATATGCATTTGACATTGTATTCAAAATATAATACATAAGTAAACATCCATAATTTTATTAAGACTTTGGTGGAAAAACAAAAATATTTTTTTGCATAACTTTAACTGTCGTTATCTCGATATGAGTAATTTGCAATTAGGCCGTTCTTGCTCTCGAGGCCTCAATTTATAGTGTGTTGAAACGTTATTTATCAAACGAGAACTTGTAATAAAAATAAATCGGTCATTGATTTTAAATCTTGCCGTTCGGTTACGATGCAATCATAAAAAGCATAGAGCAGCGACAACCGATGGTTGGTACAGGAGCTTTGCATGGATTACAGTTCGTTTCACCATTCAATTCACAACAAATAACCAGAGCCAGTATAGAAGTTGTTTGTAGCTCGTAGTAAAATTGTTGTGATAAAATGTTCAATTATATAAGCGATTTATTTGCGAATGAAAATAGATTTTATATTGTTGCACGCAATGTCTGTCTGTCAGTAAATGGACCGAAAAAGAAAAAAATTATTCGTCTTTGATCGTTTGTAAACGTAATGAAATAAATTGTTTTGTTTTTATGAAAAGATATTACGTACATATGTATATGTACTGTGAATATTGTTATCAAAGTTGATAGTAGAATAAATAACTTTATTGGATGGATGCTATATTTAATTTTATTTTCAGTAAATGAATTACTCAAGTAATAATTCTGCTTTTTGAAAAATTGCTTTCTATAAAATTGTTTTTAGCGTAATTACATTGCGTTGAGTGCAATTGTTCTGTTTTATATTTTCTTATATAGTTATATACTGTGGTTTTATGGAAGAATTAATTTTTAAATAGCATAGCTTCGAACAAAATTGAAAATACATTTTTAAAAGAAAAATATCTCGAGTATTCTTTTAACGGGAATTTAATTTTTTAAAAGCTTAAATGATATAAAATTTCAATTTTCAACAAAATAATAGTTCTTGCAAAAAGTTTCTTGTAGCATCTTTCAGTCTTGTTTTATTTTGGAACTGCTAATCAAGGCCGGATTAACTGTGAGTGCCGCCCATAGGCACCTTAAATAATGCCGCCCCTAGCTTTTGTTTGAATAGAAGAAAATCTTAGTTTTTTTCCAAATAAGTGTTGTTATAATAATTGTTGGACGACCAACAGAAAACGAGATATTTGCAAAAGAAGCATATTCGGGGTTTTCGATCTCGAATAACTGTTTTAATCAACTATTTTTTTATATGATTTTTTTTGTTAATTAATTTTAATAGTGACGTAAAGGTCTACGCAAATATATTATCAGACTAGTATTTTTTCAAAATGAAAATTTAACGATATTTTGCAATATTTTCTGTGGCTTCATACCTTACTTGTCCACTTTCGCTGTGTTTAAAACGGGCAAACAGATACCGAATTAAAAAAAACTAACTAGGTGAAATTATTTACTAGAAAATTCTCTATAAAAAAGCTAGGAAGCACGTTTCTATTTGGATGCAAAATAGAAAAGTTATATGGGTTGAAAGTTTTTTACGCTTTGGCTGGTTAGCTTTTTTTACCATAATTTCTTAAATATTAATTTTTCGCCAAAATGTTTCAAATAAAAGTTATGATAATTATATAATCTACGAAAAAGTTCCTTACAAAATTTTTGTCAGATTCGCGGTTACAGAGCTAATTGAGTAAATATTTTTAACCTTCAAATCATCTTTGACCACTTTTCGAGGTCGGCCCGCGCAACCGGACAAGAGATGATCTGGCCGACAAAGCATTTTAGTAACTTCGAATGGTAAACAATTAGATGAAAAATGAAACTTTCTTTAAATCGATAGGTAAGGGAGCCTCGAAAAATTGACGACTTTTCGAGATCGGCCCGCGTAACCGGAAAAGAGATGTTCTGGCCGACAAAGCATTTTAGTAACTTCGAATGGTAAACTATTAAATGAAAAATGAAATTTTCTTTAAATCGATGGGTGAGGGGGTCTCGAAAATTTGACGACTTTTCGAGGTCGGCCCGCGTAACCGGACAAGAGATGGTCTGGCTGACAAAGCATTTTAGTTACTTCGAATGGTAAACTATTAGATGAAAAATGAAATTTTCTTTAAATCGATGGGTAAACACTTTCTTATTACCGCCTCCCAGGTCTAAGTGGTTAACTAAAAACCAAATTTGTACTATATTTATTTTAAGCAAAACAGTTATTTCTGATGTCATGTTATTGCCTATATTTTCTTCCTTCATCGAACGGTAATTTTATATGGGATTTCTATATTACAGATAAGTGTATTGAATGGTGTCAACTGTGAATAAATTTGATACATAAAATGATTTATTCCGTATTTTGAATATGTTGTATTAAAGCTAAGTTGAATGTAAATATTTAACAATACTTAGGAATTCAATAAAATTTCTTTAGTATGTATGTATGAAAGCTTTTTCTTATATATTTTTTAATATTTTCAGCAAAATATATTAGGTAAAGCTAAATAACAAACCAAATCAAAACGCATATGTAAATAAATATTGTCAATTATAGGTATGTTTGTAATACGTTTAAATTACAGATGTACCATAACCACCGTAGAACCAGATTTCGTCCTGTGAATGACGGAAGGGAAAACTGAAAGCTACCATAATATGTAACATATGAAATAATGTCTTATAGATTTACGCCAGTGTTTCTCAAAGTGGAGATCGCAGAAATAATTGATTAGACCATACGCCCATTTTCTACACATTTTTACATATTTAAGAGTCTTTTGAAATTTTTAAGTGCAATAGGGGATTGCGAACCCAAAAGTTTGAGAACCATTGACGTATAGTTATATGTATAAAATTGATGTTCTTTTCGATGAAAATTATATGAATATAAGTAAATTATAATTAACAAACTCAGTATCAATTTTGTTTGAAAGATGCTTTTAGTGTATCGTGAAATAGTATATTGTGCAATAAGTGCGGGAAATTGTCGATTGCCCACGAAAGCGAAGTTAAGCGCACGAACGTAGTGAGTGCGCTCATTCGCTTGAGTGGGGCAATCGACAATCCCGCACGAGTTGCACATACTATTTTTTATTACGAATTTCACATACTTTTTTCTATTATTGTCAATATTTTTGACATTTTTGTTACTTTTTAAAATAATATTTTTAAGTGTTCGTCTTTTTTTTCTGAATTAATTATCGTTTAGATTATTTTGTTGGTGGTTTCTATAGAAATAATTATGAAATGTTTATTAAATGAAAAATTAAGAGGCGGCTTTGCGTGTTTTGATTAAATTTTGCGTGTTTTATTGTCAATTTGCGTGTGGAAAGTTACTTCCCACACGCAAAAAAGTATGCGGGAAGAGTACAGTGGGCAAATAGCTATTTTGCGTACAGAAATATGTGCGCCAAGTTAGTACTTCTCCCGCATGAGTAATAAAAAAATATTTTCTTAACTGTACAGTCTTATTGCCGGCCCACAGCACTACACAAACTTTTGTTCGTACAAACTTATGATTGCGCAAACATAAGTTTTTGCAACCGAGACGTGTGAATGTGATGTTTACACCGATTGTTTGCGTAAACTTTGTGTCCACACGTCCCGTTTGTACAAATTTATGATTGCGCAAACAGTTTGTACAACCAAAAGCTTGTGTAGTGTGGACCGGCTATTATATAATTATACAGAACATATGTGTGGGTTGCCGCTTTAGTATTGTTACTATAGTTGTTATGAATGGCTATTAATTTGGTATTTTTGGTAACATTAAATATTTAAAATCCAATAAACAGTGGAAACGCTGTGTATAAGGTTTTTAAGGTTGTTCACAGCGCTCTCATGACTTGTAATAATTTTTGTGATCTGATTTTTTCACCATAGTTGAACAACATCTAATTTGTGATTAATTCTACAAACTTAAAAATATCAAAGCGTTGTCGTTGCCAGCCGTTGCTTTTATTTTTAGTGGTTTCTGGATAACTACTAGAACACCAAATTTTTCATTAGTGTACCTAAATAACACCTAAAATGCAGTTATTCTTTATCTAATAATTTTTGGGAAATTTTTGTTATGGGAATGACTAGCTTTATGGAAATTATCTTCTATTAAATGAGGTACCTATATGTTGTTTTCAATATAACCAAAAATTTAATTTTCTATGAATTACTTTTACTTGAATTAATTAATCGTCATTTTAATATTATTATTGTTACGGCTCGGTTGCGTTAATCATACTTGATCAAAGATCAAACTGAAAACTATTTTTTTTTCTGGTTAAGTTGTAATTTGTTGAAGAGCTACTGACCGTTTAAATTTATCATAGAGCAACCAGTCTCATGCAGTAACTGGGTACATCGTAGTAGTAAAGTCAAAGTTTTGTTATTTAAATTAAATCCCTCATATTGGCTGCTTTAGATATTTCGACTATAAAATTTTGTGAGCATTCATCCATTAATAATATTTCAATTGGATTAAATAAATAATACGTCTATAGACGGCAACGGAACTGAACAGACACATAGAGGATATATAAGCGAGTAAAAGTGATTTACTCTGTTTTGTACTAGAGCCGAGCTTTCATGAGATTCCCGGATATCTTTCTGTTTGAATGATTCATTAATGGATAACGATAAAAACTGTCATAATAGTCCAACGAGCTTTTAAAGCTTTTATAAACATTCAAATGTAAATTTGAAAGCTTTAAAATATTTTTTTTCGTTCTTAAAGTTTTAATGTTCTTTCAAGTTAGAATAGGGAATATGCATGTTTTTCATTTATTTCAAAAATAGTTTAAGCTGATGTCAAAAAATCACAAAAATATATTATGAATACAATTTGCGCCTTTATCTCAGAAAAATAAGAAAATGATTTTTCATTTTACATTTTCATTATTTAAACCACCATTTGGCGCGCTGACGTCACTTGTAGATATTTAAATAAGAAAGTTATTACCACCCAGGTCAGCAGCATTGTTATATAATTCGTTCTGTAGATGGCACTTCTTCTGATAATATCAAAAATCTAATCGTTTATTTTCTACTGCTTTCGATATCTGTCAATGTTGTAATATTTTTGACAAATAAAATTTAGCAAATATATTAAATAGTTAATGAATTAAATAATTGTTATTAATTAATTTTCAATTTAATTTTTTAAGATGGTTTCCTCTTACGAATTTCTTCAAAAATTAAAATCAATAAAAATGAATATTTTTCTTTTATTTTTTCTCATAGCAACTTCTTTTTTTAAAAAAAGTAATGATCAATATTTAATATTTTTCTAGTTACCTAAATTAATTTATTTAAAAATAAATAAGTATTGATTGTGAGTAAGTTACAAAATATTTTTAAATATTCAAAAATTAATTTTTATTCTACTTGATATATGTTTCCGTATCAGTGACTAAGTTTATAGTGTGTATCCTATTATTTATAGTACTCTACGTTATACCTTTAGTGCATATTTCATTCAGTATATATATATATATATATATATATATATATATATATATATATATATATATATATATATATATATATATATATATATATCTGGCATATTTGGTGAAAACTTATATATTATACGTACAATCAATAGGATCACTCATTGCTCAAATGTACCGTTTTGGCGGAATTTTTATTTAAGGCAGATAATTTACATTAATTTCGTTATGAAAACTAAAATTAATCAAACAAAAAGAACTGTCATAAGAATTTGTGACATGTACAGAATATTTTAATAAATATTTCATAATTTTCTAAAAAACATGCATATTCCCTATTAAAATTTTAAAAACATGTAGTGTTAATTTTATTCTGTAAATTTTAATTTATGATTTTTTTCCCAATTTTTTTATCGGGAAACTTCTTATGATTATATAATATTATAATAATATTAATGCCTAGATGGATATTGACGTCATAAGATGTCAAATAAAACCTTACTAACTCACACACCACGTCGTAGGACATCAAAATTTCCATATAAGGTGTATTAGCTGTTAAAGTAGTGTACCAGTTAGGCGTTTTGTCATTACAGATTATGATCGTTAAGGTGCTAATAACGAAACTAAGGGTTATTTGTGCAATAAATATAATATAGTTGTACCGCTTTTCCTAAAAATAATTGTCTTCTCCTTTCTTCTTCTATACCGGATGAAATAACAATATTAATTATATGTATCTATACCTAAAATAGGAAGATAAAAGAGGATAGAAGCGTAAAATGCCTAAAAAGGAGGGAAAATTGATGATGCGTCTAAAAGAGAAACGGGAAATAAAATAAGAACTTAAGAAAAAAGAAGAAAAACAGAAAGGAAAAATAGATTGCGAGCCTAAAAAAGAAAAGAACCTAAATTATGTTAGAAATCGTTATATTTAATCGTAAGTCGCAATAATAATTGATTGATTAGTTGAGATTTTGATAATCGATACATAAAGAAACGACTAGAGGATAGTGTAAACGGTGCACTGCATAACGCCCCGCGTCTCTGAAGGCCTCATGCGGTTGACTGATTTTGTCAAATCAAAAACTTAAATATGACCTTTGAAAGATGAAATTAAAATTTGTCGTGGAGTCTTGCATTCCAGGATCACAATTTTAAAAACATGTATTACATTATTTAAATATATGTTATTTATTTGAACTGTATGCAAATTTTGTTCCTAATCTTAAAATTACATTAAGTTTATCAATTAAGCTATTACCATTGTACCTACGGAAGCATCTTTTCCAAGACTGAAGATAAATTAGCTCGGACTTATTTTTACTCAAGATCGATTTAGCACCTGAGTAATTTTATCCACCAAATTTCTATACCAAAAGCAGCGAGGTCACACAAGTTCTATGTCAAAAGTAGTAAGGTGGCAGCGCTTCTATACGAACAGTAAGTAGTAAGGTTACAGCAATTCTGTACCAAAAGTAGTAAAATTACAGTGGTTTTACACCAAAAGTAACAGGAACACGGCAATTCTATACCAAAAGTATAGTAATGTCACAGCAGTGTTTTTCAAGGACATAAAAATAGTAACTATTTATCTTTATCTTTTTTTTTTTTATTTAAATAATATGACAGATTTAATACATAGAGCTTAGAAACTTCTTTCATTCTAAGCATCATAGATATTTTAAGCAAATTGGAAATATTAATTAAAAATACAAAATATCTGACTACGTAAAAGGTGAACTAAAAAGATGGAAACAAGATGAAATAGAAAAACAGAAAAATAAATAAAAACAAAGTAGTCGGAAGCATTCGATATTTCTGTTCAGGTTGTTAGATGTACGACTTTCGACTGTTTTATTTATTTTTTTATTTTTCAACTTTATTTTGTTTTTACCTTTTTATTTCGCCCTTTACGTTGTCTGGTATTTTGATTTTTTTAAATAATTTTTTTTTAATTACGTCTTTTTAGTGTTATTTCATTATTTAGAAGAAATATATACAAATTTTTTTTATTTATATTAAAAAATACGTGGAGTTTCTACTTACAAAACCTTCAGGTTGTGCACTTTTTAAACGCAGTAAAATAGTCGAGAAAACATCATCTTGATTTCAAACCTCGATCCAAACATTGGGATGCTTCGAGGGTGCTGTTTTCGCTCCTGCGCAATTGGGGTAATAAAAAGACAAATAATAGAATATTCAATTAAGTAAAATAAAAGTACTAAAAACGCTAAAAACCAGCTCCAAAAATATTTTATAAGAAGTCTGTCTCTAAATTAAAATCATTGCAATCTCTCATTAAATAAACGTTTTCGTTCAAATTAACACCACGATTTTGTATTTAATTAAATTATTAATTTTTAACTGTAATTCCTCTACAAAAAACAATATTTTTCCTCTATTCGTAAATGGGTTTACATATTTTATTTTCGAATAAATATAGAGGGTAATCACGTCTCAGAGGGAATTGAGAAGAATATATATATTATTTTCAGCCAGGCGATGTTATTGTTGTTTGTTGCATACAAATCAATGAAAAAAATTCATATTTTGCCAACAAATATTTTCAGACATTGACTGAAATACACGTACGTACATATACAACAGCAAAAAAAACTTTTTCCAATATATAATGAATCAACCATAAAAGCTCATTCAGTGTGTATTAAAAATATTTATTTAAACTCTACACATTGTGTAGGTATACGTATAGTTCCGTTGGTAGGTACATTGAAATTGAAAAATTATTGTAAACGGAGCGAGAATTTTCATAAAAGCTTTGTAGTGTTTATTATTATTGTTGAGAATGTATATGAGCAAGTTATCGCTGTGTTGGAAAAAAATGGAATATGTAATAAATATTGTTTTTAATTTTTTAAGAATATTCCGGAAAATTTCCGTAAGATTTGAAAGATGAAAAATGATGTGTTTTTACGTAGGTACAGTATTTGACAAAATTTTTTTATCATGATACGTTAAATTGTAAATTTATCTTATAAATTGTGTAGATTTTAAACTAAAAATGTGGAGCAATGGTAACGAAAGTCCGTAGGTATATATATGATGCTAGTGCTGAGCAATATACTCTTCCTGCTTAATAAAGGGACAGGCAATTGCCTAGTGTGTTAGATAATATATGACGAGAAGGGAAGAGAGGGTACAAGGGTCAGTTTTATTTCAATAACTAATACAGTAAGTTGCCAAAAATTAACAACAATTTTGAATTACATTAAAACTATGTAGATAAATGCATTGTTGACGGAATTCTTGATGCCCTACGCGATGGTGTGCGAATTAGTGTGATTTAACTTGACAACTTATGACGTCACTGACTGCCATGGTGTTAAAGTGTTATTCAATTTAAATTTAAAGATGAATTCATCAAACGCTCGTTTCGCATTGTACGGTTAGAAACCTGTATGACTTCTTGCCATGATGTTATTGCCGGAAAGTCCAGTGGGAAGAGACGGCTGCAGCACGGCACGGTAACGGCATTTTGCTGCGATCGTTAAACGTAGTTGTTCTGAGATAGTCAGGTACAAAAGTACCTATATCTCAAAAAAAATTTTCTTTTATCAAAAATTAAATAATGTGATTATATTTGTATACCTACACCACTTGTTTTTTTTTTTTAGTTATCGCGCGCTTATGTTGTAGCAATATAAAAACATTGTTGAAAAAGCGTTATAAAAACGTTGTAAAATGATGTTTATAAATTATATTTAAAAAATGGCGTGGTGAATAATTTTTATTTCTTATTAAATATGGTTTGTAACTTTGTATTTTATAACATATTAAATTTTTATCAAATTCCTTGGCCACGTTTTCATTTTCTTAAAAAGAAAAAAAGAATAGAGTTTTCTCATAAGAGTGTTAAAGTTACAAAACTCTGAAATCGTTTTTCTCAAAATTTGGGTGGTTAATTTTTTTTCGGTAAGGGTTCGTATTATTGGTATTGAATTAAATAAATATCTAAAGAAATTTCGTTAAAATCCTTTGAAAATATCGTGTTATGGACCAACTACCTTAATGTGACAGGTCCCATGTTTCTTATCACTCGATTAGAAGAATGCGACCGGAGGATTTTTGCCGTACGGTAACAACCGTACAATGTGGAAAGAGCCTTACAACTATATTATTTTAATTAAATCTTTAACATAATTTTCTCAAGTGCTTATCTAAAAACTATTGTATGCATTGTGACAAAAAATAAAAGATTACTACAATAAATTCTTTTAGTTTTCTTTAATTGAAATGAGTAAATTTTTACACTACTATGTTGATGTGAATAGTAATTATACTATCAAATCTTTACAATTCATAATGGATTATCTTGTTAGGCCGTTCTTTCACGGCTATTTTAAGATAGTTTGTTAAATCCTAATCTCATTAAAAAAATTTACAGGTTATATTTTGTTGAAAATATACCGAAGGGGCAAGTTTACACAAAGCACATGGGGTATGTTTACACATATGATAACTGTAGGTTTATTGAAACTGATTCAATTTTTTTTTGTGTGCATGAACTGTAACAGTGATTTTGACTGCGACTCATCCTAATTGATTTGTAGATCCTATGAATTTTTCGTTATTTTATATATTTTAGTATTTGAATTGGAAGTTTTGTGTTCTTTTTTTGCTAATAAAACTGATTCCCATATTTATTTATTTATTTTTTTCTTTTTACAGTTGTTAGCCCTATTTTGTCCCATTTTAGAAAGTGTGTAAACTTACCCTAGGTACTGTATAAACATGCCCCGTAAGGGGGGCATGTTTATACAGGCGACATCACTCAAGAAAAAGTTAAGTATCTAAAAAGGTATGACAGTAGGAAGGTTTTTATAGGTGTCAAAATAAAGCTTAATAATCAAGTTATATTTGAGTATAAAAAGCATGTAAATAGCTGTAATACAAAAAATTAGAAAAATCGAAAACTAAAAACTGTGTCAACATCAGCGGCGTAGCGAGGGGGGTGCAAGGGGTACTATAATGACCCGGGCGCCACTTTGAGAGGGGCGCCTAAAGCTAATAAGAGGAGCGTAAAAAGCTAGTAGAAGGGGCGCTATTACTTTAATTTTTTTGTGTTTGTCATTAGAATTTTGTTACATGAAAGTGTAGTGAAATTACGAAATTACTTCCAGGTTATGACTTCAAATATATAGATACACAAACAAAGCATTGGTGAGTAAAAAAGGTCGTTAAGGAAACTTTTAGGGAAAAATTTAAAATACAAATTTACGAGAAAGAATTTTTTGCGAAATTTTAAATACACCGTTCCACTACTTAAATATTTTAAAATTTTACAAGTTAAGGGGGGCGCAAAAAAAGTGTCACGCACCGGGCGCCAGTTATGCTCGCTACGCCTCTGGTCAACATGCCCCGGTCTCCCCTACGTATTCAAATATAAGTACTCCTAAACATATTTTTTTTTAAATATTCTCTCAAAATACCTCTTCGATACTTTATTTTAATTTTTAATGTGAATTTTTTGTTTTTATGTTGGTGGCTTGTTATAGGACACTTTATGATGCAAATAAAAATAAAAATTAGATAACATTTTCATAAATAAAAAACCAGAAGACAAAAAACAGAATCAGGATATAAATATTTTGAATTACGATTGTAATACATAAATCGGTAAGCAACAATTACAACATCCCCTGAGGGTGATTAATCATAAAAATATTGTCACAAATTTTAAATAATGTTAATTTTCTTTGCACGAACGAACGAACGGATATCCGATTTTAATTAACCTTTTTTTTGTACTTATTCCTTTTTTTGCTGTTGCTGAATATATCGCTTTCGGACATTCGAATATTGATGATGCCATCCCGTCCTGGAGATATGTAATATTTTTTTTTTATATACCGAAATTTGGTGGATGTGGACCGAGGCTGAATGGAAATTTTGATGAAAAAATCTGGTTTATGTTTTTTGTTTAGTATGTCAGTACAGTACCTACAGGCTAATGTTGAGAGTGGGGTAGGTAATATGTCATATTAACGTCAAATACGATCGATTTTATTTTCGACAGTGAGTAAATTGTGTTTCTAAATGACATGGTTATGGCTATATAGTTTTTTATGTCTTTTGTTTAAAACTAAAAGCATTAAAGTAATTACACAAGGCATTGTGAATTTAAAACCCTTATACGTTTCCTCCTTATTTCGTATCTCTTCAGTTACTTTGTTTTCTACAACCAAAATGCGAATCATAAATAAATATACAGGTAAGTACCTACTTAATTAAAGATTGTATAGTGATTGAAAAATTGTCAAACTGGATTGGAACCCAGGATCCCCTTGTAATTAGTCAGGTACTTTGCCACTAACATAATATATATTTTTATATTTTTATACATATATTTTTATTTGAGAATCGTTTGCAGATTTTGTTTATAAAAAAAATAAATGTGTACTCAAATCAAATCAAATTTAATTCTTTTGTTTACCGCATAACTGTTAAAAATTAATGTCGCAATATAAGCACATTTACAGTTAATCAATATGATTTAACAACAATGCAATTTAATTACATAAATTTAAATAGTGTGTAAATAAAATTTTTAGAAATGTGTATTGTAACAAAATGTTTTGGCTTTACATGTGAACAACGTAAGACAACAGACATAAGACAAATATTTACTTAAATGTTACTTTTGTGACTTAAACTGACGCGAAATCATTGATTAGCACATCCAAGTCCAATTTACATACTTTCCCGTGTTCAATCGAGAGTATCGCAAGATTCGTCAAACGATCTTGTCCCATTGAAGATCTCAAATAATTTTTTATCAACTTTAATTTGCTGAAGCTTCGCTCACAAGAGGCGACTGTAACAGGTAGTCAGGAAGATTCTAAGAGCAATTTGAATGTTTGGGAAAATATCTTCCAGTTAAGTTCTTGAATTTTTCTTAGCAGATCCAGGGGTGTTACTCCTTAAAAATCCTTTTCTATCAGTTCTTCTGCTTGCATTTAAAATGCCTCTATTTCGTTGGTCAGTTTAACTACGTCTACGTCAGCAGAGTATTTAAGACCAAAGTCGCAAATATGCACTAAAAAACCGTGCATATATATGCACTTAGTATGTTTCAAAAAATGTTTATATGCTCAAATATGCCTTAAAAAACAAAATATGCATTATTTATGCAAATATTCCGTGAATATTAACATATAATGTATATTTAACATACCCTGAAAAAATTAAAAATAATACTTCAAATACGTTAAAAGAAAACCATATTTATTGTTGTCATATTGAAACAATACATTCTATTAATTAAAATTTTATCCATAAAATGTACTGAAAAAACTTATTTACATTATAATTTTATAAATATTATACTACGTGTTTTTAGTTATACATAGACTTTCAACATTTTCACCAAATTTCATAAACATAGGTTAATTCGTCCGAGAGTTCCCAAAACACATTTCTACCATTGTCCCGGGCTCAAGTAGCGTCATGACAGTGGCTGACTTTCGATTCGAAAATTCGCTAAAAGTGTGAATATAATATGCAGAATTTTCAAAATCAGTATTAGCTCATTTGATTTTAAATGGTTTATAATATTATCGAAAACCAAATTTTGAAGTAAAAATGCTCACAAATAAAGAAGTATGCAAATATATTTACATTTGTCCAACCTTAATAATCTATTGTAAATTCAATACTAATCGTTGTTTACAATGTTTTCATTGTCTACGTAGACAAATGTTACATAGTCTACCTTGTTGTTTACGTGTAGACTTCTTTACGTAGTCTATGTGTACAAAATTTCTTGTATTGAGTTAAAGTTGAAAATTATAGTAAAAAAAACAAAATATCTTATGTATTTAACCTGAGTGATGATTGTTCATGCTGAGTGACATACCGTAACAAATCAATCCACCTGCATGCTGCATCTCCTTACTAGTTACTGCTAGGACAACGGAGGAAGAAAAGACAAACAGACACCCCATCCCATCCTCCCCCTACCTATAATCACATACATCTCCTATCCTCTTTTGCACAAATTTCAGGGAATTAGGCGATAACGACATCCAGTTCCTTTGTTTCCCAAACTAGTAAAAATACTAGAAATTTTTTTACTTTCAACTTGTAGCCTACACGGAAAAAAAGAATTATTCCCATCAAATAAATTTTATTCCAGTCAAATAAAATTTTTGTTTGCATACCGTCAAATAAGCTTTTTATTTCAACCAATTAATTTTTTTGTTTGAAATTATTCTCAGTTTCAAACAGAAAATCAGTTCATTAGAATTAAGAAAAAATTTAATCAAATAAAAAGTATAATTCAGACAATTACTAACATATTTAAATGAAATAATTCTATAGTTTGCACAAAACAAAGATGTTGCTTATATGAATTTGAATAACGATCTGTTGAAATAATATTTTGTTTCAATGAAATAAGGATTTTATTTGAACTAAACATTTTATTATATAGGTGAATTCATTTTCTTATTTGAATGAAATAAATAATTTATTTCAATTAACAATTATTGTTAATCCACTGTATTTTATTTTTATTTAAGTGAATTCATTTTCTTATTTGACTGAAATAAATAATTTATTTCAGTTAACAATAATTGTTAATCCACTGTATTTTATTTTTATTTGAATTAAGTTGTATTTCTTATTTATCTGAAACATAAATAAACATGTATTGGATACAATAAATAAAACGCGTTTATTTGTTAATATTGTATTTTGTTTGTAAGATGTACTACATTATTATTAATAATATGACAATCAAATAATATTAGGGCGATTCTCGCGTGACATTTTTGCAACAAAAAAATTTTTTTTAATTAAATTAATAACAAACAAAACAAAAAGTTTATAACACGAGGCAACTGGATGAAAATTTTTTGAACATATTTTAATTTATATCTGAAATGCAGTACTCCAAATATAAGACATAAACTTCGTTTTGTACGATGTCCCGTGCGTCACGTGAGTTTATGCCTTATATCTTGAGTACTGAATTTCAGATAAAAATTAGAATATGCTCAAAAAAATTTACTTCATTTTCTGCGTATTATAAACATTTTGTTTTGTTTATTATTAATAGCATTTTTTTTTTTAAATGTTTTTGTTGTGCGTCACGCGAGAATCGCCCATTACATAATAACAAAATTACATAAAAGTACCAATTAATAAAATCAAATGCGTAAAGAAATCAAATTCTTGCCATTACCAATGGTATGATAATTATGTGGAAATAAAGAGTACAGTTCTTTTACACATCTAATATCCCATTCTACATTTTCATGATTTATGACTACCTCATATGCTTGTCTGTGTAAATCATAACCAATAGTTTTTAGTATTTTTAAAACAAAATATATTTCTTTATTTTTACTACTTAATATATATTTTATTAAACCAAATAAAGGATAATCTTCATCTATAAAACTAATTAATAAAATGTAACCAGGTTTGTATAACATACCATTCAATTTATATCGATTATAACTTAGACAATTTTCCTGGAAATTTAAAGGTAATTTTTTATAAAAGAAAATATAGTCCTCTAAAGATTTTATAAACGTCACATCTGTACTGTAATCTATTTTATCTGAAAATCCCAAATTACTAGAGAGACGATAACAAAATTTTAGTTGATGTTTGAGAGCTAAGGTGTATGGTATATTTTTTCGACATGCTATTACATTAGCATTAGTTTTGAATTCCTTATGTTTTGCTTCGTACCGCATACATGAAAAATTTACTAAAGGTCCAAAACGATATAAAATTTCAGGATAATGAATTATTATGTGATGTTTTGGTTTGAGTTTTTCGTTAAATAATTTTAAATACAGTACATGATGTTCTTGTATTAAAGTTGCCAATAATTTAATGGCACCTTTATGTAATGTATTACTAAATGAAATAGCAACAATTTCTTTTAATATCAAGTAAAGTTCCCACACATTATCGTCAATAGGTACAAAATCTCCAGCAATAATACCAAAATAAGTAACAAATGCAAGCATTTCTGATGCTGACATAATGACATACTCATTATTTATATGTTCTTTAGACAACAATGGAATTTTATTTCCAACATTACAATTCTCAGAATGATTAAAAAATTTGAGTTTATTATTTAAATGTTTTAATGTAACAAATTTTTTATCTTTTATTATATATTTTAAAATCTTTGCCATATCATATCTACAAACTCCTTCCAATAAATCATGCATTACATCACATGATATATTTTTAGTTACATGAAAATGAGACAATTGATTCCAAATTGATTCTTCTTTAATTCCGTTTGTTTTACAATTAACGTCTGTATTGTAAGTTATATTATTTCTTAATAGTGACTTATCTTCTGTCACTTGACTCTGTGTAAGAGATTTATCAGCTTTACATGTACGACAAAAATAAGAACCCGAAAAATTTTCACTGTAACCTAATATTGAATTTAATCCTAAATTATCTCCTAATATAAGTATTACATTGAAAAATATTTGATATTTTTTATTATTAACAATAATTTCAATTCCCTTTTCATATAGTTCTACACATTCGTTAATTAATTTAGAAAATGTTGCTCTATTGCCGAAATTTACTCGATCTTGTGAAAAAAACAACTGTGCCAGAAACATATTTTCTAAACGTGAAGCATACTTTGGTGGCATACAAGCTAATGAAAAATATATTGCACCTAACTTGTATATAGATGCGTGGCTACCCAATACATTTCCAATTTGAAAATCATCAAAGAAAATATATAACGGCAAAACAGTTTTATCATAAAAATTACATTTTAATTCATTCCATACTATTCCATTAAAAACACTTTGTACGTTTTCACTATCGTAACAATCTTCCATATAACTAATTATTGACTGAAATACAAACGGTAACTCTAAAAAACACTTAAGCACTTCTTTCATAGAAACAAATTGTCCTAAATTATCCTTTATTTGCATAGATGAAACCTCTTGATTACTTTTTTGAAATTCAGACGTTCCAATAACAAACGGAACTGGTTTAATTAAAAAATTTGAACGTTCAAAATATTGAAGTCTTAAATATTCTGATTCAAAACCACTAAAAGGAGATTGTAGTTCAGAAATAATATTTTTAATATCAGCCAATATGGATTCAAAAGAATCAGTCTGTCCTCTAACAGAATTTAATAAGTTAATTTTAGTATTCAGCTGTGTCACAACATTACAGTTAAATATTTCACTTACGAATTCAATTATATCTTGTATCACTGATCGTGTAACAGTATTATTGTTATATAGTTTTGAAATAAATTTCTGTATTGATTGTTTGAATGTTATATCCGGATTCAATGGAAAACTTTCAAAAGTTTCAGATAATTTATTTTTATTAAATTTTTCAGTTTTATTGCTTAAATCTACATATTTTTTAGTAACTAAAGAACAATCTTCTATATTTGTTGTTTCATTTGAATGCTTAGAAATTAAATGCTTTTTGAAATTCCATATATCTTTATACAAACGTAAACATATGCTGCATTGAAAATTTGAAGAATATTGATGTGAAAACTTCAAATGAGAAAAAAATATTTGCATATCATTAAAAGAAATATTACATTCTAAACATTCCATTCTGAATAATAGTATTTGATATTTAATTCAATAAGTAAAAACAAATATATAAAATTTGAAGAATATTGATGTGAAAACTTCAAATGAGAAAAAAATATTTGCGTATCATTAAAAGAAATATTACATTCTAAACATTCTATTCTGAATAATAGTATTTGATATTTAATTCAATAAGTGTAAAAACAAATATATAAAATTTGAAGAATATTGATGTGAAAACTTCAAATGAGAAAAATATTTGCATATCATTAAAATAAATATTACATTCTAAACATTCCATTCTGAGTAATAGTATTTGATATTTAATTCAATAAGTAAAAACAGATATATAAAATTTGAAGAATATTGATGTGAAAACTTCAAATGAGAAAAAAATATTTGCGTATCATTAAAAGAAATATTACATTCTAAACATTCTATTCTGAATTATAGTATTTGATATTTAATTCAATAAGTGTAAAAACAAATATATAAAATTTGAAGAATATTGATGTGAAAACTTCAAATGAGAAAAAAATATTTGCATATCATTAAAAGAAATATTACATTCTAAACATTCCATTCTGAATAATAGTATTTCATATTTAATTCAATAAGTGTAAAAACAAATATAAAAATATTTCGGAAATGAATTTTCAATTTTGGATATATAAATAATTCTTCAAATTGACAGTAAACAAATGTATTTACATTACAAAAATAATCATAAATGTATTTCAAAAGTAACTTTGAAATTTTAAATATCAAAATTTTAAATATTGTAATAAACAAATGCAAATGGACTTTCACTGTCTATTTTCGTTATTCTTTAAATCGGAAATAAGTTCAGAAATTGATGGAATTTCGGAATCCCATTTTGTTTCAATGTTATATATATAACGTTGTATTAAAGTTAAAATGTGACTACATTCAAGACTATACCGTGCGTTTAAAACATGATAAGCTTTAAAACAAATGTCAAAAGCCTTTAAACATGAATTTATTTGATACTTAATATTGTCTATAATTACGTATGTTTCGGTAATATTTTTTAAATTTGGTCCTACCACTAGTATAAATGGTTGTACTGTAAGTCCATGTTTTAACATACGGGTGCGACGATTTTCTATAGTGACGTCAATTTCAGATGGCGTTGTTGAATGTAACAGTAGTCCTTCTAAAATTTCGGGTATTGTTGGCTTCCACTGCTTTCTTTTGTTGAATATTCTTGCTCTGGATTGTATTAGATATGGTAATAATGATATTTTTAATGTTGTTTTGCTATCTGAAAAAGAAAATATACGTATTTAAAATAAGTTAAGTACGAGTCTGACTCACGCACGGAGGGTTTCGTATAATATCTTCCTTCCTAAAGGGTAACTTCCTAAACCAAAAAGGTTATGTAAATAAAATTTCAGCTCAATCGGAGATATTTATATGGTTTTTGGAACTCCAGCCAAAATTTTTCCATTTTATCTAAAAAAAAAACTATAGACATTTGGACGAAGTTCGTTTTACTTTTCCTGTAATATATATGGAATTTCCTATTTGTATGAATTTTTTCAAAGTTTTCGGTTCGAAAACTTCGAAGATAAGAAAGGGGGACGGTATTTTTTCGCACATTTTTGGCCATAACTCAAGAACCTACGTAATTTAAACTTTTAAAAAAAGTAGTTTTGAAATGTGTAAACAAAGCCCTTTCAAATGATATCCCACTTGACCTTGGTTTCGCACTTACAAATTTCAACCGTCCATTTCTAACCCCTTTTCAAATAAAAATAAAAGGATTTCTGAAATTAATTTACCTGTAATAGATGTAGACAAACGATTTCTATACGGACGGACATTGAAGTCCCACTCTAAGGGTTCCGTTTTTTATTTTTTTACGGAACCCTAAAAACAACAGAAAAATAGTAAATAAAAAGAAATGTTTCTTACTTTCAGATAAGTTAATGTTGTCTAATTCCTTGAGTGTACACCGAGCCTCATCTGGTAAATACTTCCTTTTTAATTTTAACAAAGACTCAATAAAACTGGAAAAATTTGATAATAGGCATAACTCCTTTTCTGGGAAAAGTTCTGCAAAATCTTTTTCAATCTGTAAAATTTTAAGAAAAAAACAAAACAAACGTTTTTTACATTACAGTTTCCAAATATGAAATATATTTTTAATTTTTTACCAAAGTAAATCCAAAAGAACATTTTAGAATAGGCCATTGTGAAATAAACTCATTTACGGTTAATAATTGATTACTTTCATGTTTCCTCAACGGAAAAGTTTTTTTCCAAAAATCAATAACTTGATCAAATGGTTCAGTATTATATTCCAACCATGTTTTAAAATTTACAAGATTTTTTGATTCACCTAAAATTAAGTGAAAAATAAACAAAAAATATTTGTTAGATTGTAAAAACGAAAAAAGTATGATTTTACCTTCATCAGACTCCACACTTAAGGATTCACTAGGTGGTGTAGGACTCCAAAGACCTGAAGTTCTGAAATAACGTAATTTGTTTCTATATTTATCTATTAAACGGCCTTTCGCTGGCGTACATTTTCCAGTAGAAGATTTTTTTAGTGATGGTACATAGTAAGTTTCTTTAACTTCATTTGGGAAAATATCAATAATATCTTGAGCCAATTTTTCAAAATGGCTTGCATCCAATTTTCTAAAAATTAATAACGAAATTTTTTTTTAATTCTATATAATTAATATTCAACTTTAATTTGAAAAATACCGTGTAGTCGATTTAAATATTTCTGATATGATTAAATCACAAAGAATATTTCGTGATTTTCGATCTAAGATTCGGTTTCCCGCATAAGTTGCTAGAATAATTTTTCCGTTACAAGTATTATTTAAAATATCATTTAAATTAAAATCTAACTGTTGACAATTATTTAGTTTTTGTATTAATTCGTCTCCGTAACATGCGTTATATCTTTTTATTTTTGCTGGTGATACTTCTACTGGATCAAAATTTTCTAAATCCGAAAAATTAGTAGATACAGTCGAGCAACTGGAACTGGTTTCATATTTATTTGGCTAAAATAATATATTATATATTATATTACAAAAAAAAACCGTCTATTTTTTTTCTTTCAATTATTTAAAATTAATTGAATTTACCAGAACAGTTACAGGTAATTTTTCCCGTTTAAAGGCATTTAATTTGGAAATAAACTTGCTACGTGGTCCTATTTTTTTAAATATTTCAGCTATCATGTCTTCAGTTAAATGTAATAATGACGTAATATCTATCTCGTTATCTAACAAAAAACAATTTAGTATTATACTACTGAATAAACTAATTTCATAAAATTAAATTCATATTATGAATGCATAAAGATTAGGCACATATTAATTATTTATTGCTTTGAAAAAAATATGAACCAAAAGCAATACATTTTAATTTACAACAACACGGCTGATAACTTAGGTATTGTTTGTTAAAATAATAATGACGTAATATCTATTTCGTTACCTAAAAATGATTTAGTATTATAATAAACTAATTTAATCAAATTAAATTCATAATTAGTATAAATGTAAAAAAGTTTGGGCAGGTGCTAATTACTAATATCTTTGAAATAAATGAAAAACCCAAAACAACAGATTTTATTTAGAACAATATGGATGATAAAGATATGTATATGTACTATGTACCTACTATTTGTTAAAAAAATTATTTTTTTACTTACCGATAAAAACAGATATATACTCTTCGAAACCCCAATTTTTCAAAATGGTCTTTGTTTCCTCATCCATTTTAATAACTAATGTTAAACATATACCTATTACATATATAGAAAAAAATACAAAAACACACAATGGCGTCACTTGGATGTTTAGAACGGAACGTTTAAATATTTCTTTTAATGTTAAATCACTTTAAACTACTCAATACAACCGACGCGAATGCCGAAACAGTACATAAGTACATAATGATGTATATGTATATCGTATATCACATGACCATATTCTACATGCGCAGTTTCAAATGTGTTGAACATATTTAAGTTGTGTTCAACTGGAATAAAATATACTGGACTGAAATTAAATGTCGTTTGCATAACTTTTAAAATAAATTCATTCAAATAAAATTAAATAAACAAACGGTTTTTAAAACTGAAATAATGTGTTTGTTTGGAACTTATTAAAAAATGCAAACAAAAAAATTAATTTTTGGAAATAACAGAAATGATTAGGTAAACTGTATGATAATTCATTGGACAAAATTTTATTTGGGCAAAATAATACTTTTCAAACATTCAGTTTTATTTCATTGAACTGAATCGTTTTTTTCCGTGTAGTTTAAGACTAGACAGTGTAGCCATATATCTTATTAGTTATTTTATCTAAGTCTATGTTTTTGAGTATTTTTTTCAACGTTCTTAGTATCAAAATCAGGTGATATCTATACCTTGACGATTAAGCGAAATCATCGCGGCTGCGCCCATCCTGCTCCTGCGACCCTGGCAGGGGCCATCCCTGTCACCCGCTTGCTACGCCACTGAGATTGACAGACAGACATGAAGAATTTATCAGGGTTCCGAAATTTATTTCTTCAGAACCCTCAAAAAGTAGCTATTATACCTGTCTTTTCTCAATTTTATCTAAAAATCTCTCTACAAGTAAAGATCATTTCACACACGATCAATTAAATATACAATGTACAGTTACAGCTTAGAACTTACAACTATATAATATTATCTAGTTGTACTTTTGTTCTACTACACAATACTACTTTTAACAGCTGTTCATTCAACACATAGTATAATAAAACTTTTTTCGATACAGATAACTTTCTTTCATGATGTTAAATAAACTAGAAAAACGTAGAAAGTTTCTTTAGACCATAATTTAAGATCATTAATATTACATAAGAGTAAGAATTATCCAAGCAGACATTTCTTTTTTCATATTGTTATTCAACAACAACAAGAGGGTGAACTTTTTACAGCCATTAAATACAAATTTTTCTTAGGGGAAGAAAAAGTCACATGTGGACTTGTTTGTTTAATTATTTAAATATAAATTTTGGTGGTAATAAATATATTTCTTATGGAGAGATGTTTCGGGATACCGTTTAAATAAAAATTTAATAGGCATTACGTTTATTAAAATGTTCTTTATATGTCAGTAACCTACTCAGGACATACAATACAAATGTTTTCACCATCATTTTTTCTTTAAATAGTGAACATTTTTTTGCATTTTTGTGATTTGTATTTATGATGTAGCCATCTATTGAGAACATTTTCATCGCCTTATTCTGAAAACTCTTATGACATGTTTCGATCAATATAGTCATTATCATACCCTGTTTATTTATTTTGATTGTTTTCGTATCTTGGTATATGTTTTATTTCCTGCTATTTATCGGTTCCTAAGGGGAGGATTTCTAACATTAATCAATTTAAGCGTTATTTTAAGGTATTCTTACTATTTGTAAGGAAAACTATGAATGATGACATATTATTTAAGAAAATTAGCCTTTTTATTTACAAAGTGACACATACTTACTGGAAGGATTCCTGAAATATTTAAATATTTTTGGATACACATCTTTCAGTAAACATTTCGACGACCATTTCGAAAGTCTAAAAAATTTGCAATTTTCGATATTTTTTAATACAAATTCGTCAATATTTTATACAAAATGTTGGACCATTTCTCCGACTCATATTTTGAGTTACTTATTTATATTTCCTTCGTCAGACGTAACGTACTACTGGAAAGAAAGATGTGTGTTTTAACGAGAAGTTTTGACCCGAAAAAGTAAGTCCTTTTTTAGCACTAATTTTAATATTTATACCATTTGATAGCATTAATTCTTCACATAGGAAGAACTTATTTATTCCTCAAATATTTTGTGGGTGTGACGAGATGATATCATGAGCCCAACAAGTATAGGTTCTTTTTTCAGGGTCATATTAATGAGCACTAGTTAATTTCAATATTTATGTCATTCGATAGCACTAATCTAGTACTAATTTTCAACATAACTTTTAATGAGAAATATTTTGTGGGTGGGGCTAGATGACGTCATCACTCTAAAAAGAAGGCTCTTTTTCAGGGTCATACAAATGAGCACTAATTTTAATATTTATGTCATTCGATAGCACCAATGCAGCACTAATTTTCGACATAACTTTTAATGAGAAATATTTTCTGGATGGGGCTAGATGACGTCATCACTCTAAAAAGAAGGCTCTTTTTCAAGGTTATACAAATGAGCACTAATTTTAATATTTATGTTATTCGATAGCACTAATTTAGCACTAATTTTCGACATAACTTTTAATGAAAAATATTTTGTGGGTGGGGCTAGATGACGTCATCACTCTAAAAAGAAGGCTCTTTTTTAGGGTCATTAAAATTAGCACTAATTTTAATATTTATGTCATTCGATAGCACTAATTTAGCGCTAATTTTTCAGATAGTAGAAACCTTAAATATTTTTTTTGGTGGGGCAAAACGTGAAACTGGCCCCACCCAAAAATTAATACCATTTATCAATATTCCTATTGAGCACTAATTTTTTAATCATGACAGTTGATCAGCACTAACTGAGCACTAATTTCTTGAACTGTCACTAAAATTAGTGCTGCTCTTGTTGGGGCCAGCTTCACGCGAGTATTAATTTAGTATGATTTACACATTTGTAATTATTGTTTAAATGAAATATAAATATTTAATTTGCTTGAAGCTAATTGTGAATTGGCAGTATATTTGAGTAATTAAAATGTACATACATACCATTCATTGCATATGAATCAATTTCAGTTTCAGCTAATAAATTAATTTAATTTTAAATTTACATTAACTTTGCTTAGTTTCGGTACAAAGTTTTGAATAGTGATTTATAATTACCGAAACTTTCTTTCATGTCTGTTGCAAACATATATCTAACATCTGTATTTTAACTTGTTACTACATACATACAAAGTTAGATATACATATCTGCGACTGTCTACTAAATATATTCTATATCTATAGATTACATGTAGAAATTTCTTCATACAATATTTTTCACGGTTTATCCTATCAAATAACTTATTGAGGTTATAAAACTTTTACTTTATTCTCCAGATAAATATCAGTTGCTAGTAGTTAGTTGATATCTTTATAGATGTTAGAAAAAGTCGAAAATTACATGTAAAAAAGTTTTCTTAAATATACGAACAAATTTTTTTGTTTTGGAAGCTATGGAAGACGGAAGCAATGTCTATTGAAGAAATTATTAGGTATATGAAAATATATGGTGACATAATTTCAACGTAAGCTGGTATAAAATATAGCGTAGCCGTGTTTGAAAGTAACACATTTTATCAGAAGTAATCTGGTAGTAAAACTAAAAATATAACTGCAATGTTTGATATAAAAATAACGTCTAAAAAACGATATTTGTATTCTAAACAAATATTTTTATTAAATTTTTTAATTTCTTATGATTTATTTTTATCAAGAAAGTAGCAAAATTATTTTATTTAATGGAAATTATTATGAAATATATACCTATCAGGGCCCGCTTCAAGGGGGGGCAACCCGGGCATTTGCCCGGGGCGGCAAATTTTAAGGGAGGGAGTTTTGTAAATGTTTGTAAAAAGAGGGTGGCAATTTAAAAGTAAGAGTAAAAAAAAAGATTTGCCCGGGGTGGGAAATTTAAAGGGCGGCATTTTACAGCTAACGAGCAAAAAAACGAAAAGGTCGCCGGTGTAAAAAAAAGAAAAGTCGCCCATTTTCCACAGGGGCGGAATTATTCCGTTTTTCTCGGGGCGGCGTAGACGCTAGAGCGGGTGTTCTACCTATTTAATATATTATTAAATAGATATTCCTATATTCAATTTTTAGTCGAATTTTCTCCGAAAAATTAGACTTATACAGTCTATACGATAAGAGCTGCGAGAGGCGAGAGTAGGGGCGCTATCCGTTTTCGGACCCGTAGAACACGAATATGTAAAAAAAAATGTCTGATATATATATATATATATATATATATATATATATATATATATATATATATATATATATATATATATATATATATATATATATATATACCTTTTAATTTGTGTAGGACCCCCCTATGGAAGTTAAGAGATGAAATTTGGTAAATTGGGCTCATTTTCGAGGCACCTCATACTATCAAAGTGGGGTCAAATTTTGGGCAAATTTTTTTTCTGACCCGACTTTTAAGGGGGTGGTGGGGGGCGGAAAAGCAATAAAACTTTTCCAAACCGGTTTTAAATAATGTTTCGGTCAATTATCTACAACATATCCAAAATTCAGCTTCCTAGGATGATATGGTGGGAGTAGAGGGGGGAAACACGATTTTCGCTGGATCTAACAGGCCCCCAGCCCCCCAGAATTAACGTAGAGGGTTGAAATTTGGTGTGTTGATAATGTTCGTACCTAGGTTGTGCTGTAGGAGGTTTTAATATTTTACCCCCACCCCCCTCATTTTTAAGCTACAATTTCATGCATTTTCGACGTTTTCGAAGTTTGTACCACTCGCACAGGTCACCCGAATAAACCTAGAGGGCTGAAATTTTGTATTCGGATTGAGTTAGTATCAAGGAGGTGCCTTTTGGGGGTCTCGACTTTTAACCCCTACCCCCACTATTTTTATACCCAAAAGAACATGATTTTCCTTGTTTTTTAACAGTTTCGTTCGGGTCAAAATCTCCCCAAATAAACCTAGAGGGCTGAAATTTGGTGTACAGGTTAAGCTAATAGCCAGACACTGTTTTTTGGAGGTTTCAACTTTTAACCCTTACCCCCACGATTTTTACGCCAATATTTCCTTAATTTTTTTGCGTGTTTTCTAACACGTCTAGAGACTCCATAAGGAAACCTAGAGGGCTGAAATTTTGTACGTGTATTCAGTTAGTATCCAGCTAGTACCTTGTAGGGAGTCCACATCACGTTTCCCCCCACTTCTCCCATTTTTACATCGGAATTGAATGCTATTGTTAAATGTGTTTTAAAAGCATTATATTTATTCTAAATACAAGTAGGCGAATAGTAATTTTAAAAAATTTAAAAAAAAGTGAACTTACTTTTATGACAAATGAAATACATACATATTAAGTAATTTAAAAATGTTATTAAAGTCACTGTAATTTATAAATTAGGAATTTTGGATTTTTAGTATTTATAAAATAGAAATTTTGGGTTTTTTTGGAAAGAAAAAATATCTTTATAAAGGCCTTCCAGTTTACTATTTAAGGTCCTTTTTTAATATTTAAAACTAAAACATAAAGGCAATTAGCGGATAAACATGGGCAGGAATGTCCTCGTACGAATTGTGTTGGTTTTTTTCTGCTACCTGTTTTCGGCACAAAATTGAAATTTACTGAGATACAGCCCTTAAATACTTAAAACCTTTTTTTAAAGCCTCGATCAGCCGAACACTCATCACCAGTTTTGAAACCAACAAAATGACAATTCGGTTGTAGACTTTCAATCACATTTCGCTTGTAGACATTCAATACCGAAGATGAAGGGGAAAATTCGACTACCGTGATGGGGCCCCGCTGCTCACGACGTTTTTTAATATTTGAATAAATTTCTCAGTATCTTTATTCTATCCTAATTATCAAATCAAAAAATACGTCAACATGTTATGTAAGCAGTTATCTAAGCCAGTAACAGGTTTACTTAATAAATTTTATGGACCAAAAAGATTTCCGTTGGTGCACGGGGTTAGCTTGTGTTTTTTGTGTTTTGCAAACATTAAATCAGTTTGATAGTTGACCCCTTTGGTTCATTTTGAAATTTATTTTCTTTAAGATTTATTGTAATTAATAAATTCTATAATTATAATAATAATTTTAGAACCTACATGTTCTTAACGGGTTGACCCATATAGATTGTAGGGTATCACTTTTAAAAAATTGGTCAAAATTCGAAAAACGAAAAAACTGATTTGAAATTTCCTAGCATGGGTTTCTTTTTAAATTACTTATCTCTAGTCATATTTACAAAATTTCACCCTCTTTACATCTTCATGATGATCTCTTTGTGTAAAATGTAAAGTACCGGAGGCGTAGGTATATATCAATCATATTGCAATTAAGATTTCTGTTATTTTTATAGTTTTTTTTTTTTTTTTTGGATCACCAATTACTAAACATTAGTCATACTTACAAATTTGACACCCTTCATTCCTTATTTATAATCGCTATGTACGGAATATTGTTAGTAAATACTGACAGTATTACTGACCGTGTGCAGGCAGCCTATAAGTAGTCACATTTACAAAATTTCACCACCATTCTTCGTTATCAGCAACCTTTATTCGCCAGTTAACCCATAACCTTTCTAATTTAGCGAGACCAAAATTCTTTTATTTTAAAATGTACATATGAAATCGAGGGGCGGCTAGGAACAGCTGATTTTTTCTCATTTTCTAGGTAATATTACTGCAGTACCTAAACCTAATTTGAATAAAGGTTTAACTAAAAAGTTTCTTTTTAGTTTTAGTCAGCTTTCTTATAATTGGCTCCCCTGTGAATCAGTTCAAAGCTCTATTACACCCTAGCTTTACCGTTTTCATTATCGACCGTTACAAATTTTATTACATTCACACAATACAGATTTCATTACACTCTCGCATTACAGATTTCATTGCATTTTTATGCAGAATTACTTACTAGTTATTAGTTATAGAAATTTTCGCCTCAAAAAATATCTTACATTTGTTAATTATCTAGACATTGATGTTTAAAACTTTAAATGAAATGAATAAGATAGGTTAACAATTTCTGTACTGTGCTTAAGCAAATAACAAACATTTTGTTTACTTATGATAATTAGCTGATTTAACAAAAGACAGGATGAAAACGTACATATTTCATATAGGGAATAATACATACTCTTGACTGTTGTGAATACATATATTTACCTCTGTTATGTAATTATGTATCTAAATTATAGGATGATATTCAAATCCTATTTTTTGATATTCTGTAATTAAAATTTCCTCAAATTCATCCTTTTATTAGACGTTTCTCTGTAGAACTTTGAAAAGCACATTACTGAAGGAATACAGCTTGGTATTTTAAATATATTATGTTTTAGCGAATTTCCAGAAAGAATTCTGGAAATTCAGCTATTACAGCCACTCTCATGACACGACTTAAGACCGGCACTATGGCAGAAATTTGTTTTGAGGCCCCTAGAACCCAAAAATAATATTCACTAAAATTTATATATATATATATATATATATATATATATATATATATATATATATATATATATATATATATATATATATATATATGTATGTATGTATGTATGTATATATGTATTAGCACGATAACTCTTCAGGAAAAACCGCTAGCTTTACGAAATTTGGTGACAACGTTGGAAATCCAAAAATCTTGGATGAGTTCTTCAGCCAGACATGTCGGATGCCAGGAACATGGCTTTTGTTCTTGGAAAAAATTAGTTTTTTGCCAAAATTTCCACTTATTCAAAAATTTTTGCGAAATTTTTTTACACCATTTAAAAGAGAAGAAAAAATTACATAAAAAAGGTCTTTAAACTTTTTTTCTATGTCAACTAGTTTCCGAGAAAACCGATGTTGTTTATAATGTGATCATTTTATCGTATAAAGTGTGAATCTAAGCACAGTCTGAGAACATATTCGACACAATATGGATATTTTGTATATAACATACATATATATGCATACGATAGATATCCTTTTTGATACGATCACATAATTGTGATACATGTATAAAGGTGCAGGACCATTTCATTATCCGTACTACCATTATGCGTACGGTTTGTGTGTGTTGTATATACATATACAGTCTACGTGAGAAAATTTTTAATGTAAACAAAGATTTTTATGTAAACAAGTATTAAATTTTTAACATATACAGGCGATTATTTTGAAAGTTAACATAAATATATGATAAAATTTCCAGAATGGAATTCAGCTATTACAGCCACTGTCATCACGCGGGGGGCATGACCTGAGCCCGGGACTATGGCAGAAATTTGTTTTGAGGTCCCTAGAAATCGAAAATAATAGTCACTAAAATTTATATATATATATATATATATATATATATATATATATATATATATATATATACATGTAAATGTATTTAAATATATATGTGTCCGCACGATAATTCTCGAACGAAGTATCCAATTTTTACGAAACTTGGTGAGAACATTGGAAGTCCCAAACCCTTAGATGAGTTCGTCAGCCAGACACGTCGGATGCCAGGAACATGGTTTTTGATCTAGCAAAAAATTAGTTTTTTGCGAAAATTTCCACTTATTCAAAAATTTTTTCGAAATTTTTTTACACCATTTAAAAGAGAAGAAAAAATTACATAAAATACCCCTGTCGCAGCATCCTGCATAACATAGCGAATTTCCATTTACAAAAGTACGTTTTTCTCGGAAACTAGTTGATATAGAGTAATTGTAAATAAAAAAAACCTTCTTTATGTGATTTTTCCGCCTCATTCCGCCAAATTTTTTTCACGAAAAATGTCCAAAACCCCGTAAACGTTTTCACGAAATTTCTTAAAAATAAGATGTTTCGTTCTTGAGTTATCGTGCGGACACTTAGTAAACGTATATATAAATGTGTCCGCACGATAACTCAAGAACGAAACATCTTATTTTTAAGAAATTTCGTGAAAACGTTTACGGGGTTTTGGACATTTTTCGTGAAAAAAATTTGGCGGAATGAGGCGGAAAAATCACATAAAGAAGGTTTTTTTATTTACAATTACTCTATATCAACTAGTTTCCGAGAAAAACGTACTTTTGTAAATGGAAATTCGCTATGTTATGCAGGATGCTGCGACAGGGGTATTATAATCTACAGCCGAGCTTTGTGTACTTATATAAATATTGATATGTAACCTGATGCAAATCATTCGTCTGTCCGCGTGAATATGGATATATCGGCTAGTTTGATGTTAATATTAATAATTATGGTAGCACTGTATGTATAATAAATCACTGTGGCCATTTTATAATTAATATAAGTAATTAGGATGTTATTAATTATTCACATACCCGCTCTATACATACACATAGGTATATTACAGAGAACAAAGAGAACGAGCATTACTATGTTTATACTAGCGAAACGAGCGTAACAACAAAGGATAGAAAATAACCCACCAGTATGTTATATATGTGCACGCGGAGTTGTGTGTGTTAGTCCGTTGGATGGTGTGTGTATTAGTGTCTTGCATACATACATACTTAATATATACGTGGTGGTGGAACGTATGATGTACGTATACCACGTACATATACCGTGTTAATACGAGAGGTAACAATACAACAACAATTGAAACATACCCATTGAGTGCTCGCGAATGATTGAGGACTAAGCAGCCTAAAATGCACATAAAAGCACATAAGTGATTGCAAAAAAGAGACAGATGTATTCGTTCTATTTGTTTTGTGGTATATTACATACAAAATTCATATGTATTATTACGTATACAAACGTTCGTACATGCATTTACATGGCTATCATGTCGATAAATACAAGATAATATGCTGTTGAATTGAATACCTAAGAAACTAGTACACTAGGAAAGCACATAAAATTATAATTATTTATAATATTAGGTACCTATTGAAATTTGACATGGGCGCGTGATTTAATGCTATATAATTTCCATAGTTGTACTGCGGTTCTGAATTCTATATGTGGTGAAAGATTATATAAATAAAATAAGTTTTTATTGCAATAAAACAAATATGTAACTGAGCTGCATCAAATCCAGTAAAAAGAAATTTTATAAGAGGGAAAAGAGTATCAGCAAGACACATTCTGGTTTCCTGTATAATTAAAATTTTAAATTGTGTAACTACAATAACTGATGCATGTTTGCAAATGTCCCAAATCCACGAGTCCCCCTCATGAAACTAGTGGTGCAGTTAAAAAAAAACGCCGTGAGCAGCGGGGCCCCACCACGGAAGTCGAATTTTTCCCTTCAGCTTCGGTATTGAATGTCTACAAGCGATTTGTCATTTTGGTGGTTTCAAAACTGATGATGAGTGTCTGGTTGATCGGGGCTTTAAAAAAAGTTTTAAGGGCTGAACCTCAGTAAATTTCAATTTTGTGCCGTTAGCAATTAGCAGGAAAAAAGCCAACACAATTCGTAGGAGGGCATTCCTACCCATGCTTATCCGCCAACTGCCTTTGTGTTTTATTTTTAAATATTAAAAAGGGAGCTTAAATAGTAAACTGGAAGGCCTTTATGAAGAAATTTTTTCTTTCCAAAAAAATCCAAAATTTCTATTTTATAAATAAAAATCCAAAATTCCTACCTTATAAATAAACTGTAACTTTAATAATATTTTTAAACTACTTAATATTTGTGTATTCCATTAGTTATAAAAGTAGGTTGATTTTTTTAAAAATTTTTTAAAATTACTATTCGCTTACTTGTAGGTATTAGAATAAAAATTATGTATTTAAAACACATTTAACAATACCATTGAATTCCGGTGTAAAAATGGGGGAAGTGGGGGGAAAAGTAATGTGAAATTCCTAAAAGGTACTAGCTGGATACTAACTCAATACACGCACAAAATTTCAGCCCTGTAGGTTTACTCAGAGAGTCTCTAGACGTGTTAGAAAAAAAGCAAAAAAATCAAGGAAATATTGATGTGGAAATCGTGGGGGTAACGATTAAAAGTTGAAACCTCCAAAAAGCAGTTTCTAGCTATTAACTTAACTCATACATAAAATTTCAGCCCTCTAGGTCTATTGGGGGAGATTTTGACCCGAACGAAACTGTCAAAAAACAAGAAAAATAATGTTGTTTTTGGTATAAAAATGGTAGGGGTAAGGGTTAAAAGTTCAGACCCCCAGAAAGGCACCCACCTGTTACTAACTCAATCCGAGTACAAAATTTCAGCCCTCTGGGTTTATTCGGGTGACCTGTGCGAGTGGTAAAAACTTCGAAAACGTCGAAAAAGCATGAAATTGTGGCTCAAAAATGGTGAGGGTGGGGGTGAAATATAAAAATTCCAAAAAGAAGACCCTCTATCAACATACCAAATTTCAACCCTCTACGTTAATTCTGGGGGCAGTGGGCGTGTTAGATCCAGTCAAAATACTTTTTTCCCCCTCTACTCCCTCCAAATCATCCTAGGAAGCTGAACTTTGGATATGTGGTAGATGATTGACCGAAACATTATTTACAACCGGCTTGGAAAAGTTCTGTTATTTTGTTACCCCCCTCCACCTTTAAAAGTTGGGTCGAATCCAAAATTTGACCCCACTTTGATAATATGAGGGGCATCGGAAGTGAGCCCCACATACCAAATTTCAGATCTTGACTTCCATAGGGGGGCTACACATGTCAAAAGGTAACGTTTTCGGGCACGTACAGAACACGATTCTGTAACAAAAAAATTTCTGATTATATATATATATATATATATATATATATATATATATATATATATATATAATTATTCGGGTTCTGTACGGGTCCGAAAACGGATAGCGCCCCTACTCTCGCCCTTCTTATCGTATAGGCTGTATAAGTCTAATTTTTCAAGGAAAAATTCGACTAAAAATAGTAAAATTTTCTTAGTTTTTCTTTGCAGATATACCTAACCGATACAATATCCTAAATTCCTAACAAACGAACAAACTTTTATATAACGATTAAGTTTATTTCAAAGCATTTTTCCATGCCTTTAATTTATGTCGACTGTGAAAACACGTACTATTTTTCTGTATCCTTTTGGATTTTGTACAATACAATTTCAAAATTTTCTTCAAAACTGAAAGACATAATTAAGTTGAATTTTTATACAATTTTGGAAAAAGCCTCTGAAAAATGTAAATAAACAAACTGACACTAAAGTGATCTGAAACCATTTGATTAGATTATTTATTTAAATTCTTTCTTTTCTTTGACTGTAGGTACCTATATTTTTTATTTAATTTATTTAAAAACAAGTCGTATTGATGTATTATTGACTGGTTAATAATGTATTATAATTTGCAGAAAGCTCGGTATAAGCGCACATGTATGTATATGTATCTTAGGTCCGCCACACACGTACAGTTTCAACTGACAGTTTGAACTGAACAGATAAAACTGTCAGCTGAAACTGTACAGTGTAGGAGCACACACGCGTACAGTTCAATACTTCAGTTTTTACAATGGATTGGAAACAGTAAGACAATTTTACCTATAGCAACATCTCATTTTTCTAGCAAAAAAAAAAAAAAATCAAACGCACTTGCTCCTAACCGCAGACCAAAGAACATATTCTGTGTATCCTATAGATTCACTCAATAAATTTATAAATGAAGCAGCCAGATACGACCAGTATACGACTTAATAGTATTCTGTAATGTAGTAATCAATGCGATAACCTGTGGTATTTGTAGTAACGTTTTCAAATATTATTGTTAAAATATAATATTGATAATAAAATTTTACTTTCTTGAGAAGAAACTGCAAAATTTTTAAAGAAAAAGAGTGATAGTCGTTATAATTATAGTTCCATTTGCGGAAAAGTGGACAATATATTATGTTCCTTAAATCTCACCCGTCTCACCCCGTTACCTGCCACAAGAAAAATGCCTATAAACTGGCTTTATACGCTTTGTCTATTTGTATAATAATAATAGTGTTCATTGGTCTATGCTCCTGACACAAATTGAACTGAGAACTGTACAGTTGAACCCAGCGCCGGATAAAGGGGTGGGCAAGCCGGGCGACTGCCCGGGGCGCCAAGTTTTGAGGGGCGCCGATATAAAAATAAAATATATTTTTACATTCATTATTTTTTTAGATTTTATAAATTAAAATTGATCATTTTTCATGAGATATCGATTTTTCTAACAAGCAATAAATTGTTTTAAAACTTAAAAAAAAAAACTAATAGACAAAAACAAAAATACACTGCCAATGGGGTGTGGCACACAGCTTCCTCGTACTCGTAAAAGACTTTAAAACGGTTTCCTACCAAATATGTACACCGTGAAATTATATTTTCGGCTTAAAGTTCATAAAAAATTATTGTAACTCAAAATAATTAAAGGCTAAATTATAAAACAATAGCAAAAATATTTTAGAAACTAACCCCCAAAATACCCTAAAATTTGAGCGAAGTGGGACTAGTAGTAAATAAGATATTGACATTTAATGGGATTTCATGGTAGCGGCGTAGCTACCGTTACTCTGATTTTGATTAAATTTTTAGGGAATCATCTAGGAACCAAACTGCATAATTTCTGAAAATTTCATAAAAAAGAATTGAATAGTTCAGAAGTTACACCACTTGGTGCAATTTTGGAATGACATGGTAGCGGCGTTGCTACCGTTACTCCGATTTTGATTAAATTTATAGGGGATCATCTAGGAATCAAACTGCATAATTTCTGAAAATTTCATTAGAAACAATCGAATAGTTCAGAAGTTATGTCCCTTTGTGCAAACTGGCGACACACAGAAGGACAGACAGACACCAAACCAAAATTGTTCAGGAAGCTGCGTAAAAAATTTCATTTTGGAGAGAAAAAATTTTTTATTTTTCAAAAGTGATCATAATGCTTTCGCTAGTTTAGTAGTCTCGGAAGCAATTTACTAATAAAAATAATGAAACCTAAGAATTTTTATGACTTTTATCGAACAACATTGATGCAGACAAATGCCTCAAATGGACCAAATGGCATTTACGCATGTAAAGTTACCTGTATTCTAATATTGTAGAATATGTCGTAATAATTATTGTTAATTTGTTAATATAACAAAATTTTTACGATATATTTAGTAAAGTTTATCTTATTGTGGATGTTGTTTCAATTCGTGGCGTTGGTATCCAACTGTACCAACTTAATTAGTATGATAAAATTTCCCTAGTTTGATTGTCAAAAAAATTAATTTAATTAACTACGTTATTGAATTTTTGACAAATGCCATTACAAAAAATCTTGTATGACACACGTATGCAACATTAATAGCATAACTTACTTTTCAAAGTTCTCGTTCCTTCATCGCTCGAACTTCAAATGCGCTTGTTATGCTATTCCATAGGTTGCATCATACTTCTAAGTAAATAACTATTGTATTATTTTTTTAAATAAATAAATTAATTAAATTAAGTAATTTTGATTTTTTGCCTTTTTTTACTTTTTTTTAATTTGCAGTAAATTTGTATATTTTTGTATGAAAGGGCGCCAAATTTTGTTTTGCCCGGGGCGCTCAAAACCCTAGAACCGGCTCTGGTTGAACCCCCACACACGCAACAATCAGTTGAACTTTTCAGTTTAAAAAATTGAAATTTCATTCGTTTTAGTTTAGCTGTACAGTTGCGTTGAACTGCGACTGAAATACCCACACACGTAGAGTTTAAACTGTATAGTTGAACTGTTCAGTTCAAACTGTCAGTTGAAACTGTACGTGTGTGGCGGGCCTTAGTGAATACGTTCTATTATTTTGCACATTACGTAACTACGTTTACTACATATCACACATATATGTTAATAGATGAAAGATGACAAATTCAATCTGTCAGCAATCTATACGAATCAATATCAACCGTATAAATGACGACATGAAATTCTATAGATAAGGTAGATCTAGATACGACAGACAGATACCTTCATTGAATACATACTTGAGTAAGTAAATATTACGAGAATGATTTGTAATTATGTAATAAAATATATTATTTGATTTCTATTTCGTTACGTACATATATGTAATATATGTATAGATGGGTACATATAATTTACATATTGGTTATGGGTACTGAAAATTTACAATTATACCAGTCATCACTTTGGATATTGGAAGTGTAGCAATTTTAATTGGGTTGGCATAAATTAAATATACATAGGTATACACTTAGAAAAGCACAAAGTTGGGTTTACTTTATGAATGAAGTAGGTATAGAAACTATAATTCGAATGGTTGGAGTAACAGTAATGTAACTAATATATTCATTGTGTCCTAGTACAATTTTGGTCCAAACATGTTTTATTGTTTCTCATACACACAAATCTGTTAACGAGTTACGACCGAAACCATGATTAGTTAGAAAAAAAACCAAATAACACGCTACAAGGTTTAAGAATTCTCTTAGTAAAAACCGGCATAAAAGGAAGTAAGGTAAAATAAGATGTAGGTAGTTCCAAAACAATTGAAGAATATTATTTAAAACAAACCAACGATTGTTAGATTTGAGCATTAAACCAAAGAGCGGTTTGCAATAGTAGTGATATAATCACAGCTTATTTTCTTGTCTTGCAATTTTTTCCTTTTTATTATTCTATAATTAATTTGATTAATTAGTTTTTGGCACAAAATATTTTGGTTTAAAATCTTACCTAATAGCTGTAATATTTATGAACCTACAAATCACAGTTAAAAATGTTTAAAAGTAAGTCGGTTGTGTAGCGGAGTTTTTCGATTTAAAAAAATATTTTCTGTTTTACTCAATATTTTTTATTTCTAACGATTTCAATTTGATAGGTATATCGATTGTGAATAAAATTTGTCGCAGCATCTGCATAACATAGCGAATTCCTAAATATTAGTCACTGGCGGATCTCATCTAAGACCTGTATCCATTTAAAATAGTTTAGCTTTCAAATAGTAAAAGAATTTTTAAAATCCGCTGAATAATTAGTTTTGGTATTTTTGGCACCCAAGAACCCGAACGGACTTTGTGCAGCATAGCTGTATCCATCTGAAATAATTTAGTCCTCTAGCAATGAGGAAATTTTCAGAATAGGTTCGGTAGCTTATTTCTAGCGTTTTCGGATCTGCAAGATCCCGGTGGACCTCATTAAAAAATCAGCTCGACCGTACATTCTAGGTGGACTTTATGTAATATATATATATATATATATATATATATATATATATATATATACATATATATATATATATATATATATATATACATATATATACATATATATATACATATATATATATATATACATATATATACATATATATATATATATATATATATATATATATATATATATATATATATATATATATATATATATATATATATATATATATATATATATATATATATATATATAGGATATTTTTCAAAACCCGTTGTGTAGCATTCTACTCCGCATTTGCATTCGCAGAACAGTTGTGGATCTCAGATATCACAACTTGTACCTATCTAAAATAGTTTGCCTCTGCAATAGTGAAAAAATTTTCAAAATCGGTCAGTTATTTTATTTTTGACACTTTTGGGTCCCACTGACGCTGTCGGACCTTACATAACCTAATCTATATCTATCTAAAATAGTTTAGCTCTTTAACAGTGAAAAAATTTTCAAAATCGGTCGGTTAGTATATTTTTGGCACTTTTAAGATCCCAGGACCCTGGCCCACCTCATACAACATATAAACTAAATCCATCTAAAATAGTTTACCTCAGTAACAGTAAAAAATTTTCAAAATCGGTCACTTATTTCATTTTTGACACATTTAGGTCCCATGGACCCTGGTGGATCGTACATGACGTAATATATATCTATCTAAAATAATTAAGCTCTTTAACAGCGAAAAAATTTTCAAATTCGGTTGGTTAGTTTATTTTTACCACTTTTGCGTCCCATGGACCTTGGCGGACCCTACATAACGTAATGTATATCTAAATAAGATAGCTTAGCTCTCTAACAGTGAAAAAATTTTCAAAATCGTTCGGTTGGTTTATTTTTGACACTTTTGGGTCCTATGCACCCTGGCGAACCTTACATAACGTAATCTACATCGATCTAAAATATTTTAGCTCTGTAACAGTGAACAAATTTTAAAAATTGGTCGGTTAGTTCATTTTTTAAAATTATGGGATCAGTAAACCCTGACGGAATTCATACAACATAATCTTTATTCATCTAAAATAATTTTAGTACTCTAACAGTAAGAAAAGGTTCCTAGGGATCTCATATAACATATGGCAGTCCGTAAAGTTCTTGCGGACACCATTTAATTACTTAATTAGTTCAAATACTTTAACTTACTAACGGTGAAAAAATTTTCAAAATCGATTGGGTAATTAAAATTTGGTGTTTTTAGGTCTCTAAAACCTTGACGGATCTCACATAAGATACCGTAGATCTATTTAAAATTGTTTAACTTTCTAACATTAATAATTGTTAGTGAAAAAATTTTCAAAATCGATACATTTAAAAATTTTTTCCGTGCGTACTTATGATATGATGTTACTTTTTTATATTTAATAATATTATATCATGACATAAATTTGAATTTCTTGTTTATTTAAAATTCAATAAAAAAAAATATCTTCATTGCATAAGCTTAAAAAATCTGCTTAATTTTGATTTTTCAACTTGAGACAGAGCTATGGTAATTATAATGCAATAACATGAGACAGAACTTTGTTCAATGTGAATAGATATCATTTGTTTTCGTAAGAAATCGTAAAAAAATGAAATTTTTCTATATTTTATAAGGAATTGAGACAGCAATATAAACTACTTATTACACTGACAAAGAGAGCAAAGTGAGGCAAAAGTGAAAAATTACAATTTTCTCGAAAAATACTTAACATTATAAGAACATTTTCTTCATAATTTTTTTTTTTTTTTGTTAAAATCGAACGAACTTAGCCGAGCCAATCCGGGTTTAGTTCGCAGAAAAAATTTTATAAGCATTAAAGGTTTCTTTCGAAAGTTATCGTGGCGATATTTATATATATATATATATATACCATGTGACTATTTTAAGAGTTGCCATTCCTATTACAACCAAACTTTTATGATAGAAATGGTACTCGAAAAGGTCCTTTTCTTGGATGTAATGGAAATGTAACCAAGAAAACACTATCGGTTGAAGTAGCCTAAGGCCCATATGCATATTTTTACCGCTTAACTGACACCTAAATTAAAGAAAAATTAAAAAGTTAAACTTCGGTAAAAAAATTTTTTTGCTCATTTATGTTGTTAATTAATGCATTAGATCAGTTTTATCGAAAAATTAATATACAGTGCCATTTAAAAATCTATAAATTTGTATCATAGCTTGAAAACCATAAGAGCTATAAAGCTCCTGACTATAGCAATTGGTTGCCCCCGCCGTCTACAACTCTTATTTGAACAATTTTTCGATTAAATCAACAGTTTGGCTGTAATAAAAATGGCAACTCTCTCTCTCTCTCTCTCTCTCTCTCTCTCTATATATATATATATATATATATATATATATATATATATATATATATATATATATGTATATATATATATATATATATATATATAAATTTTAGTGAATATCATTTTCGTATTCTAGGGACCTCAAAACATATTTCTGTTATAGTCTGGACCTCAGATTCCTTCATGACACCGGCCGTAATAGCTGAATTTCGAGTTTTCGAAATTCGCTAAAACATTTTGAATCCGAGCTCTATGCAACGAGCAAAGAGAACTTGTACGAAAATTGTGCGTAAATAATGATAGGTAGGCCCGACCTGGCCCACCGGGACACCGGGCCGGATCCCGGTGCGCCCTCTTCCTGGCAGAGGATCGTTACATAAATTTTATAATGTTGCAATAAAAAATTATGCCGCCGTCCACCGCCCTTTAAGGTTACCCAGGCCGGGCCTGATGATAGTTATATTTACAATGTTAAAATAGTAAACAATAGAACACCTGTCGATATTCTTTGTTCGTTGCGTTAATCCCTATCAATACGAAATGCTAGATTAATTCAAACTGTATACTTAGAAAAGACATGTTCTTCTTGATTTGTATTTTGATTTCTCATTTCTGATATAATTTTCCTTTTACTGGCTATTTACATAAATCAGCACAGCATGAAAAAACCATCGTGTTAATTCAATCATGCTGAATCATATATTAATCTTTGTTCTACTTATCAGTTACCTACATCTTTTAAGTGAGGCGTCAATTGTTCAATTCGTAATAAATTGATTGTAAAAACGTTATGGTACTTGATGTTAGTTGCTTCTGTTTATATTTTATTGTACTAAATAATATTATAGGTACCAATGTAAAATAGTAACAATAATATTTCTACTTGAATAAATTTAACTTTAAATCTGTTACCGCGGTTGGCTAAAATAGTAAGATGTGTTTAACCAGACGTTTCCAACTAAACAATCGTTGAACCTTAAATAATGAAGATCAGAAATACTTATCCTATCAAAATATTATAAAAAGTAGGTGTTTTAATTAGAGAGTTTGTTTTTTCAAAAGATAATATAATTAATTGAAGCACTAAGTTTCTGTAAAAAGAAAGTAAAGATTTATATCTGATTTATTATTAAGCATGTACATTTAACACAGGTACAACAAATGCACGATATGGCCCAAGTTTTTACATTTTGTCTTCTTGACCTCTAGCATGTTTATAGATTGCTATGCACTATACCTATATAAAACTGCATTAAGTATAGGTGAAATTATCTAAACTTGAATTGACGTCATTAACAAATGAAATAAAATCAGACGTACAATTTTATATTATAGCTGAGGCCTTTTACTTGGCAGTAATTCGCGCAGGATACAGATAGATATATTTGAAAATACATTACAAATAAGAGACAATAACATCTGAAAAATATCTAGGTTTAAATCATATTAAAAGGAGACATCTTTTTAACAAACATATTGTTCTTTTTCGTTCCCCTTTTATTATTTAATATTAGATGTACGTGGTAAATTCGTTTTCTGTGCACTTCCTGTCAAAAAGGACTCAGCTATACCTACCATAGTTACCCTAATACAAAAAATAACAAAAAGGAAAAGAAACACAAAAAAATTTTGGTAGGTCTAATTTTAAGGAATTTGTTGCATTTTTTTAATGACGTCAGTCCAAGTTTGAATAATTTCACCTATATAATTAAAATTTGTTAAAATTGTTTCTAGAGTATGGAGGGGAACCATTATGACCCACTTGGGAATGTTCTGCAACCACTCTCTTAGGTTCCAGCTACTACAACTTTGTTTTTGAAATTGAACGATCTTAGTTGTGGAGCCTCATCCGATAGATTTTTAAAAATGCTATTCATTAATACCAAACATAAGTTTCAGTAAGAGAATAATGAAAACAAGTCATTTTGAGTTGAGCATCATTTGGTTATTCTATTGTTTATCTGAGTATTTGAGTTTATAATTTGTAAAAATGAACTGATTTGGAAAATAATACCTAACTTGACATTTATAGCATTTAATTCGAATAGATTGATTTAAATGTTATTTTTTGTATTTTTCTAAAAGTAATCGATAATTTAATCTTTTGTGTCTTCTGACTTAAGGGTTGTAATTTTTATAGGTTTAAACAAGTCCTCAGCGTATGTGTAAAAAACTGTAGTTAGGAGTGTGTCAGATATTGTTTAAGTCCATTAGTCGTTGAACTGCTCTTCCAAGACACACACATTTTATTGTTAGTATTGTTGACGAACCACTTACAATAATGTTATACATATATAGCATATATACGTACGCATGCGTATACCACTCGATACCCCACCCGCCTCACATACAGTGTAACGTGTGGTTACATAGAACATATATCTTACTAATATATTCGCATATTCGTGTCCATACATCATGTGTTTTGGTTGTGTGGGTGCTGTGCTACGTCACTCACTGGCGTCAGGGGGAAGGGGGGAACAATTTGATACACATACAAGTTCGGCCCCTTGGTTTTAAAGGTTTACGTTTTATGGTTTTGTGTAAAGTAGCAATTTAATTTATTATTTGTAATGTTGAATAAGAGAAAATGCCTCTAAATTTATTGAAACTTATTTTTAGCATTACTCAGAAAATAATTGATAAATTAATATTTTGTTTGGTATTGATGAATAATCGAAAGATCAACATTTTTAAAGAGTTTTTCAATAATGTATCATAAGTGAGGTTATACAATTTTAAAAAAAAATGGGACTGTGGTGGCTGATGTGGGTCATAGTTATTCCTCTCCATTCTCTAATAAAAAAGGTTTCGATAAATTTTAATTACTGGTTAACTGATTACAGTTCCAAATATATGAGGCCTGAGTTATTTTCAAATTGACACCGTGTATAGTAAATAGTTTTTGGAACGTTGCTGCAAATACTTCTAATTAAAACCAGTTATTCTAGAATTAGTAACGGTATTTAATATTAACGAGTGTTTCAGGATCCAAATTGCGTTATCTGTTATGTTAATGACGTCCTTAATTTTAATAATAGTTCTACAAACAAGTGAAAATATTCAATAGCTATCAATATTATTTTTGGTCTACAGTTTTTGAATTGGAATTTTTGGAATTTATTAATTTTTGTTCAAAACATGATTTTTATTTAAACTGATGTTTTTTTTTGTAATATTTGTTTGTTTGTCGGATGAACGCAAGCTGAGCTTTCAATTTGTAAAATACATATTTGACATATTGCTGATTGTGTGTTCACGAAGTTACAATTTATTACAAACTGGTCAGTTTGCTTTTGTTTTGTGTTTTTCTTTTGTCTATTACTCTATTCAATCGACTCATTCGTGTGTAACTCTATGCCACTAGCTGCTCTGTTTGTCATGTAGGTTTGTCGCATTTTGTTGTATGTTTTCATTTCGTCCCTCTACATGGAATATATAGAATGAAAATTAATGTTTCTGTCAAATACAATGTACATAAATATTTTCTGATATTAATTTTATTGATGAATGATCGATTTATCTATGTATGGTACAAAGAATAAATGATATTTGTACGAAATATATTAAATATTCCAAAATCTGTATCAAACTAAGCAAGTTCTGAATCTAATCTACCCTATTTTTTTCTTCCTTAAATGGCTTGGATACCACACATAATTCGAAAAAACACAAAAACACGTGTCCCCTAATTTCTGGTGTTCTTTCTATTTATGATGGTAAAAATTTGATACGTTGAACCATTCAGGCTGTACAAGAAAATTTATCCCCATTTTCACCATTCCAGTCCCTCTTATGAACCCGGCCCTGATTTAACCTATACAAGTGAATAGTCCTTTCAAAGAGTAACATTTCATTAATTTAAAGTTTTCCTCTATCTTTTATATTTTTCGATATATCTTAAGGAGGAACAGGTTTGACCTCGTAAACGTAGAAGATGGCCGATAAAAAAAATACGGCTCCCTTCCCTTTGCCTATTTTACACACCAACGAAGTTTCACCCTAATCCCGAATTTCACTCTGGGTGTATCTCCTTGTAAGTAGCCTAACGTGCCCAGAAATGCACACTAGTGATTACAGAAAAGAGATAGTTGTATTCCTTCTACTGTTCTATAGTTTTAGTAGTGAACTTTTTACGTTCTTTTTTTTTTCTATCATGTAATAATATGCAACACCTAATTTTCTTTTGTTTGATTCAGTTAGGTAAAAGTGTATCTGTCTCATCTGTCTGATATCTCTATGAATATTAAGAGTATACATATAATTATATGACATTATACATTTACATATATTTTCACAATACATCAATTTAGTATCTAGTTCCACATAGCTGTACACGTATGAGAAAATCATTGAAAAAATAAAAATAAAAATGAAATAAAAATATAGATCAAAGTAAATATATAGATTATAAGCAAATAAATAAAAAATAAAAAATTGGTGTGATATAAAATTAACAACTCTTTTATTAACACATAGCAGCCTCTCAACAAAAAATACCCGATAAAATTAAGAGTTCGGAGTGGGTTGTGAAACCGCCATTATTATTATTATTTTAATTTTTTTATTATAATAAAGGTCTTACAAATATATACAGTTGCCCTGCCAAAGCTCTTCCTATTTCCAAGATATTTAACAAAATTGAAAAAAGAATTAAATTTTCAGGGATGAATTTCATCCTCTTAAACCATTTGTGGGCACGAACGAAATATGGCTCGTGACTGTTTTAATAAAATCTTTTCCCAATTTTTTAAATAAAGTTTCAATTAATTTTAATAAGGTTTAAAATAGTAATGTAGATATTTTAAGATTTAATAATATTGATTTGTTATTCTTTTTGTTACAGATTCGTGATATTGAAAGAAAAAAACAAACTTTTAAAGCATATTAATGATTTTATAATATTTAAAACAGGTAATTAATTATATATTTTATCATTTTTGAATACTAAATAATTTATTATATTTTTCTTCGTTGTTCTTTAAAAATCATTTTTCTTACAGGTAGGCATAATATAAAGTTCTTGAAGCTAACTTAATTAAAATATTGTGGTGTATTCCTTGAAAAAACAGACTTTCTGTATAGAGAAAAATTAATTATAACTTTATTATTGTTAAATTTTGTTTGAATTTTTAAGCTGACCTACAGTATCGTCAATAAGAAATTGAATATCCTAGTTAAATAAAAAATTGCTATTCTCTTTGTTGAATTGTTTATTAAACAAATTAAACTAGGGTCACAAAATCTAGTTACAGAATACTCCATATTATTATTAAACTGTGTCGACTTATAACAGTCGATATCAGATTTTGATTTTTGTTTACTATTATCGTCAGAAAGAAAGTTATATGGACTGAGAAAAGTTTGTTTTATTTATGTTTTAAAGAAGAAATAATTGTCGAAAAAAAATTTTTCTCAATTTCTTAAAATCTTAATTTCCCAAATTATCCAGTGTATGTTGGATTTCTTGTGTTGAAGATTCGAAAAAATTTTATTTTTATGATCACAATTTTTATAATTTTTATAATTTTTATATTTGAATTTTTTTTAAATCGTTATTTTTATCAAGTAGGTACTTTAAATTAATTTTGTAGTTTTTTCTTTAGTTCATTGATTATAATATTGGTCACTAGATGAGTTCTGTAATGCACTATTTTTATAAATCCAGGATACCTACTTGCATTTATTTTTTTATAAAATTCAACTCATAATTAGACGGTACCCACACAATAAGTCCCCGCGAATCATCTGTTTACAGAGCTAATCCTTTTCAAAACATTAAAAACGTCCGAGTCGTCGAAAGACGAGTTACGCGTGATTATTCCCTACAACTTTGTGCTAGGTCTGTCTGTAGATGAACGTGTTAAAGAAATTAAATCTGTACTCAAAGAAAACTGTCCTAATCGCACAGTTATTGCCCACAGCGATTCCGAGTTATTGCCGACGTGAGACCAAGCATGTTTAGAACTGTCAGAAGAAAATGGCACAATATTTTTGACAATTAGTTATGATCGTATGACTAACATAAGTGTAGAAGTTGTGATGGAAATTATTTCGAAAAGCTTTAATAAATATGGCTGTATTGCAGAACTTATCTAGTGACCTATGTATACAAAATGAAGTATTAATGATTTAACAATGATCAACTAATCACTAGCATTTGTTTCGCCTTACAACCATTGCAAACCTAATTATAACCAAAGCATTACACTCTCGCATTACAGACTCTCACGCAGAGTTACCCCGCTATAGAAGCTTTCACTTCAAAAGTATGGGACATATTCGACCATTATTATAATTACTGTTTGAATATTTCTACACACTTCTGTACATATGTCATTGTATTTGGCCTGGCATTCATAAGGTTTTTGAAATTGGTAAATTCTCTTGTATTTAGTTTATTTCATAATATCCGCACAAAGTCATGTAATAAAATATTTAATTTATAATTAATTAGTTTGAAAATTTTCCAACAATTTGACCAATATATACATAGTTACATACCACATATACATACATAAATAACATTTATAAAGGTATATTTATGAAACTTTATTTAATTGTTACATATTAATAAATAGTTAGTCATTCTTTTGATTAAAACTAATTAGTTAATTACCAGTTTTAGAATGAAAATTACAAGAATTCTGTTTATTTTACTTACACGTATAGATAGATAGATACACACTGTGCACAAATGTATAGATGGGCTTTGGGTTTCGAACTTTGTTTATCGAATTTAGTAGCGAATTGGCAAACTAATTAGCAATGCAAATAACTTGATGTAATAAACTGTTTTTTTTTTTTTTTAATTTACAAGTAAAGGAACAGAGATTTGTGCGATCAATATAGATACGTATGTATACATTTTTTTTGCATGTAATCCACAAAATGGACTTTGTATTTTTAATTAAGGTAAGTGAGAATTATTGATGGTTGCTATGTCGATATATTTTCCAAATTTTATGTTCGTTTAGTTAACAAAAGTTTTATAATCTCTTATAGTTAAATACTTTTATAGGTATAGCGTTCTATAGTTTTGTAGTCTTTTATTAGAGTGAGCCTCCCCTTTCTCTATGAGATTATAATTTAGTATCTAGTTCCACTTTAGATTATGAAGTAATTTTTGGTGAGCTAAATACAGTTTTACTAAACTGTAAGAAGAAAAAGGCTCTAGGCTTAGATGGGTTGTCATATGAATTTAGATAAATATCTTTTGGCCATTACAATTTGAATCTCGAAAATTTTTATAAAATTTTATTAATAAAAATCCTTTATTACACCCAAATAATATATTTTACCTCCTTGATGAAGCTTTAAAGTTACCAGCAATGAATAAAAGATAAATTTAGTGTTCCATAACTTTTTTTGCCACTTGCCTCTACCTGTGAAGCTGTAAATTTTTGAGTTTTTCAATAATTTTTATGCTAAATTTTCTGAATACAAAACAAAAATATGATGTGTGTTCACTGTGACTGTATTGGCTGGGTGCGTGATACCAACGACATCTATAATATACATTTTTTCATGCTATTAAATAATGGTAACCGTGGAAATAAATTTAAAATATTTGCAAAAAAACCGTAAAATCTGAATACAAATATCTGTTATTTACAATTTTTTTTTTTTATTATAAATAAATTTGAACAATTTGAGGTATAAAATACTGGATGAAGTATAATAATTGTATTTAAACAATTTTCGACGTTAACATGGATATAATTATCAAGACAGTATTTCCTTCCAACCCCGGACTATGCAGAGGAAAAAGTTGCTGGTGATAGTGAAGCACGTCAGGGAAATTCGAAAATTAAGAAATGCTGGCATAAGTCATTTAGTTGAATGTACAGTCATACATAAGGCAAACATCAATAACTTCTTATGAAACATCATTGCATGTGAGTTTAAAATACCTCCAATATTTTTAATTCTGTATTTATGGATTGACGTGTAGACGTTAATACGTTAACAGATAAATAAGGAACGACATATTAGTGGCAATTGCGTTTATAATCAAAGTGGATCAATGTATTATATTTTTATTTAATATTTTTTATTACACTATAAACATATATGAGCATGTATTATTGCCTATTTTCTCCACTACTCACGCTGTAATCGATTTAATTATCCCCACCATATACTACGCACCCTGCCATATAGGTTAAGAAGAGCAGAATTGCCAAGTGACGATAACTGGACAGTGTCCTATAAAATATTTAAGTATTAATATTGTAAAATACACTTAATTAGTAACAAATGAAAAAATGACATTGGCTTGGTGAAAAGAGATTAATGTGGACGAAATTTTAGCGAGTAGAGACCTAGCTAAATCGCTTTCTAAGCCTTCCATAGCAAATTTCATCAAAATTGTTAGAGTCGTTTCCGAGAAAAAAGGGTATATATACCTACAAATATTGCTCGTTTGATAGTAGGTATAAGATAAATATAAGTACCTTTCTTTGCATTTTATTTCTCTTTTATTTTTTCAGCTTAGTTTTAATTTATTTATTTGTTCCTTCTCTTTTATTTCTCAGTTTTATATTTATACTCTTTTATTGTTATTACATTTTTTTGTGAAAGCTGTGTACCATGTGATAATATTTAGTAATAATACATTATTCTTTGCTACTGCTTAGTACTATTAGACTTCAATTTAAATATATTAGAATGTTAATCGGTATTGTATAAATATATTGTACATATAATTTTTTTTTATTTAAAATTTTTTTGTGCATCAACCATGATAATATTTTAATTTATTACAAATTTCAAATTAGTTCTTTGAATGCTAGTTATTTCATACTGTTTACATACATATTCTGTTTAAAGAAAACTATGAATTGATTGATTCTCGTATCCACAATGCCTAGGACCAGCTTGAGGTGAGTGTAAATGTTGCACTGCACTAGATCCCGCGGTTTTCAAGACAATGCGTCCCTGGCTGTTTTTTTTTTTTTTTTTTTTTTTTTTTTTTTTTTTTTTTTTTTAAATCAAAAACATACATGTGATCTTTGAACGACGATATATTGATTTATTAAATGAAATCGAAAACTTATCCTGGAGTTTGCATTCCAGAAGTCGGTTTTGCATTGTCCTGGAGTTTGCATTCAAAAATGTGTAGGTAATTTATTTGAACTGTATCAAAATTTCGTTTGTATTCTAGAAACTATATTAACTTTATCAATTAAACTTTTACTGTTGTATCTACAGAAAGATCTTTTTCAAGATTGAAGATAATAAAATATTACTTCGATGCTACCGTTAACTATCTTTTTAGTAATTTAGTCTATCAAATTTCTATAGCAGTAGTTAAGTCACAGCGGGTTCATACCAAAAGTAGTCAGATTACAGTAATTCTGTATACAAAATAATAAGATCACAGCAGCTCTATTAACCTAAGAGCCCGTCGTATGCAAAACCTATGTATAAGATAAATGAATAGTTTTTTGTGAGTAAGTAGTACTACCCCAGACCTAAAGGAAGTCCCCTTTAGAATTGCCATATTTTTCCCGCATGATAGAATCTGACTTCACTTCCGGTTATGATTTTGTTATGTCATCAAATACATTACAACAATATGAAAGTTTCGAGGTGCAAAATAAAATATCGGGGGCTGCTTTCACTGAAAAAGAAAACTTTTAGTGAAGGCAGCCTCAGTGTTGCAAATTACTAAGGCTTGGCAGCCCTCGATATTTTTATTTTCCAGCCCGAAACTTTTATTTCGGGGTAAATATCACCAATGTATTTGATGACATAACAAAACCATAACCGGAAGTGAAGTCAGATTTCTATCATGCGGGCAAAATATGGCAATTATAAAGGGGATTTCCTTCAAGTCTGGTGTAGTACTAATTACTCACAAAAACTGTTCATCTATCTTATACACTGGTCTTGCATACGGCGGGCTCTTGGACTATATACCAAAAATAGTAAGGTCACAACAGTTCTATACCAAAAGTAGTAAAGTTACAGCAATTCCATATTATAAATAGTAAGGTTCTATACCAAAAGTAGTAAGATCACCGTAATTTTAAACCGAAAGTAGCAAGGTTACAGCAGTCCGGTCAGCTGGCGCGAATGTAGACGATTTTTTCAGTTTTTTGGCAATAAATTGTTTAGAGTTTATCTAAAAAATTCTAAACAAATAATTTAAATGCTTTAATATCACGAGCATATATGGCAGTAATAAAAATATCAAAATTGGTACTGCAACATTTTTTTCTTTTTTTGGTTATATAGTGTCTAGATTCGCCCCTATGTGTGGGCCGAATCGAGAGCGTGCTTTATTTGCAATATAAATCCCATTCAGTCATGCATATGGGTAAAATCGGACATAAAAAGATAAAAATAATTGAATTTCCAATCTGAAAATTCGCTAAACTAAATAACTGCATCAGTGAATGACTTTTGATGCGTGAAATAAAACATTTTGGATTTAAGTGAATTTTATTTCGATTTGCCTTTGAGTCTATATATCAAATAAAAAATATTAGTAAACCACTAAAAATTTTACTTTTTAGCGAATTTCCAGAATGAAATTCAGCTTTTACCGTAGCTCTTATGGTAAGACCTAAGCCCGGGACTATGGCAGAAATTTGTTTTGGAGCCTCTAGAACCCGAAAATCTACTTCACTAAAATTTATATATATATATATATATATATATATATATATATATATATATATATATATATATATATATATATATGTATTTATGTGTGTACGCGATAACTCTCGAACGAAACGTTTAATGCTTATGAAATTTCGTATGCAAACTGGAATATCGATTTGCTAGGCTAAGTTCGTTAGCCAGACACATCGGATGCCCAGAAGTTGGTTTTTTGGGCACTTTTGACAAAAGTGTCCTAAGTGCTAAAGACATTAGAATTCGAAAGATTTTTTTTGACGAATCGAAAGTACATTAAAAATGACATATTAAAGCTCCTCTAAGCTACCTTTGTATGTTGGCTCATTCTCCAGAAAAATTGAAAATAATTTTCAAAATTTTGACTTAAAGATTCTCTGTTTCTGTCTTACACATTTAAAATTATATACCTTGTTTACAACCACATGATTATACTCTTAAATACATATTAACTATCTTTGATCAAATTGATTACAAAATACAAAAAAAATAATATGTAATAATGATTAGAGGATTAATAAATTATAGAATTTGGTCAGCTAGACTATAATTTTTCTTTGATCAAATAAGTCTTTTACATATTTTTCATAGTGTAAACATGTCCTTATATGCATATAGACATATTAGCTCTTTGTCAATTTAATATAAAATCATTTGCTTTTGTTTTAATTTAAAAAAAAAATAATTCCTATTAAAAAAAAATTTTTAATTTTTGCCATTAAATTTTTCGCAATATGGTCAATCAAAAATGTTATTTATATATTATATTTAAAAAAATTAAAATTCATTTCTAAAAAATTTAAATTTTATGTATTATTTATTTATATATTAAATTTAAAATAAAAAAATAAAAATTAATTTCTAAAGATTCAAATTAGGTAGTTCAAATTTTTATAAAACAGATGGCTCTGAATTCCATTAATCAGTTTAATCCGTTTAATCAGAAGAACATAAACAATAAACAACAATCATTCAATACCTGTCAAATATTGAAATAAATTTTAATTATTTGTGAAATACTTCAATCAATGAGTATACATAACTACGGTATGTATTATTCAGAATATATATATATTATTCAGAAAATTTAGTTTTAAATAAATTTTTTGAAAATTTATTTGGACTAACTGAAGACAATTTTCAAGATACAATGCCAACTGTCAGTATTAGCGACAATACTGACACAAATAAAGTAAACTATCGGGACGAATTAATTGTGGAAATGAAAGACAAAAATCTAGTACTTCAAGAAAATATTAAACTGTTAAAAGAAAAAATACAGTGGCTAGAAAAATCTGAAAATAAAATTGAAAACAATAAGTTGAAAGTTATCGAAAAGGTTAACCAAAATAATCAAAATTTATTGAATAACTGTGATAATAGAAATATTAATACAAAAAAATTACCTAATTGTGAAAATGATCAAAGAATTTCTAAAACTGAAATTGAGATTCCTGCGGCCAGCTACTCGGAAAAGTTAAAATCTGTTAAACCGAAACAGTTACAAAAAAATATTGTAACTGGCTCAAATAATAATACTAATTCACTGCTGCAAGCGGTTCCAAAGAAAGCATGGATATGTGTATCCAGACTTCTACCAAGTTTTACACAAGAAGATGTCAAATCATATTTAAAAAAACAATTTCCAAACAGTGAATTTGATTGTGAATTGATGACAAAAAATCAGAATGCTACGTATCACACTTTTAAAATCGGTGCTGATTTGGGTCTAATGGAGGAATTATATAAACCGACTACGTGGCCCGCCCATACCGAAATACGGAGGTTTCGTTTTCGGAGACAACTGGCAACAATCGGAAGTTAAAATAACACCCGATGATGATGACATGTATACTAATGTGTACGCAGTAAATGTACAATGCATAAAAAATAAATTACCTGAAATTGAAATTTTAACTAAACTAAAAAACATTCATGTACTGTGTGTATTTGAACATTGGATGAAAGAGAACGAAGTAAATTTATATAAAATACCAAATTTTCAAATAGCAAATTTCTTTTGTAGGAATACATATATACATGGAGGTGTCATAATCTATGTAAAAGACAATATTGGCTATCGAGAATTTAACAAATTAAATTACCTGTGTGTAGAGAAAATATTTGAACTGACTTGTGTAGAATTATTGGAATTAAATACTATAATTGCAGCTTTTTATCGATCACCAGCTGCTGATGTTGACAGTTTTTTGCAAAAAATGCACACTACACTGCACTTATTGGAAACACTTGGTAAACATATTATAATCACTGGTGATTTTAATATTGATTTTTTAAGCACAAACACTGATACTCAACGGTTTAGGGATCTTTTGCATGCTGTTGATATGAAACTTTTAGTTGATGTTCCCACTAGAGTAATTAAAAATTCTAGTACGTGTCTTGACAATATTATAGTAAATAAACATGAAAATAATTTCAGATTAAATATCTTAGATGATTCCTTGGCGGATCATTTTAGCATATTTTTACAAACAAAACTGAATGTAAAAATTACAAGAAAGCGCGAAACAATCTTGAAAAGACAATTCACGTACAATAACTTAAATTATTTTAATATAACTGTAAATTGTATTGACTGGACTGATATTTACAGTCACAAAAATGCCAAAGATACTTTTTATTTATAAAATGAAAACTGGATACTGAAATTCTTTCAAAAAAAAGTAAAAATACTATATATATATATATATATATATATATATATATATATATATATATATATATATATATATATATATATATACAGTGCGTCCAGTTGAAGATTACACATAGGAAATCCAGGAGATAGTGTTTCTACGGAAATTACAAATAACGCTTCATTTTTCAAAATGTTGTCAGAATATTTTAAAATAATTCATTTGCAATTAAAAGTAAAACATATCAATTATTAGTATACTTGAAATGGAAGAAAAATGAAAAATAAAAAATATGTATGTAGTACTTCAAGGGAAGAGAAATATTGGCTCGTTTTCACGTCAAATATCTCTATAAACAACATAATTTGTTAATTTTTGTTTCTTAAATAAATTATTCAATAAAATTTGCTATTCAGTAATACTAATCTGTAATTTTTAACTGAACACCAATACTTCTATGAAAATAATAATTGAATTTCCATAGGAACGCTATAAATTACCATTGAAATTTTCCCTATGTGTAATTTTGAAGTGAACATTCATATACTATATTATATTATGCAATGTGGAATCTTGAAATGAACACACTATATATATATATATATATATATATATATATATATATATATATATATATATATATATATATATATATATATGTATATATATAAATTTTACAAAGCAATTTTGTACATACACTATTTTATAAATAAATGTACTGCAAAAGTTATTTTAAAAATTTACATAAGATAGGTTTTTAAAACACTGTTCTAAGTGAACTAGATTTTGAAAAAAATTAAGAAATTTACTAAATTTCTTTACAATAAATATTTCATCATTTTTGTCACTACAATAACAATATTTATATCTGTTTCAGTTTTCATTTTTTATTTAAACTAAAAATTAACCAACTTTTCAAAAACACATCATCACTGATTTTGAAAATTTGTTCACTGTTAAAAAGCTAAACTATTTTTGATGGCTATAAGTTATGTTAAATGAGATCCTAGCAAGCTAAAAACACCAAAAATTAACTACTGAACCGATTTCGAAATTTTTTCCACTATTACAATATTAATCTATTGTAGATTAATATAGGTTGTTATATGAGATGTGCCACTATCTAATCTTTGGAAATTCGCTATGTTATGCAGGTGCTGCGACAGGGGTATTAATACAAATAAAATAAATTGAAGGAAAATTTCCAGGTAATTTTAGGGGGTCCGGACCCCTTGGACCTCCCCGGTTGTTGCGCCTCTGTCGAAAAGAGTCCATTCTATGTTATCCAGACTAGAGTTTATGCACTTTATACCCACTTTCTTTTTATACTGACGCAACATGGTGTATGAATTCGCCTCACCTATAGACAATTTTTGTTAATCAATTTATAAAAAAAAAAAAAGCACAATACAGCTTTCATTTTTGGTACATATATTGTCAAAAGAACGCCAAACATTTTGTTGCCAGTCCCTACTTTATATATATATATATATATATATATATATATATATATATATATATATATATATATATATACAATGCGCCTGTAAAATAACAAAATACTGCACGGTTAAAAATCTTGGACTAATTTTTTAATCCAACCTTAACTTACTGGAAAAACTAAATATTAAAATACTAAAATTAAATCCTGCCTTTATATTAAAATATTTCCAATATTTTTTGGTATTCAAGTTTAATCTATTTATATTATTTCCCAAAATTTAAACCATTTTTTATTAAAATATAATATAAAAATATTGAAATCACAAGAATACTTAGATTTTAATCTTAATTTGGATTCAATCAGATCCAAATATGTATCAGTGTGTTCTCTGTTGGTGTTGTCAGTGACAAGTGAATACCCAGTTTGTTATTATGTCCTCACTCCAACCTATTTAATTTATAATATTGTTTTCTCTGTTGGTCTCCAGCGAGCTGTTCGATTGGTTCGGTTGGTTAGTTGACTAAGTTAACATCAAGGAATATTTCCCACGAAATATCAAAATATATGTATATGTATGTATAAATGCGTCACCAATAAGCCACACACACGACACACACAACTCGTAGCTTCAACTATTTTGTTTGTTTTCGTAACCTGAGAGTCGAGCTTAAAGCATTTAAATATAACAATACTTAAATATTTAAAAATGTAATTTCTTTTTATTGAAATTTTGAATTTTCTTTTTATTGAATTACAACTGACATGGATCCCTAAAATAATAGTCGATATTGTTTATCAATATAAAAATTCAAAAAATTATTTTCTAATTCAGGTTTTTATACAAGGTACGTAATATCGATTTTAAGTATAGAACGATATATGGAAAAATAAAGTATTCTGATTTTTTTCATCTATTTTCTAGGTGCGTAACTACTATGAAATCGTTTGGTGTAAAGCTGTAAAACATAGCTGATTTTGATAATGGAATGATTATTGATAGATGAGCGGTATGGTAATTTAGATAACGTATTTTCCCCGTTTGGTTTCGAACTCAAGATCTACCAGACAAGAGCGAAGGGTTCTGATTTTTATTTATATCAAAATTACAATTATTTACCCGGACAACTTCGGCGATGTAATGTTGCAGTCAGCGTAGAATTTAAGCACTTCAATTATGTGGCAAGTCTTTACAACTAACATTTAACTGATAATAATTCTACTTATTTTCCTCTTTATTTACAGGCTTTATTATGCTGTTATGAAAAATTATAGTTCAGGAAAAAGGAAAAATCAGAAGAATCTACTGAACAAGTTCAAGAAGAAGCAGACCATGAGCTAAGCTCTTAAGATCAATTTTTTTTAGAAATTCACGTTTATTTTGTTTATTGTGAAAAAAATCAATAAAATGTTGGTAATACAAAAATGCAAATGAGTTTCAATATAACCTTCATTACAATATTTAGTAATTCAAATATTAGACTTTAATACAGACAGTATTAAAATTTCAAACCAAAGAAACCTATTTTTTAGTACATATTTGGTTTAAAATGTAATCCACCGTTACCTATTTTTAATACCTTTTGAATTTAGACTCGTAATATTCATAGTATTAGTTTGTAATATAATTGGAATAAAATTTGGTTTTGTGAGTCTAAACCAAGTTCAATTAACTTTTAATATCAGTTGTATTACAATGAATTTTTTAATAAATGGAACCGATTAGATTTTAATAAAATTTTGGTGTTGCCATATATGTAACCTCTGTAGATTACTTATTAAACCAATATTTTTAACCGTGTGAGATGTCACGTTCACCGCTTTTCTTTGATGACTAACTCATAACTGACAAAATTCAGTAGCATAAATTGATCTATGACCTTGTACGGTCATAACACTGACGAAGAAATATCGAGAGATGGCTCTGTCTAGATTCGTCCCTACTGTCTCGGTTCGCCCCAACTGATGGTACTATACCAAAAGTATTCATATTATTGAAATTTTATTAATTGATCGATAAGTTACAAAAATATACCTGTAACTGTATTAGGCTTACAGTTAGTAAACATATTAATTAGCTTGTAATAATTGAACAGTTCTTCGAAAATATATATTCTTAGTAGGTACAAGGTTGATGTTTAAATGTAGATTATAAAATTTATTTACAATAATATAAAATAAACATTCACTGTACTTGTGTGTGCAATAAAATTTTCAAATGTTGGAATAGTATATTATTATCGTTTGTGTAGCCATTATAATTATACCATATAGTAATTACCATCACAATCATTACATTAGTTTTAATCAATTCTCTAAATCTATTTGATCGATAGAAGTAACTCTGTATCTATATGTAATTCTGTAATTGGAATGTAGAAATGTCGAGTATTCAACAGTAAAGCAGGTATTGTTCGACCATAGATATTTGGACTGACTTTTCAAGTACGGCAATAATTAACAGTTAGGCTCGCAGTATGTTATCTAATACGTATCTAATAAGTAAAGGTTCCAAGGCGAGATCTGTCGATTTTGATGAAACTTGGATATGTTGTAGAAGAGTAAACAATAGGCGACACGTATTTTTTTTATCGGCAGAAAAACGGTTTGAAAATTTTTGAGTGAAAAAATGAAAAATATTAAAATTTTATTTACATCAGATATCAAATCTACTTAAAAAAATCTTATTGACCTGCTTAACTTCTAATTGACCAAATATCTATGGTCCTTCAATACTAACGGCTATGTAAGCTCACGTGTGTATAATAGTTAGAATGTAATTGTATCGTGTGTGTAGTAATGATCAAGAGAATTTATCTAAATATGCATTCCGTTCATTAGATGTATATACAGTATTTATATACATACCATTCAGAAATATTGAAGAAACACAAATCAGTTAACATCAGTTTCCAAATTTGAATAAGCACGTTAGTATTTGAATGTAAAAGTTGCTCAAAGGCAACTTGAATAGTTATGAGAAGGTCTAATATCGAATCTATTGTATATTTATCTTCTTACTACGGTTCACTGTTATAATAATTTCGGCCTTAAGTCAATTTGATTAGGTTCACTGAAAAGCATGTGTTAGTTACAGAAGCTACATAAAAGTGTCATTTTGATATAGAAACTACATACTGTAAAAAAATAAGTTACAATAATTTATATAATTGCTTAACGTAGTTGCTCTGAGATAGTCAGGTACAAAAGTATATCTCAGCAAAAAAATTTTGTTTTATCAAAAACTAGTGTATTGATATTCTTCAGCTATTATATTTGTATACCACATAATTTAAAGGAATTGTTGAAAAAACGTTGTAAAAATGTTGTAAAATGATGTTTTTAAATTATATTTCAAAAACGGCGTGGTAAATAATTTTTGTTTCTTATTAAATATGGTTTGTAACTTTGTATTAAATAACATATTAAATTTTTATCAAATTCCTTTGGCACGTTTTCATTTTATTAAAAAAAAAATAGAGTTTTCCCATAAAAGCCCGTGTTAAAATTGCAAAACTTTGAAACCGTTTTTCTCAAAATTGGGGTGGTCAATTTCTTTTCGGTAAGGGCTCGTATTATTGATATTGGATTAAATAAATATCTAGAGAAGTTTCGTTAAAATCCTTTGAAAAAATCGTTTTATCGACCAACTACCTTAAGTGCAATATAAATTTTTTTGTTATTTTTTATTTTTGTTAATTGAATGAAAAATATCCAGTAATTTCGAATTTTTGGCAATTGTGTAAAATTAGATTTTTATTAAAAAAAAACAGTAAATATACCTACATATTTATAAATTTTACGCTCTAAATATACATTATACTAAAAACTAGCCGTATGCCCACCCGATGGGATTTACCACTAGCAACATCTCAGGATATCAGTCATTGTTAAAGATTTATTAAAATAACATATTATTTATTTTAATAGTCATAGTAACATATTTTTATATATCACTAACTTTCAAACATGACGAATTTCCATACAAATTTTCATCCCGTATTTAACCCGTATTTAAGTTCGGGGACGAATTTTCAAAAATCCTTTCTTAGTGCTCATCTATGTTACATAGGAAACTCCTTTGCAAAATTTCATTCTTCTAAACCCAACGGTTTAGGCTGTGCGTTGTCTGTCAGTCAGTGTTAGAGATTTATTAAGCAGATTACACAAAATTTTTAACAATAATTGTTTAGTGTCTGAGACTTTTCAACTTTTTTCTATAATCTTTCAATCTAAGAGAGGATAAAATAAATCTTTTTATGTAAAAAGTTGCCACACTTTCTGTTAAAATTTGGAAAACTGAATTTTTTTTTAAATAAAAAGAAACCTTAAAGAATGATTGATGATTCGTTGGAAAACGAATAGGTACTGGCACTGTGATGTAAACACTACAAAATTTTACTGCATCGAAACTGGGGCGGGAGCATACCAAGAGCTACACTATAGTGTGGATTGAGGCTTACTGGTCAAGACAGTGCTTTTTATGAGGCCGTCAGAGTTACGAAGATTTCTGTAATTTGTAATTTTCTTATGGAACGGTTAATATACAAAACAACATCTTGTTAATCATGAAGTCCCTGTGAAATTTAATTCCTCCTTTGCCAATAGGAGTATAGTTGTCTAATATTGACAATATCGAGACGATACTTACAATTAAACGTTACAGTTATTGTTTACGGTATGTAAGAGAACGTAGAAATCAGTTCAACTATTTTATTGAAGATGTTACCGTTGGTTAAATTACTATAGAAGATTTAGATAGATTGGATAATGGCTACTCTATGGTATATTTGTTGATTTCTTAGTAGTTATATTTATCCAAACTATCAATAAATATAAATAACGTTGAGGTTCACTAGACTGGGTAAAAATGTTGCGTAAACAGCGAAAACAATTTTAATTTTCAGGTGGAAGTTGTGGGTATTATATACATATATTCAGGGTACCCTGGGTAAACCAATTTCTGATAAGATGTTAGAGACTAAAGACACTTTTGTTCTTTCGAAAATTGTTAAATTTTACTGAAGGCTTCAACATTTTAGTTTTTTATAATAAGGTAACTGACTATGTTTAAAATTTATGACAAATGTTAAATAATTCTGTAAATTATCATTACATATATTTGATTTTAATGATGAAACATAAGAATATTTATAATTATTTAGAACTCTTATTTTGAAAATCGTTAATTTTAAACAATGATCGATAAATTACTGAAAACGTACCATTTCTTGAATCTGATGAAACATTTTGTTAACAAACGTGTCGATTTTAATAATTTTCATCGGCGCAGTGAAATTGTGTTTTATGTTCAATAAAGTTGCTTTAATGAGAAGTATGTAAGTGTAATAATTATACAGAACTTGCAAAGTAATGCAGGCACTTGCTCAAAATGGTTTTTCTATTTTCCCGTGGGAATCAGGAACTTTACCGGAGTAAAAGCTATCGTAAATATTGACCCAGGCAATAGGTTACCACCACACCAAATTTCATCAAAATCCGTCCAATAGTTTTTGCGTAATACGTGCACATGCACAAAATGGTTTTTCTATTTTCCCGTGGGAATGAGGCATTTTCCCGGAACAAAAAGTATCTTAAATGTTGCCCTAGGTAATAAGTTACCACTACACCAAATTCTATTAAAATCCGTCCAATAGTTTTTGCCTAATATGTGCACATGCTCAAAATGGTTTTTCCATTTTCCTGTGGGAATGAGAAATTTTCCCGGAGTAAAAAGTATTTTAGATGTTGACCCAGGTAATAAGTAATTATTACACCAAATTTCATTAAAATTCGTCCAATAGTTTTTGAGTGATGCGTGAGCAGACAGACAAAAATTCTAAAAATCGCTATTTTGGTATTTACATCGATAACTATTTACAGTACCAGTACAATTTTCAAACAATATTCCATGTACAGAAATGGTCTCGTTATAATTTTATATGTATAGATTTTTTAAACACAATCAAAGCTTTGAAGTTATAAAGTTTGACATTGACGTTCGTTTGTCTTCAAATCGTGACGTCATTTTTATAGAATGTATCGATAAGGTTAGATTAGATAAAAAAATAAGGTTTCTAGAAAAACTTTTTAATTCAATCAAGTAGTCTATTATGGCGCGCAAAATAACAAAAGAAATTTCTTCAGCGCAACGAGTTGTTTGTGTTGTACGACTGGACGAAGGTTTTGAAAGTATTGCTTCCATTATCAGCAGTTAAAACTGTATAGTAATGATATAATAAATTATAATTTCTGTCTTTGTCTTAAAAAAATTAAGATATTTTTCAATCAAAATATATTTGTGCGGTATAATTGTAAACTTTTTGCTTGCTTTCACTGTTTCATTCAACAAATGTAGACAGATAATGTATGTAGAGAGACCGTTGTTGAACGACGCGATAATACAATACAGTAGTTAGTAGTCAGTGGATGGGCTCGACAAGCTTTAGCAGTGCTACAAAAGCCGTTCACGAGTCGTTGCAACAGAATAATAACCGTGAAGATAGATGGATACAATTGTACACAAATGCATCATAGTGCATCATGTAATGCACATGCACATGCACATACGTACGTACATACATTTAGAGGAACTTGCATGCATTTCTGTTTTATGTGCAACTAAATATTATTAGAGTACGAGCACTGGAACCGTGTACAATCTGACGATGCATTGAATTCAACTCCATCATCCGTTACGAGTTTAATGTCGTTTATTTTAATATACACGGTGTATTGTTGAAATTCATATATAGGAAGTCAGGGAGTAATGAAGATGAAACAATTATGTAGACATTGTAAAATAATTTTTGCTTTAAACGTCTCACTATAATACACTAAATAAAATTAATAATAAAAAAATAAATAGATTAAATAATATCCATAAAAATTAGCAAAGTGGAGGAACAGCAGAATAGTTTGTGTCAAGTTGACCAAAAATGTTTTATTCTGTTATTATAAATAGTAATCAATGCCGATTAAGTACCAAGGGCATTGTACCTGCAATACTGTCAACGGGTAATAAAAACTTTGTACTTTTTGAAGTGAAAACTTCTTTAGCGGCGTTGTACACTTTTTTTGTAATGGGTAAAAAATGTTAAACTCGCGTCAGGACACTTGCGAAAGACCTGATCGAAAATTCGTAAGACGGATGGAGAGTGATCGAAAATTCGTAAAACGGATGGAGAGTAGACAGTACAGTAGAGCAGACAATAAACTGCGTTGTACACTTTTTTTTGTAATGGGTAAAAAATGTTAAACTCGCGTCAGGACACGTGACCTGATCGAAAATTCATAAGACGGATGGAGAGTAGACAGTACAGTAGAGCAGACAATAAACTTTTTAATGTAATATAAATTGTCATATTTGTGTACGATAGCGCAATAAATAAATACTGTATTCTACCGCATAAATGATAGTACTTTTACACTGATAATTAAAGCAATTCGTGCAAAATTATTCCTTAACCATTCCAAAATATCAAAAATGCACAACGTTAATATTCAAGTTTTCACTTCTGCCGGCACTCCCGGAGTGCAACCCGTCGTTTTTTTTTGTGAGTTTTACCAAAGCCTTCGGGAATCCTTTTTGAACTCGAGTCCGCAGAGCAATATCCCGGTTGCTTTCCTCTCGTTGCCCGGTTTATCATAAGACCAAATTATGACCAAAACTTTTGCAAAATGCTTTTTATTGTATTAAAAATGTTGGGAGTACAGTTAAATAAACAGATGGTGTATCGATCAATTATCGATTGCTCAGTGAATATTTCACTGTAGCTTAGGTCAGTATATTACTAAATATGTGAGTTAGTTCTTAGTGAATCAAGTTTGATAATAATCTCTGTATGTTTTGATTGTATTTCTGTTGTAATTTTATCTGATAGTACGCGCTCTTATTAAACTATTAACGTATAATAAAACTAATTTTGAAATTTACGAAATGCTGAATACATTCACGTAAATATTTAGAAATGTCATTTGTATAGAAAAATATTAAGAAATATTTACATAAATGAGTCAAAATTTATTGCAACGATATGAACTTTATAGCTTTTGTTTCCGAAATCATAAAAATAACATATAATTTTATCAAATAAGATTTCCACTTCAGGTTTAGACAGTAGACACATCACCTCATAGAGCACTAGAGAGAAAATACATATTTCTATACTACTGGAACCTGTGTAACCACTTGAGATGGAAAATATGTTGTATACGTGCACGGTGTTTACTTTGTATTTGTGCGGTAAACTCTGTTAGTATGAGTGGTGATAGCCGTCACGTGACCTTTGGTTGGCATACATGTGTGCGATGTGTGTGATACCACAACGCTACTTGTGCCGGTTCAACAATCAAATTTATTGTTGTTTGACTGACTTACACTGAACGACGGGTACTGAGCAACTGACACTAAGCAGCCTAAGATGCACATACTTGCACATAAGTGACTGTAGAAAAGAGACAGTTATATTCGTTCTATTTGTTCTGTGACATCACCTAGTTAGAATCTCAAGCGTGGGATAGATTTTTTCTTTTACGAAATTATACTATAGAAACTTTTCTTGTATAATGCCTATTATCAAATCTATATAGTCTGAGCGGCAGCGTTGCATTTTCCTTCATGAATTCACTCTGCTTAATTTTTTTTTTTTTAATTGACATTTTAAACATGACTAATAAACAAAACATCAGCAGTCGTACGAATGTACGAATTCGCATTATTCTTTCACTTTCGAAATATTAATAGAAGTTTTTATTCAGTAGGATTAATTACTGAATGAAGTCGTTCGGTATCCTATAAAATTGAGGAGATGATAGGCAGTATCTGACGTTTTTCCAGTTCTGTTTTCTTTTGGTTACGCTCCTGGCAGTGTAGATAGTAAATTTTAGTATCTTAATAATAAAATATTATCAGTAGCTGCCAACACAAAATCTATTGTATTCACTATTCAATCTAAAAATATTTCTATTTATTTAGGAATAATATATTTAAATAAAATATATTACTGTATTTTTATTTTCTATTTTGTTATACACGTACCATACATTGTATATTTCTGCGATACATAAGTAGAACAATATAACACCACGTCTATGAACGTAATTTATAGGCAATTTTCAATTCCGTTCTATATAACCGATTGCATATAATGCAGTAAAATATTTATTTGTTTTTCGATAATCATCAGTTGAATAATATATTTTTATTAGTTGTTTAAATTACATACACGATCTAAATAGAACTGATATTGTAAATGATTGTTTTAGCTATAGATGAGATGTTCAATATTTTGTTTTAATATTCGATAACAATAAAATATGTTTCAATTTGTAACACATACTGTGACATACGTATATACACGTACAAATGGGTATAGATCCCATGGCGTTAATTTCATGTTATAAATTTTGTTAAATAATTCAATTTAAAAGTGATTATTATCATTGCTATTATATTTAATTATTTTACAATCGAGATTCCAAATTACATGTTTGGACGCAGACGGGTAGAGGACGAGGATGCTGGCTTAATGAAAATGAATGTTGGTGGTTAGAGTTTACTGCTAATCATGATGTTGTTATAACTTTATTATGTTTGAAAATTGATCTTTTCTTTTTTGAATTAATTTAGGGTATAATTTTAATAATTGTTTGTAATGTGTATTTTTGGACTTCTATTCGAATTAATAAAAAAATTTGTTAATTGTTAATAAGATAAAATGAATGGCATAGCACTGACATAAATTTAAGTTTTTTAAAATTTTAAATTTTATGTTAAATTATTTATCGTGCTAGTAATTCGTCATACGAGAATTATGAGATTTTAATTAGCATTTTTAGCGAAATTAAGTTTTCTTTTTCATAGTTTAAATCTATATTTCCATTGGATCATTTAGTCCATTCAGTTTTAAATTATCTTTTTTAACTGGCTTTGTTTTAAAGAAATAAAAAAGGTTCAAGTACAGATTTTACGAATAACTTAGAATTATAAAGTTTCAAGTAGGTATTTTATATCAAATTAAATTAATTCTGAAAATATTTGGCTTTATTCTTAATTCTTAATTACGGAAGCTCAAAAATATGACTTTCGAAATTGGAGAAGAATATTATAAAGATCCTGGATTAATATTCAAGCCCCAATATAACCCTATTTTTATTCTTTAAAAATCGGTTTGTTGATTTCAGGTGAGTGGTTAACGAAATAGAAAATCCCAGTTATATTGAAACTTTTCTTATTCTTTACTTTGAAAGTGGATATATACCTACATATTTGGTTCCAGTATTTTATTCGTTTTATTAGGATTTACCTTGTGCACTAAATTTGAAATGTTTTCTATGCATTTATAAGTTACAAGTGTTGAATTTTTTAAAAGCGAATTAATTTTTTTAATTCAATCATACCATAATTTGAAAATGCATAATTTTGTTGTAAAATGATTATATCGCTTGTCAGGAAATTGAAAGTATTCGATGTAAAGATAAACCTTAGCGCACTGGCTAAGGTTTATCTTTGTCTATGCCACTTCAAATGATATACCATTTATGCTATATTTTATATAGAGTAGGAGACATAAATCATAAATAATAGTTCTCTTTACTGTTTTGACTTTTTTTAACACGTTTGTGATCATAACCAAAACGCTCAACTGGTACAGTATATTGAGAGCTAATACATTTTGTATGGAATTGTTGACATCGAACACAGTGGTGTCTAAGTTTGTTAGGTTTCACTTGACTCTTTACAGTATCAGTGACCGTAAACCGATTAATTTATAAACACATATCCTACTTATTCTATTGGAACACCTACTTATTCTACTATCAAAACGTCATGTCACTCTTATTGGCCCGAACCAAGTACCAGAAAAAAATCGTCATTATTCTTTACCACGAGAAAATATACTAGGCTCTGAAATATCTGTTATTTTAAATATGCATTCAACATTCTACAACTTCGGTTATATTTATATATTCCATTTTAACTTATTGTAAGTAGGTAAGCTTATTTTATACAATTTTTAGCTAATTAAATATTCTGCTATCAAAATTAGCTTTTAATGGTTGACCTATTTTTGAATGACTATGATTGAAAAGGTCAGTAATAAATTACGAATTTGGAGTGTATAAAAATAAAAATTGTTGTTGTGAAATTTAATAAAAGATTGGATGATAAAATTTGAGCTATACAAAGAAATTAAAATGGACAGTAACATTTTGAAAGGAACAATTCAATAAATATTTGGAGGTATATAAAATAAACTGGTTAGTAAAATCGTAATTAATAAATTCCAATTAAAAGTTCTCGTGGTATACAAAATCTCTTACTTAAATATGCTAAAATGATTGAAAAGAATATGAAACGAATATATCCGATAGTAACATAATTTGCTCCCAGCTAAAGGCTCCTATGGGATATTAAGCTCACATTTCATTTCCTCATCTTTGTTGTTCGATGTGACTTATTGAAATTGTTGTGAAGATACTGGAAATAATTATATTAAAATTTAGATCAAGTTTTATCAAAAAAATACTGTTAGAATAAAAAAATTATCATAATTACTCAAAAAAATAAATAAATAAATAAATAAATAATAATAATAATAATAATAATAAATTTTCCCTGAGTTTTAGCACGCAAATCCTTGATGGTTTGAGCTAACATGTATGATACTTTTATTTTTATTAAAAATTTCAGAAGGATTCAAAACTAAAATATAATAGCATTATAAAAATTACAGCAAAGCGGCTTCATACACTGTAATTTTTAAGGTATCGAACATTTGTTGAAATCCGTTTAGCCCCTTTCACCTGTTAAAATTTGTTTATTCTAAGATTTCTCTCAATAAACAATTTACTAAATCCCATATGTCTTTTGGGAATAGGCGAACCGTTTATTTAACTGCCCATTTAGATATTTTATTAATAATTCAATTTATTAATATTTACCATTTGAATTTTTAACTGTCCGACCAAATGTTTAGAAAACTCAATTACAATATAAATTTTTAAATAAATGTATCAACGCTTTTAGCTTTCTGTAACCATTTTATTTAAATGGCGAAATTCTGTTTTATTCTATTTTATTGATCAGAATAATTTATTTAGTTGAAACACAAACACAATAGCAGTTATATATTATTCCCAAGTCAATGTTAAAACCACAGATAAAGCTTTAGATTGCATATCTTTTTAGTTTTAGTATATGTAAATAAAAATAATTGTATAAAAAATATAAATTTTATAGCTTTTAATTTTTTTATTTTTCTTTGGGGAAAAGAAAACAGAATATATTTAATTTTTATACAGATGTATAAGGTTTAAAAAATTTATACTTTGAGGCAAATAAAAAAGATGAATAAAATAAAATTGGAATAAAAAATTTTTAATACCATTTTACATTTTATTTGTACATAAAATGTATGTATTACATTATTAAAAATAACATTTTTTTGAGGAAAATAAATATTAAATAATTTAATCACGTATAATATATACAAAAAATTTTAGGAAAACCAGCTCCAGGCGCGAGTGAACAAATCTGAAATTTTCATTTTAAAACATGTCCACTCTAAAACACTTGCACAAAAGGGGCACTCTTTGGATTGTAGGCGTAGACTGGTCCACTAATTGGTTCGATGGTTTCATATTGAATTCGGGCAACGTATTGCATCTTCTTTAAATCGTCTGCAGTCATATAGACAATTTTCTGTAATTTTCCATTTGGTAATATTAAGTAATAGGAACCTTGCGCTTCATTCACTTGTTCGACATCATCACCTTCTTCGTAATTCGATTTAACTCCTTTTAGGTCGTTACCGTTCTCGTCGCTGGTTGTAGCAACTTCCGTTGTTGTACTGTCATCGAATTCCGTTGTCGTTGATGCTTCAGTTGTGGTCGCTCGACTGACTGGAATGTATTTTCTTGGTGGCGTGTATTTATTTACACGGGAATATTGGTTTTGATCATTAGCCGGTTGATAGTAGTTTGATTGTTGTTGATTTGGTTGATAATATTGGTTGTTTGATGTTTGCTGCTGATTGAACTGTTGTTGCTGCTGTTGTTGTTGTTGTTGTTGTTGCTGGGTGTATCGTCCAGATTGTTGTGATGCGGTGTAACGATTGTTACCTCTCTGTTGTTTGTACTTGTCTTGTTGTTGATAGCGTTCGACACTTTCAGCGGATGAATCGTCTTCTTGATTTGGTGATGAAAATTTTACGGTACCACGGAATCTTTTTGGTTGCTGTTCTTGGACTTGCTCTTCGTCGTTTTCTGCATCTGCTTCATTGGTGAATTTTTGTTGATTTCGTTGTTGATTGAAAGTTTGCGGGTTAAATTGTTCGGCATCCTTCTCATTTGGCTGTGGCGCACCAGCGGTGAATTTGGCGGTGAATACGGGCTGTTGAACGCCTGGAGCTACTTGTAGTTGTCCAAATGGTTGTTGATTTGTCGCGAATTGGCTGGTTGCGACGAATGCAGGTTGGTATTCTTGTTGTGGTGCATTCACTTGTGCTTCGTTGACTGGTACACCGTATTGTTGGTATGGTGAGTTCACTGGCACGATGTATTCACCCGGCAATAACAATAATGGTCCGGATGGTGGCCCCGCGGCCGCGTATGGTTCTAAGTCAGCTCGTTGTTGTTGGAATGGATAAAATGGTGGTTCAGCTCCGGCCAGAGCTGAAAACAACACACAAACTGTTATTAACTTAAACATTTTCTTGTAGTTTTCAGAGAGGTTTACAATGCAAGTAAGTACTGATGATTTTTTTGGAATGTGTAGGTGTTTATATACAAAATTTAAATTGAGAGGGATCAGGTGCGAATTAATCAGAATTTTTTTTTATAGAATGATGTCTGATGAGTAAGATGACATTGATGATCTTAATATTAATTTTTAATTACATCATTGACCTATAGTGCCGTATGTATAGGTCGCGGTAAGTATTGTTTTATACATTGTTATAGGTACATGTAGCAAAAAAATGGTTATCTTATTTGATTAATAAAAGTCAATTTAATATTCAACCAATGTAAGTTCAATAAACGTACCCCATGCATTTATATTAGAAAAAACCGACGTGATTTGATTAATAATGTGGGCAGATAACATTGACGCACTGATAATAGAACTGTGTAGAGGTATCTTACACATTCCTATGCCTTCATTACATATAAAATATATATTATTCAGATGCTAGCTATATGTAAATAAACATTAAAAACTGGGTTATGAAAATCAATTGGTTTTGTACATAATTAATAAATACTTATTTTTAGAGTTTGTCTAACGATATAAATTTTTCTCTTTGATATTTTTACCATTGACCCTAAAAGAAAAATATGTAAATTATTTTAAAAATCTTCAATACGATAATAAAGCTTATGAAAAGTTAGCAGATTCTTTACCGATAGTGAAAATCAGTTCACTCTAGTCAGAGAGAAAACTATAGTATAACAAAAAGTTTGATACACTGAAAAAACTGTCTAGTTTTACTACAAAATATAGCTTTTACTAAAAAAAATTTGTTATCTTGAAATAGTTGCTCTAACAAATTTTGTATTTCACGGTACTACAAATATAGTCACCCAAACAAAAAAATTAATTATGGTATCTAAAAGAGTTTGAATAAAAAATTTAATAGCTGAAATTATAAAAAAAAAAAAATTAAAATACCCCTGTCGCAGGATCCTGCATAATATAGCGAATTTCTGTTTATAAAAATTTGTTTTTCTCGGAAACCATTTTACATAGAATAATTTGATGGTTCAAAAACCTTTCTTATATGTTTTTTATCCTCTTTCCAGTGGTGTAAAAAATGTTGCAAAAACTTTTGAACTTTGGGAAATTTTGGCATAAAACTTATTTTTTTCTCGAAAAATACTCAAAAAACTATGTCATTACTGATCTAGGATTGTGAAGAAAATTAACTTTTATAAGCGCGGCCGCCGGTAGGTATCGAAGTCCAAACCACCAGTCAAATTTAAATAGCAAAATGCTGCCATATTTATTATTTCAGTATTTATGACCATTTGTGATTCCAATAAAACTAATGTAATTTTTGAGTGTAATTTCAATAAAGATAAATTTCAAATTACTAGTTAATTGAAGTTCAAAATAGCCATGTAACCTTGTAGCATAATAGTTTTTCTAAATATTTCCATTTCCATATTATATAGAGGGATACGGGAAAAAAACCCAAAACGGTAAATTTGTTGTTTGCTGTACATAAGTTGGCTATGGTTTTATATATTTTTGTAGGTATTATGGGCGCGAGCTAAAAAGAACTTTTTTATGTACATCTGCATTTATCTTTGTCTATCATATTAATAAATAGAAGTTTACTCAGTCACTCATATAAAAACCTAATTACTTGCTTTGGTTGGTAACTATAGAAATAATACAATTTGTGTTCCCCTCACCTGAGTTTCTGCCCATAATACAATGATTTTCATTTCTAAGCAACTATTTCCAATAAAATTTTTGTCAGTTTTCAATAATTAGTGTACTTTACTTTTGGACCATTTTTAAATTTTTAGGCCCATTCTGCGTACAACAGAGTTTGTAACTTTGTTCAAATTGTTATCAGTGTATTTTCAATTAAAGAGCATCCATTAACTTTTATTAAAGTTTTATGAAAAATTGAATATAGAAACGTTTTCCGTATGTTGTGAATTTTTAAACGGACACTGTATATTTATAAAATACCTACCATTAAATAATCTAACGAATTGTATGATTAGGTTCTTTCCAAAAAATATTCTGCTTTATGAAGTACAGATGGAATCTTCCAATTACATGTATGTTCAAAAAATTCAACCATTATATCTGGTATACCACAAAAATCCTCATTATTTACGAAAGATTTAAAATATCATAAGGGATATATAACATATTTTTCTTTCATGGTAAGAGAAAAAAAGAATATAAAAACGTTACATATTCATTTATTTGAAAAAAAGAGGAACAGTTTTTTACTTTTAAAAAATTACTTTGACATATAATATACATATACAGATAAGAGGGGACTAAAGACTCATTAAGTGCAGGAGGTAGGTATTTTCCTTATTAGCTGCTGAATTCCATTAACAAAAAAGTGAAATTTAAAATGACAAAACAATGTCCAATTTATAAAATAAAAAAAAAATTGTTTAGCATAATTATATATCAGTTGTAGACTGCTTACATCAAGATTTAGCACTTGTATCAAGATTTCAACTTTTAGTATTAAATTTTTATAATTACGTGTAGTAAACACCAACAAATAATAATTTGTGATTCATCTAAATTTAAAATCAAGTACGTTGGCTTTTTTGACAGAATAAATAGTATTGATTTTGTTACAGATTAATATCATTCTATAAGATACATAATATTGCGAAATATATTGGCAAATAAAGCAGAAAACTTTCTTTGAGAATGATAAAGTGTAACAATTTATTTTATTAAACTTTATGCCATTTTCCCCAATATAGAGAAGATAATGACAACAATAAGTTTAGAAAAACGAAAACAAAATATGTATTCAAAATACCCCTGTCACAGCATCTGCACAACATAGTGAATTTCCAAAGACTGGACACTGGCGGATCCCATATAACAACTTGTATCTATTTAAAATAGTTTAGCTCTCTAACAGTGAAAAAATTTTCAAAATCAGTTGAGTAGTTAATTTTTAGCGCTTTTTGGGTCTCCAGGACCCTGGCTGCTCTCATATAGTATAGCATACCTATATGTATTGAAATGAAATGAAATTTTTTAAAGGTGATAATTTAACTCATGTGTATCAAGTCCCATAAGAATATTGTAGTTTTTTCACTTTTACCATGGAAAACATTTAATTGGTCATTTCACTATAGGTAAACATGATAAAAACGAAATAAAAATTCCTATTGGTTAATTTAACTGATTTCGGAACCTTAGTAACAATGTATTAAATAATAATATGAATTATACTAATTTATTTTATTCGTTAAATTATCTTGCCATATTACACTTGAGTTTTATATTTTTTCTGAATAAATTTGTGTTTTCTACAACTCAAATTTCTTGCCTAAAAGCAATTTACCTCCAAGAACTGTCAACCCAAAAAAGCTTAAGTTTCGCTTGTACGTTTTTGTTAGTTGACCGTTCTTCTCGTTAAATTGTGAGGCAATAAATTTTCGTTAGACAAACCCAAATTTATTCGAAAAAATACAAATATCTCGTGTAATAATAAGTGAAAAAATTTTCAAAATCGGTTGGGTTGTTTTATTTTTGGACTCCCGAACCCTGGCAGACCTCATACAACTTAACTTGTATCCATTTAAAATAGTTTATCTCTCTAGCAGTAAAGAAATTTTCAAAATCGGTAATGACGCGTTCTTGGAAAGTTAGCTAATTTTTATTTTGAAAAATGAAACATATAAATATTGTTATTGTAATGATAAAAACAATAAAGCATTTGTTGTAAAGAAATTCGGAAAATTTCTTAATTTTTTTCCAAATCTAGTTCATTAAGAACAATGTTTTAAAAGCTTATGTAAATTTTTACGCTCTTATCGATGGTGTAAAAAAAAATTTAAAAAATTTTTGAATTCTGGCCAAATTTTACAAAAAACCACTAAAATTGGCTAAAATTGTCCAAAATTTTGGCTTCCAAAAGTCGGATGTATCTGGCTGACGAACTTATCCAAGCTATTGGGACTTTTGACCTACACACCAGATTTTGTAACAATTGGAGGCTTCCTTCGAGAGTTATCGCGCAGACACATATATACATATATATATATATATATATATATATATATATATATATATATATATATATATATATATATATATATATATATAAATTTTAGTAAACCTCATTTTCGGTTCCTCGAGGCTTCAAAACGGATTTCAGGTCTTTTCATGGGACCCGCTGTAATAAGTGAATTTTTTCCAAAATGGAAATTCACTTAAAAGTAAAAATAACGATACTGTTCATGGAAATTGTAGGTAACAATTTAGTACTTCTAGCACGGAATAAATGAAAAAGAACTAACAGTTTTGAAATTTTATATCTCTACGAGTACAAGGTCTTATATTTCTATCAATCGTTACACTGTGTTTATCCCTTTTATCGTAGTAAGTATCTTTGTGAAGGAATATAAAACCAGATTGGAGGATGATTCTAGTTAGAGTTGTAGTTAGATAATAGTTAGAACGCAGCACGAATTTTCGTACTGCGTGTATTTCGTGCGAATTTTACAAAAATCCGATTATTTTAGAAATTTCATACTTTTTGTTATTCCTATTATTGACTGATTTTCACAACTAAACTTTAAAGTATTAAAAAAAATTCTCTTTAAAGAAAGTAAAAATAGAGCATTGGTAACCAAAATAAACTCACAGTAACTTTTGATTGATAAAAAATTTAAAATTAATTCTCGTATTTATAGACACAATTCATATTTGTTTTGAAAAAAAGTGTACTAATTTTTAACGACTAGTACAACACGTACCTACATATATTAAAAATTGCTAGAGTACAAGCCAGTACTTTCTTTTATTAAACGAAATTACAACAGCAATTTTTAAGAACAAAACTGTATAAAATATTATAAAGTACAATAATCTGAAACAAAAATAAAAAAAGTAAAAAACGGCTTACATTCGTTGTTGATCTGACAGTAAATTTCATTTATTTCGCCTTTTTTTTGCTTTTTTAATATTATAATAAAAATCTTCTTCAGTTTTTTTCTACGGTGCACGGCCGTACTAATCGTAATAAAACAATACACGCGGTAAATGTAATACAGCATAGTTGAGCTATAATATTATATCACCACATTATTAAATCATACTTTTCTCAGATTACAATTTTTCGTTAAATTTATTAATTTAGCTTTAAATATTAAAATAGCAAAAATTAAAATTTTTCTTTCTTGCTTTTAGAAACTCTTTTCGTTGTATGAAAAATTAACTTGTCCGATGTAAATGAGAGAATTTCAACATACATAATAATTAAAATATTATTAATGCATGTGTCTGCAAGTTAAAAAATTATGTGCATTGTGTTTTTATTAACTTTCTGATTTTCTTGAAAAATTTCGTTGACGTTGGGTATATTAATATTTTAGTAGTTTCTATCCTCACATTATTAAAGATCTTTTATGTTATAATCAGTTAAATGAAATGCTAGAAATACTTTTAATCTCATGTTACTAGCACTATAGTATGTCAAACACAAATGTATGACATCTACGTTTACTCAAATGAAAAATTTCTAATAGTGTTCTAAGAAAAGTAGGTTAAAGCGATTTCTTAACGAATTAAACAAACTTAAATGTTTTTACTGTACTCAAAAAACTTTGTAAAAGTAAAAGAAAAAAGGAAATTGAAAAACCATCATACAATTTCAGTCTATATCAGGTATTTTTTGATAACTATCGAGAAAAAGTGTTTGGTCAAACTTTTCACTTAAGGAGTCTTTCTTAACGATAGTTGCCTTAAGCTCAAAAACCGAGCACGCGTTTTGACCTTGCCAGAATGAGTTGTGGCAAAGACCACAACGCGTTCTGGTCGATTCATTTCGCCTAATAAGCGTTTTCGATCTTTGAACGTAATAGTTGGAATAAATTAACTCTTTTTTGCCTTTTTACAGATATAAGGTACTATTTTTAATTTATAAAAATGTCCGATATTTTTATTGAAATGTGGAAAATTGTGTAATAAAAACTTTTCAAGAAGATTACCTATAGACGATATCTTCTTATTAAAATTAATAATTTATACCCTCTAATGACTTGTATGTTGAAATCATCTTCTTGTCCTCTAATATACTTTTATGACGAACCGTTTAAGATATTATTTAAGTTATATCACAAAATACCGATTTTATAGCCAATGAATGGTTGTTTATGGCTACGAATTTCTTTTGATTAAAATATATCCGCAAGCAGGCAAACTCTTTTCATTCTAGTGAAGTATCAGTACCTATCGGTACTATTCGAATACATCAACTTGTGAAAATGAAAAAAAACCATTACTTAATATCGTCTTTAAAAAAAATACCCCTGTCGCAGCATCTGCATAACATAGTGAATTTCCAAAGACTGGACACTGGCGGATCTCATATAATAACTTACGTGGCTATAAAAAAATAACAGAATATGTTATACAAGTAAATTGTATTTTTCTAGTACCTTAATGATTAGCCTGGCGTTCGTCGCTAGGTAAATAAGAAAATTATCCTATTTTTCTTGACTCTATATTTTTATATACATAGGGATATTTATTTTGAAATTTATTACTTTATTTTGTTTGCTTAAGTTTTAGACTACAAAAAAAGTAATATTTGTAATAAATCACGCATTTATTAATACTTAAAAAATATATTTATATGTTTTGATTACCACTGTGGTATTTTTTACCCGGTAGCGAGTTAGTTAACGCTGTGATAAAGGATTTTTATTATAAACTCAATAACGACCGAGTTATTAAAAAAATTCAGAAACGCGCACTCTTACACAACCGATCGTGTAAGAGTGCGCATTTAGGTCGGTAAGATGGCGCACTTATTAAAAGGCTTGGAACTTAGCACAAATCATATTTAAACAATCCCGCACCTACGTAACAGGAGAATTTCTTATGTCAGCACTTCTTCATATTTTTCGTTATTCTAAACTTTGATCATAAGTAAAGGTAGGTCGTAGTCAAAAAATAATGAAATTTTTGAAGGTTTAAGTGAAACAAGTTATGGGTATTCCAAACGAGTAGAAGAGCTATGACAGTACGGCGGCACACGACGTCGTCAAAAGTGTGGGAATATCCTGGCCAAGGTGTGCCCACACTTTTGACGCCGTACTATACTTAATGCTATAGTACACTACCGTGTCAAAAATGTGGGTACACCTTGGGCCAGGGTGTCCCCATACTTTTGACGACGTAGTGTGCCAACAGCTCTTCTACTCAAACGTATTGCGATTGTTAAAACCTACCTATTTTTCGTTATCGAAACTTATCGATACCGAATTACTTATATAAATTGATTATAACTGGTTAATTTAGGCTCCATTAATCCAATAGATTGGGTCAGCAATAACACTTTTTTAAAAAAATTAATTTTTGTAACTTTTCGTATGGAACACTTTTGATCGTAAATATCTCGTGAACGATGCGTTTTAGCGAAAAAATAACGAAACTTTTGAAGTATTAAGTGAAGCAAGTTGTGGGTATTCCAAACATTTTATGACTATTAAAATATAGTTTTCGCTATAGAGAATCATCGATATCGAATTTCTTTTTATAAATTGGTTATAATTGGTTAATTTTAAGCTCCACTAGTCCCACTGATTTTATTAGCAATAGAATATTTAAAAAAAAAAATACTTTTCGTTATCGCTAGTTTCGTTTCGTGACTATTAAAATATAGTTTTCGCTATCGAGAATTATCGATATCGAATTACCTTTTATAAATTGGTTATAATTGGTTAATTTTAAGCTCCACTAATCCCACTGATTTTATTAGCAATAGAATATTTAAAAAAAATACTTTTCGTTATCGCTAGTTTTCGTAATCGTAAACTTTTGATGTAGAAACTTCGGTTACACAAAATTACATTGTACGAAAGTTTGCTGTATAGAACTCCTTAGAAAAGTTAAAGAAAAACATGATAAAAGAAACTGTCGTGTAAGAATGTGTGCGCCGTCTTACACGCCTTTGTACTGCGCGATCTTACAAGCCTGCCTATTCTTAAAATTAAAATTAAAATCATCCTGTGGGAACCATCCACGCGTACTGACACAAAGTAAAGTGATCGGAGCTAGTTCGTGACTAACTTTACTAGCCACAGGAACATTCATAACTTTTAACTTGTTTCGATGTAAACCGTAGTAACATAGGTATTCAAATTCAAGAAAAATAATGTCAAATCGTACTAAAAATTTTAAACTTATCTAGAATATTGGGATTATGTGGTGAACCAATATTTTTTGGTGAGCAATTATGGATACCCGAACACTTCAAAACACGATTCAAGTTTGTTACAAATTTCGTTTCTGTTTCGAGGAAACAGGAGTGCGCACTCTTACCGATCGCGCCATCTTACACGACCCTACCCTATACATTTAAAATAGTGTAGCTCTCTTTACAGTAAAAAAATTTTCAAATTCAGTAGTTAACTTTTTGGCGCTTTTTGACTTTCCATGGCGGATCTCATACAGTATAACAATTATATGGATTTAAATGAAATTAAATTTTTAAAGGCGAAAAAATTGTCAAAATCGGATGTGTAGTTTTATTTTTAGCACTTTGGGACCCCCGGACCTTCGCAGACTCAATACAACATAAGTTATATCCATTTAAAATAGTTTATCTCGCTAACAGTAAACAAACTTCTCAAATCGGTGATGACGCGTTCTTGAAAAGTTAGTTACTTTTTATTTTGAAAAATGAAACAGATATAAATATTGTTATTGTAATGATAAAAACATTCAACAAATTTCTTAATTTTTCTCAAAATCTAGTTAATTTAGAACAATGTTTTAAAAGCTTGTCTTAAGTAATTTTTTATGCTCTTTTCGACGAATTTCGCCAATTCTAGTAGTTTTTTGCAAAATTGATGAAAATTGTCCAAAACTTTGGCTTCCAAAAACCGGATGTATCTGGCTGACGAACTCATCCAAGCTATTGGGACTTTTGACCTACACACAAAATTTCGCAAATTTCGTAACAGTTGAAGGCTTTCTTCGAGAGTTATCACGCAGACATATATATATATATATATATATATATATATATATATATATATATATATATATATATATATATATATGTCTGTGTGATAACTCTCGAAGAAAGCCTTCAACTGTTACGAAATTTGCGAAATTTTGTGTGTAAGTCAAAAGTCCCAATAGCTTGGATGAGTTCGTCAGCCAAGATACATCCGGTTTTTGTAGGCCAAAGTATATATATATATATATATATATATATATATATATATATATATATATATATATATATATATATCCTATACAGATTTTAGTGAACCTCATTTTCGGTTTCTGCCACAGTTTCGGGCTCAGGTCTGTTAATGGCACACGCAGGGCCAGCTTAGCCAATAGGCCACCCAAAATAGGGCGGAAAAATGAGTAATTAACGTTTTTTTTTTGTTCGTCACTTATTTTTTTTAAGAGAAAGTTTTTAAAAAATGTAGGAAAAGGGGCGGCAAATTTTTAAAACAGGGCAAAAAAATTTGTGATTGAGGTTTTTTTTAAGATTTCCTTTTTTTCAAATAAAAGTTAGGGGCGGCATTTTTCAAGATGCCTAGGGGGGGACTCAGGGTTAATCCGGCCCTGGGCACACGCTGTAATAAGTGTATCTCCAAATTCACTTAAAAGTAATGTTTGCATTAAAAAGAAATTTTGAAGTACGATAACCATTAGAATATTAGATTATTAAATGTTCCCGCTTCCAATCCAAATTTGACTTTGTCCAAAATTTCGAAGTTGTCTTTTTCCGTGGTGTATACCCATGCGAGAGAAGTACTAACTTGGCGCACACATTTCTGTACCCAAAATAGCTGTTTGCCCACTGTACTCTTCCCACATACTTTTTTGCGTGCGGAAAGCAAACTTTCCACATGCAAATTGACAATAAAACACGCAAAATCTAATCAAAACACGCAAAGCCGCTTGATTTTGCATTTAATAAATATTTCATAATTATTTCTATAGAAACCACCAACAAAGTAAATTAAACAATATTTAATTCAGAAAAAAAGACGGACACTCAAAAATATTATTTTAAAAAGTAATAAAAATGTTAAAAATAGTAACAAATATTTGGGGGACAGGTCTACCCACACTCTCAACTTCCCATTGGGTGTCCTTAAAGACTAGAGACTACTGTACATAAATAATTCTTTTTTCATTTCAGGCGACTCCTCCCCTGGGCCCCCGGTAGGGCTTTGCCCTTTGCACCATATCGGGGGCTTCACCTTCTGTACCTAAAGGTGGGGGCTCCACCCTTATCAAACAAATGATAACATCATTTGTTCGCAAGATATGCGAGACAAAATATATTTTAGCAAAAAACTAATTTTTTCAAGTTTCTTAATTCGTTTTTTTCTTTTTTATTTTTGTAATAAAATACTGGCATTTTTAACATCAAGGAAGGTTTTTAGGCCATTATATAATAATGTTATGGTAAAAAATCCATATAATCTATGTTATCTTAATAAAATTAATTCCGTTTTTTTACCACAGAAAACAAACCGCTAATTCGAATTTGCTGAGAACTTTGTCCGGTCTTCATTTTTTGATTACGCATCTAATGTTAGTCCGGAGTTGATATCATCATTTGTTCTCGAGATATGCGGGATAAAAAAAAACTCATGAACGAACGAATGAACTAACGAACGCACACACACACGCTAAAAACGATGGATTCGGATTCTAGTGACCTTGAAACGTGGAGATATGTCAAAATTAGCGATTCGTAAAATCGGACCCATTACAATAACTTCCTATGGGCAGTTAATAATAGAAAAAATTATGTGAAATTCGTAATAAAAAATAGTATGTGCAACTCGTGCGGGATTGTAGATTGCCTACTCAAGCGAATGAGCGGACTCACTACGTTCGTGGGCTCAACTTCGCTTTCGTGGGCAATCGACAATTTCCGCACTTATTGCACAATATACTATTCTATAATCCTCTAATAAAATATTAAAATAACGTTATAGAAATTTAAAACTTCATTTATATTTATTATAAAATAACGTCATTGTTTTAATTCTAATTAATATGTACAATAGATATGTTTACCTATGAAAATAAATTTTCTTGAAAACTCATGCAACTTTGAACCATCTCTTCCCGCACATTTAGTACCTTTGTATACGTATTGTTTATTTATTTATTTTCTTTTTCCCGGTAGTCTTCTTATATACCTACAACTGAATTCCTATTTGCCAACATCTTCTTATAGCGTGCTTAGAACAATGTACCCAGATATAACATAGATAGTTGTTACGTGTTAATATAGAGATATCAACTGCGCTAGTTTTAATTAATTGTTGATTCTATGATATTCATTAATTTTCATTCTACTCAGGGTACAAGGCTATATAGTTCCTATATGTATATATAATGTTTCTCATTAAGAGAATTATTGTAGTTTAAGAGCTACATTCATCGTAGTATCTGCTGTAGTACCCAAGCAATTACAATAGCTCTTTTTCAAAATGATTGTTTTTGTGCAGTTTCGCAGTATTTTAATAAATTATATTAAGTAGAGCGGGAATAAGAATTATTCATTAATACAAGTTTACATACGATTGTTAATTTTCATTATGAAGTCAAGTGGTAAATTAAATAAAAATCTGGAGTAAATTTTGATTGGTATTGTAAATTTGTTCGATTTATAAATATTTTGCTCAGTGAACTCTTGAATTTTAATTTCTTACTACCTTTTTCATTTGGTAACTTCAACATTGTGGAGCAATTCACTGGACGCACTAAAATATATAGATTGATGAAAATTAAATTCTGGTTCAGTAGGCATGTTTGTAAAGAGAATTAATACTGACAATTTAACTCATGTGTATTAAGTCCTATAAGAATATTGTAGTTTTTTTACTTTTACCATGGAAAAGAAGTTAGGACAGATTTTTACAGTGAGAAAAATGGCACGAAACATTTCATTGGTCATTTTATTGTAAGTAAACACGATAAAAATGAAACAAAAATTCGTATTAGTAAATGTAATTGATTTCAGAACCATAGTAACAATGTATTAAATAATAATATGAATTATACTAATTTATTTTATTCGTTAAATTGTCTTACCGTATTACACTTGAATTTTATATTTTTTCTGAATAAATTTGTGTTTTCTATAACTTAGATTTATTGTCTAAAAGTAATTCAACTCCAAGAACTGTCATCCCAAAAACGCTTCAGCTTCGCTGTCGCGCTTTTTCTAGTTGACAGTTCTTTTCGTTAAATTGCTAGGCAACAAATTTTCGAATTCGAAAAAATACAAACCTCTCGTGTAATAATAAGTGAAAAAATATTCCTTCAATTGTTGAACAGAGATACGAAACGTAATAAAAATAGTAGGTATAGTTATGGTGGAAACGTCGTTGATTTCAATGAATTATTAATAACAGTAAAATTCTGGTTACAGGTACTCTTTTTTCAGTGGGAAAACGGTCTGAAGGATTGAAAATAATTTGGACATCAAATATCTCGATAACGATAAGAGATAGAAGAACTAAAGCTTAAACTGACTCTATTGCTTCTATTAGCGAATTATTTATTGATGTGATGTTTGTTTAAATTACATTAACAAGGGTGGTTATAGGTTACAATTTGGGTTTAATTTTGCAAAAAAGTGATCATAGAAAGAAAATATGAAAATGTTGATAATAGAATTCGAATTTACGTTAAAACATCTAGGTATTTGATCTGTTTTTACAGAATTTTAAAATATTAGGTGTGAGGGTGAGTTAAGTAGATGATAAGTTACAAACAGTCTGAGTAACATTGTGGGAGTAATCATAGTGAGAGTTAGTGGTATTATATTATAGGTATTTTGAACTCAAAAATTAATGTCACTTTAAAAAATATAATTTTAATGTGCGTAAACAAAATCTTCTATGTAATATCCAACTTGATCCTATTATTCTACTTTTAAATTTTAGTTCTCTATTTCGAACCTTTTTCCAAATAAAATATTTCTGAAATTCTTTCAGGAGAAATAGATGCGGGGAAAAGACTTACCAGTGTGCAAAATTTCAAATTGATATTAGCAGTATTACTGAGAAGAATGGCAGTGACCAGTGTTGAGCAAGATATCGAATTTTATTATCTAGATAATAGATAACAGATAATATAATTTAAAACATCTAAATAAAGAGAAGATATAATTTAACCGTTATTTAGATAAAATTTTAGATAAAAGATAAGATAATGACGGAAATGTGATTCTAGCTAAATGAATTCTATTTAAAATTAAAGAAAGCTGACTGCCAGTACATTTTGTGGTACACTTTACGGAGAAACTATAAGACCTTTGGGTTTGGGCATTAGCATAGTAATTTAAATACATGTCTAGATGTGTTATCTAATATTAAAATCAAATTATAGAGAATAATTAAAAAAATATTAACTTTAAAAATTACATACTACTAACGCCATCAATGATTTAAGATGTACAACTGCAAGAGTAAACCTCTTTGGTATAAACTAAACGAAGTAGTATCTAGAACCGTAAAATTTTATTAAAAAAAGAACTGACACAGTCACAGAATAACCTAAAAAACCGAATGTCACATTTCGTGTACTTAAAAAACGCCAGTTTTAAATTTTTTATTCACTTTGGTGTATTGTACCGCGTCAAGAGTGTATCCCTTATAATTTGTGATGTATTATTGGTGTAACAAATTGAAGACTTGAAGTGATTAGAAATCAACATTTGGTAAGTTTCTATGACAGAAACGTAGGTAATAAGATTTATATTTTATATAGTACTTAGTGAAAAGGACTCATATATGTTAAAATGTAAAAAAAGAAGAAATGCGTATGAGAAATTTAAAGTGAAATAAAAACAAGTTAAAAATGATTTTTTGTGTAAAATAAAATTATTTATAAAAACCCCACCAGTATTAATTATTTATAAAAACCCCACCAGTATTGATCTACAAAAAGAACATATAAGAAATATTTAACTAGGCTTAAAAAATCTCGCGAGCCCCTATAAAGCTGCGCGTTTTGCTAGTTATATCTAAAGTACATATAGTCGACCAAGTGGTCAGAAAACAACATTCCATATTACACGACCTAATGTTATTCCACAATAGCGGAAATAATTCCAAGCTACTTACAAAAGTTCTATTTAAAATTAAAGATTTGCTTGTTCCATTTCATGGCCGAAATGATTCCAACCCACAACATATGACCAGGTGATATATTTTTGGATTTATTATGATCCGAACTATTGGAATTTATCAAATTTACTTTCAATTTTCGATTTGTAACCAAATTTACAAATTAAATGTATTGAATGCTTAATTTTTCTAATGTTTACGAACGAAAAAGTTTTTTACCTGTACGTTTTTTAGGTTAAATTTTTTTGTATTAATATAAGTTCTTGATTATAATTCGAAAACTGTATTTTATCGCGACTTATTTACAGTTACGCTCGGTAAAATTATTGGTAAAGTCTTCACGAAGATGCTACCTGGTACGTATGCACTATACTTTATCAGAGAATCACTTGTTAATTACATAATAAATATTAAACGCCACTCTTGTGCATAAAAAAAGTAATTTTAAAAGAAGAATTAATTAAATTGAATGGTCATAGAAGTTAACAGGTAACTGTCCGTTCTTTGACAAATTACCAAGAATTTTCCTCTATCTTTGAATGAATTGAAAAATTGCCCAAGCTTTTTAAGAAGTACCTACACAAAAATTTGTTTTGTTTTTATATATTTTGCATTGAAGCGCAGGGTAGTGTCGTGTAAGACGGCGCACTTAACATTTAGATGGCTATAAAAAAATAACGGAAAATGTTATGGAAGTAAATTGTATCTATTGTAGAACCTTAATGAATAGTTAACGCTGTGATAAAGGATTTTTATTATAAACTCACTACCGATCGAGTTATTAAAAAAATTCACAAAATGGGAAATGCGCATTCTTACACGACCGGTCGTGTAAGCGTGCGCATTGAGGTCGGTAAGTTGGCGCACTTAATAAGAAGCTTCAGTTTTAGCACAAATCACATTTAAACAATCCGGCACCTACGTAACAGGTGAATATCTTATGTCAGAACTTCTCCATCTTTTTCGTTATTCTGAACTTTGATCGTAAGTAACGGCGGATCGTAGCAAAAAAATAACGAGATTTTTGAAGGTTTAAATGAAGCAAATTATGGGTACTCCGAACGAGTAGAGAGCTATGACAGTACGGCGGTGCACTACGCCGTCAAAAGTATGGGAACATCCTGACCCAAGGTGTGCCCACACTTTTGATGCCGTACTGTACTTAATACTATGGTACACTACCGTGTCAAAAATGTGGGTACACTTTGGATCAGGGTGTCCCCATACTTTTGACGACATAGTGTACCGCCGTACTGTCATAGCTCTTCTACTCAAATTGTGATTGTTAAAACCAACTTTTCGTTATCGAAACTTATCGATACCGAATTACTTATCATAAATTGATTATAACTGGTTAATTTAGGCTCAATAGTCCGGGTCAGCAATAACAAATTTTTAAAAAAATTAATTATCTTTACTTTTTGTAATCGTAAACTTTTGATTGTAAATATCTCGTGAACGATGCGTCGTAGCGAAAAAATAACGAAATTTTTGAAGGCTTAAGCGAAGCAATTCCAAACATTTTGCGACTATTAAAATGTAGTTTTTGTTATCGAGAATTATCGATATCGAATTATGTCTTATAATTTGGTTATAATTGGTTAATTTTAGGCTCCACTAACTAATTCTATTGTTAATAATATCCCACTGATTTTATTAGCAATAGAATATTTTCAAAAAAACTACATTTCGTTATCGCTATAGTTTTTGTAATCGGAAACTTTTAATGTAAGCACTTACGTTACACGAATTTACGTTGTACGAAAGTTTGCTGTATAGAATTCCTTACAAAAGTTAAAGAAAAACATAATAAAAGAAACTGTCGTGTAAGAATGAGTGCACCACGCCATCTTACACGCCTTTGTACTGCGCCATTTTACGCACCTGTCTATTATCAACAAAATGATCCTATGGGAACCATCCACGCGTACTGACACGAATTAAAGTGATCAAAGCTAGTTCACGACTAATTTTACTATAGCCTTAGGAACATGTATAACTTTTAACTTGTTTTGACATAAACCATAGTAACATATCCAAATTCGAGAAAAATAATATGAAATGTACTAGAAATTTTAAACTTATCTAGAATATCGGGATTATGTCGTAAACCAATATTTTTTGGTGAGTAATTACAGATATCCGAACACTTCAAAACGCGATTAAAGTTAGTTAGAAATTTCGTTTCTGTTTCGAGAAAACAGGAGTGCGCGCTCTTACCGATCGCGCCATCTAATACGACCCTACCCTACAATTGTAACGGCACAGATAGTTTAAGCTTGTGTTAGAATAGTAAATTTTACTTTTTTTGTATGAAATAAAAATAATTTGAAATTAATTATGTCCTTGTACCTTTTTCTTACAAAAGTTTAGAAGAAAAAAATTGGAGAATATTATAGAAAAAGATTAATTCTTTTGTGAAGTATTAAGCTTTGTTCCTTTTCCAAAATGATGAACGGTTCAAATAATAATGAATTTGTCAAATACGCATGATCGAATTGAATTATTACTTGAACCAATAATTTTGAATTTTTAAAAAGGAACGCAATAAATTCTAAAAATATTCTATAGAGGGCATAGAAGTGTGACACTACCATCATAGAGAAAAGCAACAAAAATCCATTGATATAAGAATGTGTATGTCCCATACACTAGATGGAGTATGTAACGCAAATGAATCCAATTATTTCTTCGAAAATAAAACTACAAATATCTGCTTCAAATGTCCGAAAAAGACTCCTTTATTTTTATCATTTTAGTTGATAGGAAAACTAATCCAATAGTTATAATTTCAACTTTCATATTTCACACGGCAATCTTGTATGAATTTACAAAAATTAAGAAATTTACATTTTCACGGCAATCTTATGCCCGGTACATACGCCCCCCATCGCAAAAAAAAAATAAATTTTCCGAGCAACAATTAAAAAAAAAAAAAAATTTCCTTTTGAGGAGAAAAGTTTCCAGGAAACAATTTTAACTGTATCCTGAATACATAAAAACTCCCCAAAATACAATGCTAAATAATTACAATTCATGCAAATATTGAATTAAATATGAAAAAAATATATATATATGTACATATATAGAATTAACGTATAGATATGCATGCTCCATGATTCGGATGTTTTCTCTTTTTCCAGAAATTCTTCCAGAAAGTAGATATCCGAACCTGTAACAAAACAAATAAACGGCAGAAAACAATCCCAACAAAATATGTACATTAAAATATTTACAGACTTATTTTATATATACAGATAAATATTTACAAGCTTTTATGTAATTAAACATTACATAAAATTAAATCATATATACCGTTTTTAATCGATCGATCGATACATTATCCAATCTATTATTTATTTTAAGCTTAAAATATTTATCTTCCCTTTCAATTACTTCAAAGGGTCCCAAATAATTAGGAGCCAGTGAAGATTTAACTATATCGTCCCTAATATATACAAATTTGGCAGACGATAGATTCGCATCTACGAAACTTTTATTTTTATAAAATTTCGTAAAAAAATATTTTGTATTTTGAATGCTATTTGATAAAGCATTCGCAAAATCATATTGACTCAATTTACTATCAATTGAGTTACAATATGATATTAATTGGTATGGTAACCTTAATGGATTACCGTATAAAATTTGTGAAGTATAAGTAATTATAGTTGAAGCGTAACTATCCTTTAAAAGAATAGCTTCAACCCACCTTGAAAATCTACCAACGATTGATAGAATAAAGGTATAATCGTCGCAAATTAGTAGGGGTCAAAATTGGTAGAAGTCAAATTATATCCAGATGGATTGATGAAAATCTATCATCTGGTTCAATTATGGGTTTTAACTGTACCAAATCATGTCCAATAAATATGTTTTTCTAACATTTATCACATGATTCAATAACACGATCATTTTGGCACAGTAAAAAACTCCATATTAAATTTCTCTAGCCAGTGTTTGCCAGGAGCATGACTTAATGCACTTTCCTGCGTGCATTCCATACTTTAAATGGTATGAACAAATCCTCTGATGACTTTTTAAATTCAAAAATTTTTTAATCTTTCATAATTCCCTTCCGTATTTTTATTACTATGGAAATTATGATTTTCATTTGATTTTCCAAATTTTCTTTTAAATGACATTTATATTTTGTAAAATTTGATTAAATTTTTTAAGAAATCTAACATGTCATCAGCTGTTCCACCAAAGTCGTCAACAGGTAGTTCATTTAATGCACACAAAAAAAGGCAAAACGTTTGCTGGTACATTATTTAAAAATATTTGTTCTCATCATTTGAAATATTTTTTTATTACAAATAATAAATTTCTACATCATTTTTATCGAACGGTGGCTTTTCATTTACAGAATCCGCCAATACCCGTTCTGATGTAGTTTAAAATTGAATATTTTGACTTGGCCGAGTCATTTTTGTTTTGCTTTGAAAACAAATATTTTCAAAAGCAAGCAATATATATAATAAATATAAAACATAAGTGGTTAACGACTCACCAAAGCAAACGTCGGTTGGTCACCACTGTAACGCAAAATGAATCCAATTACTTCTTCGAAAATAAAACTACAAATATCTGCTTCAAATGTCCGAAAAAGACTCCTTTATTTTTATCATTTTAGTTGCTAGGAAAACTAATCCAATAGTTATAATTTCAACTTTCATATTTCACACGGCAATCTTGTATGAATTTATAAAAATTAAGAAATTTACATTTTCACGGCAATCTTGTGTCCGGTACATACGGGCACAAGATTGCCCGTATGTACCCGTATGCACGCTAAATGACTCCAATTATTTCTTCGAAAATAAAACTACAAATATCTGCTTCAAATGTCCGAAAAAGACTCCTTTATTTTTATCATTTTAGTTGCTAGGAAAACTAATTTAATAGTTATAATTTCAACTTTCATATTTCACACGGCAATCTTGTATGAATTTACAAAAATTAAGAAATTTACATTTTCACGGCAATCTTGTGCCCGGTACAAGTACACATTATCTTTTTTGAAGCAAATCGCCACATTGGTTAATAAAAATCCAAAAACTTCCCAAATTAGTTCGCCTTAATAATATTTTAAATATATAGTTAAAATTAACAAAAATATTTTAATTATTATTTAAATTTGAATAATTTTGCTTTTTACTCAATCGTATGACAACGCTACCACGCTAACGAGGCTAACTGTAGATATGGTAGATATCGTAGATATTATTCTTCATTAACTTTTTTTTGATAATTTTTTCAAAACTGTACACAAACTGAAATTCTAATTCAAATTCTTGACAAAAAACCCGGACTGATTGAACTGTTTTGAACTCAGTTCAAATTCAAATTCATAGTAAAAGGAACATTGAACTGTCAGTACAAGTAATATATTTTTTTTAAAAGGAACGCATTATTTTCAACTTTTCCAACTGCGCATGATTTTTACTGATTTAAACTAAAAATTCGTGAAAAAGGAACAAAGCTTTAATCAACTGGGAAAGAATCTATTGTTGCAACTACGCTACCTGGTACATACTAAGAAATTAAGTTAGTCAAATGGAGTTTAAATTTTATCATAATTCAAAAATAAAAATTTAATATATTACAGCTGTGCGGTGGATTGAGACCGCATAAAAAAAATCGCACAAAAATATATATTCAAAAATATCATAAATAGCTATGAAAAGTATAGTTCGGTCCAGATTGTACAAAAAACTCGACCAACCGCACAAAAAAAGTTTCATCGAAATAACATCACTCAAAACGCTCAAAACTTAGAAATTTCCTTAGAAGTTGCTTCTATAAACAAGATAAAGCATTAATTTACACGTAGAAACATTTTATTTCAATTTTCTAATATTATGAAAATTTTGAAAAATACATCTTTAATAAAATTAAATGATGCAATAACTTATGTTCTTTTGCAATGTATTGATTAAATGCTTAAAACCCGTTAAAAAGAACTTTTATCCAAGAAAGTTATTATAGTAATTGTTTAAGTTTCTTACTGTCTCGTGATTTTGATTCACATTATGCATTTTAATGGCCATTTTTTTAAAAACCGCATAAAAAATTCGCACAAAAAAGAGTTCAGCTGTTTTTTTCTTAAGCCTATATGAATTCTGTTTAATACTGCTTGTACGCACGAGGCTATTTTTACATGTGCCTGTAGGATATTTTACCATATAAAGTATCTTTATGATGAATCATATAATAAGTTCACGATATCATTTACGATATCACGTCTTCCATCAAGATCCATTTATTAGTTTTTGTCCGATGCGTACCTCATCAGACATGCAGACAGAAAAAAATTCGAAAATTTGGATTACTGAATTGATAACTAGCTGCAGTTCTACACTGCACCATTACAATTTTCAAAGAATAAGGTATTCCATATACAGACATCATCTCGTTACTGTTTTATTTTAAGTAATAATTTAATCATATAGACTTGTGTAAAAAATTTAATGTTACATTCATTCAATGTTAAAGTGTTTTAAATTTTATTTAAATTTCTTCAAATAATATATTTTTATAATTCTGGTCACACCGTACATTATTGTATGATAAACTGAATAAAAAAAATTTTTTCGTCAGAAGATTTAAGTAGCCTTGTTACGTTTCAGCGATGATCACCGATAACAATAACAAATGACATCTCCTCTGATTAATTCTATCATCGGCTGACCAAAACAAGTAGTTGAATATCCACATGATTACAGTACGTGGTAAAAAATGACGACTGTAGTGTAATACAAAGTATATAATTTTATAACACAAAAACAATTAATACATTGAATTAGATTATAATATAATACATACACAGTGAAAAAATTTGTGTTCTGCGTAAATAAAAACTAGTGGTTAAAATTTTTGTATTAAATAAGTAACCCAACCCTGTGTTAATATAACATTTAGTGTTCGTGTTAAATGAAAATATTAACACAAATTTGATTTAATAGAATAAAAATATTAATCTGTTTTGAACAACAAAAAATAACGCAATCTTTGTGTAAATTGGAAGAATGTCTGTAAGTACATCTGTTTTTTATGGATTTCCCACACAAAAAACTGGTTTGGCGCGCATTGACTACTTTAGTTAAGAGCGAGGTAGTGGTAACTGGTATAGCATCATTCGACAATTGTGCATTCAACAAAACATATGTATGTATTGAAGACAGAATATTTCAAAATCAAAAGTGTATTTCTAAAGTTAAATTGGTTTTAAGTATATAGATATTAAATATTGATTAAGTAAATTAATTAAAAATATTATATTGAATTTCTTTCTTTATTTCAGAATTTATTTCAATTAATTAAAAAATTATCGAATATTCGACGTTCGAGAACACATTCAATGGGCAAAGAAGATCAGGTCAAGAAGGAAGAGTGGTGGTTCCAATTTGTCTTCCATGTTCAGTTTGATAACTGTCTTCACAATTTTTGGGTATTGCTTCAACATTATTTTCATCAAAGATCAATGCACCAATATCATCGTCGAAATCTTTACAAAAATTGTAGAAATATTAAATAAAAAAGTTTAAGTACTGAAAAATTATTTTTTACTATTTCCTTTCATTTATATAATAAATAAATAGAAAACTACTAACTTAAAAAAAGTGTCAAAATATACCAACACATTTATTGAGTAAACTACATTCTAAATCAGTTAATTTTACGCATCATTGTGTTAAAAAAGTACACTAAATAATGGTTATATTAACATATTTACTGGTAAAATTATAACTTAGTAATTGTGTAAAGTTAACACAAAATGTATGTCCTTTTGTGTGTTAAATCATTGACACAAATCTTGTGTAAAGATTTGACACATATGCTTTATGTTAAAATAACACAAAAAATTGAGTGGACCGTTCTGGACATCTGAAATGTGTTCATTTCTATACAAATTTTTTGACTGTGTAGATTAGGATGTTATTTTATGGTATTCCGTATTTGCTATTGATAAATAAAACACTTTACTTTGTAAAGATACCACTTTTATGTTTCGGTTCAATATGACCAGTATCAAACAAATCTACCACTTGTTCGATAATGGCCATTTTGAAACGAATTTAATGTTTTCAAATAACGATTGGCCAATATTCATTGCAACGAACTGTCAGTAATATAATTTTTGTCCTTATGTTAATCTATGTTCAATATTCATACATATTGCAGACACTTTTTTCTGGCATTCAGTGGTATAAATTTGGTGATATGATGTCAATATTATCATCATGATCATCATTAGACATCATCAATAGTCGTACTGAACAAGCTAAATGATGTCAAATACATTATATAAATATTAATAACATTAATGAGTACTGCACTGATGAGTTGTTTAGCTGCATAGCGTATTAAGGTAGTTGCCTTGTGACATGCTAGTAGAAAAAATTGCAAACCAAAATTACTTTATGTCATTATTGTCTGTATTAGTGGATAGATGTTGATGATGTACTTTTCATACCAACATGTATATATGCCTGTGTATACACATTTATACTATCAAAGTTTTTTATAAAAATGTTATGGCATCATTGTTATTTACCCAACAAACATATTAAGTGGAATGCATATGCGTTTGGAGGGCTCTATTTTTTCACCTGTACAAGATAGACAGGTGCTCTCGGGGCTTTTTTGTAGAGAATTCGATTCTCTACAAAAAAGATCTTAACACTTTTTAATGTATCTATCACCGTTTTCGCTACGTAAGCGGTGAAAGGTCAAAAAACGCTATTCATTAATTTTCAATATTGTTTAAACAATATAAAAAAACATTTCCGAGAGTTCATATTTTGCACAAATGTTCTCCTCGGCAATCCCTACAAGAATTTCTTTTTAAATATTTTTTTTTATATCTATTCTAAAATTAATGTTTATTGAGATAGTGCTTAAAATTAGTGCTACTGGACTATTAGTACGTATATAATTTTCAATACATGATAATATTCTGTGTGACATACATATATACTGTATACAAGTAAATACGAAAAATTTGGGGAACAGGTCTACCCACACTGTCAACTTCCCATTGGGTGTCCTTAAAGACTAGAGACTACTACTAAAAAAAATTCACGAACGAACGAACGAACTAACGAACGCACACACAGACATCACGCTAAAAACGATATGGATTCGGATTCTTGTGACCTTGAAACGTGGAGATATATCAAAATTAGCGATTCGTAAAATCGGACCCATTACAGTAACTTCCAATGGGAAGTTAATAAACCAGTTATTTAATATACAGCGTTGCCAGACTGATTCGGTTCAGTTGCTTGAAATTGATGTATTTATTCAAATACTATAATTTCTCTGATGATATCTTCAATTCAAAACGATCAACAAATAATTCAAGTCTTAACTCAGAACAAATTACAAGGACAATCAGATATAGAATTCTTCTTTATACTATTAAAATTTGAAACTCTTCTGTCGAAAAGTTGAATGTCGAGGTAGCTACCTTAATATACAACCAGATATTCAATAACCACTGGTTCAAGAGCGGTTGAACATAAAGCCCGAGTCACCTTAAATTCCATTTTCTGGACACAGTAGCTGTTTTCTTGAGGTAAATAGTGGAGTCCGCTTCTTAGTTTAAAATGATTAACAAAATAATATTCTTCTCACCGGAACTTCAATTTTATATAGTGTTTTTATAGATGTAATTCTGTAGAAATTAAATGCTCTGTTTAAGTGGAGAAGTAAATAATAGAGAAAATATACCAGACTCATCAGTAAAGTTAGGTATTAAAAAACAGCAGAATATGTGACACGAATGCGGCAGAATGCTTGTTGTTGAATTTGAAAGCAATCTAAAATTGGTGGAATCTAAAATGTAAAAATTTGATGGCAATGCAAAAAAATGGTAGGCCCCAGTAATAAACCACCTTTTTAAAAAAATTTTTCTCCCCAAAAATAAGTGACGAACAAAATAAGCTCCTTTCTCTTTCCCTCGAGCTTCTACTACAACTACGGAACCCCCTCTTCAAGCCCGGGCCCCGGGGCTACAACCCCGGCTACCCCACCTTCTGGTCGGGGCTGGCAAAATCTATTTATTATTGACTATAATTGATTACTTATGTTCCTAGGTAGGTAGCTAAATTATGTACTTATGTTTCTAGGGAAGTTACATAACAAGTTACCCGCTAAAAAGATAAAATTGCTTAGGTGTCTAAAGGAACCCCCTTGTTACGCATTTTAGTTATGTTTTTTTTATACCTAAATAAATGAAGTACTTAATTTTTATTATTTGAAAAGGGCATTATCCAGATGGAGCGATTCAAAGTCTGACTCAAAGAAATTATTTAATTTTCATTGTTTGTTTGTGGTTTATTTAAATTTCTAGTTCTTACTATAATGACACATTATAGGAGTACGGCATTATCCAGAGTCACGGTACTTAAAGCTCTGACTCTATTTGCAAAAAACAGTTTTTGGAAACTTCAAAAAAGTCACAGATTCTTATAGGATTGGGCTGGTCCAATCAGCTGGATGGCATATTCCTTTCTATACAACACTCTGAATAAAATCTTAAACAGCTCTTGAACCATACTGAATACTGGGTTGTTATTTTTTGGTTTTTGCTTGGTTTTATACATATTTATATTTTAATTGTATGCGATGAATAAATTATTGACGAAAACAAAGTGCAACATTAAAATCACGAATGGCACTCATAAATGAAATGATTAAATATTAATAAATATTAATTTGCAATATAAAATTATTATTTAATTATCATATTTATAAAATGTATGTATGTACATATTGTACATAATAATGCAAGCTTTAAATATATGCGTATACAGAATGTTTCCAAAGTAGTGAAGTAGTTACTAAGGCTACAAAATAATAAAATTATTTATCAATAATGAGGTGAGTAAGAAAATAATGTTATGTATTATGTTAAGAAAAAGTTCAGGAATATGACAATAGAAAATTACTGTGATTTATCAAATTAGAAGTTTAAAATAAAAGTAAAAATACCGCTGCCCCAGCATCTTGCATAATACATCTAAAATTTCTTGGAGTCATGAGAGTCTCGAGATTTTCCTTCGGAACCCTAAAATAACATAAACTGAAATTGACTTACGCAATAATATACAAACAATACCTATACAAAAACTATATAGAAAACCGTGTCGCAACATCTTGTATAACATAACGAATTTCAGTTACGAAGAAATTATTTTTCCTCGATAACTCGCTTACCTAGGATAATGGTTCAAAAATGTATCTTTTATGACTTTTTCGTTGTTTGCATTAGTATAAAAAAAATTTTTACCAAACATCTTATTCTTTATGGGCATTGGACGTGTGTGGCTGAAAAATTGATCGAAGAACTTGGGAATCTCTTGCTCTCTGTTAGGGTTTCTAAATAATAAATTGAATTAAACGGAACTGCTGGGGGGAACTGTCCAAATTTGGCCAATTCTATATTTTTAGGAAATATAAAATTTGAATTTTTGAATTACGTACTATTTATTGACCCGATAGTGTATGACAGAAATTCATTGATCCAATGAAGGAACTATCAGTCCAATGCAAGGGAAAGTAAATATTATTATAATTGTTGTTAAATAATATTTATCTTACAATTAATTACTTTATACTAAAAATTAATATGCTGAAAGAGTGCGCTTTCCATAAACGAGTCTTTCTTTTTAACACGTTAAAGGATATATAACATACATAATAACGGAACGACCAACTAGTACACTATTTTGACGACTAATACACTTTAAATGGAATTGTTGACGCGGTACAGCGTTGTGTCGCAGTAAATAAGGTTTCTTTTACTTCATGTTGTACAGCGTCTACGGGCGCGTTATTAGCTTTAAATTTTTACGTTGTTATTGTTGCCGTGATTAAGTTTTTAGCTTCAATTAAAATAAACATTCAGTAATTTAATGTTTAAATTTCAAAATTATTTTTTTTTTATTTTTAGTAAAAACGAAGAACATCCTATATGAAAGCATAATGAGCAAAATCATGAGCATAAATAAATTAAAAATATTTTTGTTTATGTTATGTTAAATGAATTTAAATATATTTAAATATATTAGTTACAATTTTAATTAGGCTCTAATAGTTGGGTTGAAATAAATAATTATGGAAAATAATTAAAATTAAATTGATAATGATAACAAATAACAGCATTTTCCGTATTACGTTGCTACTAGTTCCCTACCAATTATAAAAATCACAATTTTCATTAATTACATTTCATATAATACCTATGCATATATTGCTCGAAATAATTAGAAATCGAATTGCATGTATATTGAATGCATAATTATTTTCTGATCAGTAATTATTTACTATTTTCAACTGATAACATTTAAACACACAACTGCACAAAAATTTCTGAATAAGGTTTTATGATATAGTTTAAGAAATTTAAACTTTTCAGATATCTTATTCTACCCCGTTTTGAGATCTTCTGATTCAAGTAAGCACTCTTCTATTTAAAATATGAAAAATATATTAGAAAATTGCTCGGAAGAAGACATTTTTTATCTTTAAAATTTTAAATAGTCTGTAACTCACAAGGCATTCAAACAGGATGATTTTTTTTTTAAAACTGCGGTCGACACCTTAATTGGACAATGATCAACAGAACGATGAGTTTGTTATAGCTCTAGGTCTAGCCATATTCCGGCCCAGGTTGATTGCATTTAATTGTACCTACTGCTTGACTCAAATTCGAACTCAAATGAGTCATAGTTTCTAAATAATAAAATTCAAGTATAGATACTGATATCATGCAAAAATCTTTTAATACGTGTTTTTCTCAAGTATCATATAGTAAATTTATAGTTTTGTAATCGTTGAGGATAATTAATGAGAGATAGGGCTCTATATGGGATGAGTTCAAATTATCCTCCTTAAGTGGTCAGGATGACTTTTTTTGACATTATTCCTTATACTCTAGGGCTCTAGACAATACATTACTTTGGTAACGGTGCTGTGACTATAGTTTGTAAATAAATTTCCATAAATTAAATGTAGCTAACAAATCTTAGTTATATTTTCTTCGATGTTATAACAGCTGAAACCATAGTTTGATATAATTATGTTATATCACTATTCCTTCGGAAAATATGAATACCTATATCTTAAAAAGCATTTTCTGAAAAAGAGTTAGAACGGTTCCAGTTAAAATATACAGTTAAACTCCAAGAAGCGTAACAAAATATTCCCTTCCTCTCCTGAATTGCAATTCTTGAAGTTCCAGTGATGGTCAAATAAAAATATATTTTGACGAAACTTTTATAAACAAAATAATTAGCTATAATGAAATTTTCAATCTAAATTTTATTAAAAATCTGAATACTTAAATGAAATCAGTAATTACCCTACGCTACCTATACTAATTAAAATTACATTTAATAACAAAACAAATTTTATAAATTTTATGTAAATAAAAATAGCATAAAATAAATAAATAACAATAATATGTCTTAAATACAATATTGCTTTAATATTGGGTTGTTGCAAAAGTCTTTGCAATAACTTGCAGTAACATGTAATGATACTTTCAATGACAAGTTCGTACATGAAATATATTAGTTGTTTAGAAAGCTTTTTACTTGCAGTTCTGTTTAGTTTTTGTTGTAATAATAGCCGGGAATTTTAATATTACGCGTGAATAACTGCATTGTTGTATACTTTACGACTTCCGTTCTGGCCTTAGAGCAAGTGAATCTTTTAAACGAATATGAAAAGCATTTGGTGAAGATGTTGTAAACCAACGAACGGTGTACTATTGGTTTGATAAATTTAAACAGGGGAATTATAGGCTCGAAGACGAACCTCGGTCCGGTCGCCCCGTGTTAGGCGATGATAACACACTGATTCAGCTTATTGAAGAGAATCCACACCTGACTACCCGTGAATTAGAGAGTTTCTTAGGCGATCACTTTACTGAATAATACTATATTTTTTTTAAATAAATGATTATAAAAGTAATGTTTACTTTTTGCAAAGACTTTTGAAACAACACAGTAATAATGAACATTAAAAAATTACAGTAAAATACTTCAACAATGTAGGTATAGAAATGACAGCAATCCGACTAAAACTGTTACATAACATATGTAGATAAATACATGTATGTAGATATATAATTGTCTTGAGTGTATATACGGACCGTTCGTAATCAATAGGAACGCGTTATATGAACACACACACATACTTAAGTAAACAACGTACGTGTATAAGCTAGGTGTGGCTTACCCCTCTCACTTGATGTTACTGTTGCACCTCTCGGAATGTGCAAAAAGTGGATTTTCTCTGTAACTAGTATTTGTTTCTTTGTTTGTTTTATTTTATTTCATTTTTAGCGTTTCGCTATATACAATAGCGTAACGCTATTAAAATTGGTCTGTGACTGCAGTGACTAAGAGGTGGTAATAGATAGATGTGTGTACAACATATCTTGAAACTTGGAATCTCAGAACTGGCGGTATATTATTTTATTCTGGCGGCTTATTTTTTTTCTATGAACGCTATATTTTAAGAAAAAAAAAACTATTAATGACATTTATTAACGAATTTAATATAATAATTAAATTAATTAAAAGAAAATTTTAATATCAAACTCAAAAACATAAATAAAATTTAAAAAATGCCTCCATTGAAATATATACGCTCTTGTCTGAAATGTCAGATTTATATTTTACTACTGTTTTACTATGCCTATCATTGCTATCTATTAGCCGATATTGTATATACACCAATTCTGTAAATATATATATTGGACAACATACATGCATACAATAGAACGCAGATACATACATACGATACATAGGACGTCTGGAAGTCAGTCAGTGTACTGTATTACATCAATATAACCTCCAAAAAGGGTGTATTTGTATTCGTGTTTTGAATTTGGAGAGTTAATAATATATTTAATAAAAACGCGATTAAAATATACTGACAGTATAGTGGTAAATGTAAATAATTGGAGATAGGAGGTGTGAATATTGTAAAAAAGTGACAACGCAAAAATGCATAACATTTCACAGGTAAGTGCTTTGAAACGAATCGTCTGAAGGTTAAGATCACATAACAATAAATTGTTATCAATTTTATTAGATTTCCTGCGAACAAAAATGGACGAAAGGAAAGAATGGACGGAAAATTTGGGAAAACCAAATTGGGAGTCTGTAAAAGCAGCTGTCCTTTGCTCTGAGCATTTTGCCAACGATTGCTATGAACGATGGTGGAATATAACTTCGAACGATGGTAGAAAGTTAGTGTTCCCAGAATTTTGAGTACATGGAAGAAATTTACCACTCCATCAAATAAAATTTGGAATTTGTATATAAGTAATCAGTTTTGTATTATAAAATTGGGACAAATAAATGACAAGAATTTTATTTTGCATAAAATTTGTTGTTAATATTAATATTACAATATCTGAACCGTCTTAATTGCTTTAACTATTGTAAATATACATAAAATTTTTTGAAAATGTCGTATAAGGTGGCAATATTAATAATACAATATCTGAACCGTCTTAATTGCTTTAACTAAATATACATAAAATTTTTTGAAAGTGTCGTATAAGGTGGCATAAGGCAAATTTACTGCATAAACTTATCAGGGTAGGATTAAGGAAATTTCAAAAATATAAGAAAATGATAAAAATTATATATGACCAAGATTCTTGAAATATAATTTATCAAATTTATTTGTTATTTATTTATTAGTAATTTATTTATTATTAAACTTAAATTTTTTTATTATTAATATATAATCTATTTATTAATAAACTGGTGTAATCTATTTATTAATAAACTATAAATAAATTCACCAAGTGCGTGTTTGACACGCATTAAATTAGGGTTGTTGTTGTTTTAACTAACAACTCCTCGTCCTAAAAAAATTTTCTAACCGTTGACTGGTGATATATGAGCGTGTCATCAAAATCTAACATTATACCAAATTTTAAATTTCTGTGCGTGATGAATTCGCAAAATTTGGATTTCGTAATCGTTTCAAAGGAAATTATGGGAATGATGAACCGTAATAAACAAGTATATGATACTTAAATTTCTTATATTGTACTTATAGTATATTTTATCCTAAGAATTGTGGTTACCTCTGGCTGTTGACTGCGAAACGCTGACATAATACGTGTTGTAAAATTGAATAAAAACTAAAATTATTACACTGAGAAAAAAATACAGTAATTTTTACTGAAATTTCTGGTAAAAAATTACTGAGCTCTCTGGTAATGCGGACATAAGTGACAGGCTAAGTAAAAACTACGATAATTTATAGTAAAATTTTAAATTACGCTACAGCTCAGTAAAAATTACCGTATTATTTATAAATAAGGTTTTTTTTATTTATTAATAAATAATTGAATTAAAATAGTTTAAAAGGATATGGATAGAAGGGTAAGCATTAAAATCAAATTATTAATATAGAAAAAAATTTTTGTGGTTTTTTATTATTTGTGGAAAAAAATATAATAAATTCTTTATTTGAAATATTACATGATAAAAATTTTTAACAATAAGCACACTATAATAATTTGTATAAAAACATATTTCAATTATAACCAAAAATTCATGAAACACAACAATTTTTTGTTTTAAATGGAAAGTCCAATACTTAAATAATAATTTATTATAAAAAAAAAAAAAAAAAAAAAAAAACACTTTATAAACATCCAATCACTATCATTAATATTGGCCAACTGACGAACCAACGGTTGCCACGGTTGCTGCGTCTGTAAGTCGTGTATTGTCTAACACGCATGCTCTCTGGGCCTCAAGGTTGCGTGGTGGTTGCGTGCTTGTTTTGTTTATTCTGTTCTATGTACAGTAGCCGTCCAAGATAGTCACTTCCGAGATAGTCACATTTCGAGTGAAGTAGACATACACATACGTCATACTATGTTTGCTCTTGTCTATACGCACATATGCGTCACATGTAATATTTGCTTACTCAGCACATTACATACCCGTGTACCTGCCGTATGGTACCTTGTGAGGTAGCTACCGTGTAATGTGTGTCGTGTGTGATACGTATGTACATATTATATTAGTCTAGACTTTTAGAGTGAAGCCATTGGTCCGGACATACATGATGACCAATTTTTTATAGTGGGCTCTAGCACACACTACGTCTACACACTCGTAGACCAAAATTTTTAAATTTTATTGCATACATCTATGCACATATTCTGCATACGTAATATGCAAAATTCAAATGCAAAATGAGTAACGTAAAATTCTAGAATATTCTAATCGTCAACTAGCAGAGATATCAAAAAACAAACTTCACTATTGAATTGGTCACTAAAAATGAGATTAAGCAGCACAGTTTGATAAAAATTCTAGAATGTTCTATTTGTTAACTAGCAAAGATATCGAAAAATCAATTACAGCATTTAATTGGTCATTGCAAAAGAGGCCAAACAGCCTATCTTGATAAATATTCTGGAATATTCTATTCGTAAACTAGGAAAGATATCCAAACACAGACGTCGCCATTGAATTGGTCACCTAAAAAGAGACCAAATAGTACATTTTGGTAAATGTTCTAGAATATTCTAATTGTCAAGTAGCAAAGATATTGAGCAATTGATTGTACCATTTGATGGTCCAACCAAAATTAAACTAATATAAACTAAATGTTCCATTTTGGCCCACATCCTAGAATAATCTATTCGTCAGTCAGAATTAGAATATTCTAGAACATTTATCAAAATGTGATATTTCGTCTTTTTTTTGATGACCAATTAAATATTACAACCGATTTTTCGATATCTTTGTTAGTTGACGAATAGAACATTCTAGAATTTTTGTCAAATTGCGCTGCTTAATCTAATTTTTAGTAACCAAATCAAAAGTGAAGTTTGTTTTTGATATCTCTATTAGTTGACGAGTAGAATATTCTAGAATTTTTGTCAGCTTCGGCTATTTGGCGTCTTTTACGCTGATGAATCCGATAGTGACGTTGGTTTTTCGACATCTTTGCTAGTTTTCTAAAAGTCGCACTTATATTCATTAATATAACATTCAATTCCGTTTATCTATAGAACTGAATTTTAGGTGTAAATTGTTTCTTAGAATAGTTTTGTTTTAAATAAATTCAGATAAATAATATTTACCAACCCCCCGCATAAAAGTTAGCCGACGCCCCTGATCTTCCAATTTTACGTACTTCCCCTTAAATTTGCACCGACCACTACGTACCATTGGATTTCTGGTGTAAGCGTTTACCCCACCTGACGGACCTCTATGACTTCCAATATAGTCACTAGAGGAACATTTGTGTGACTATCTTGGACGGCTACTGTAATATTTTGTATGCAGTGGTGCTGAAATACACACCGACTCAGTAAAAATTATTCTATGTCCGGTATAATTTTACAAAAAATTAAGTAAATTTTCCCGGTGTCCACTTGAAATTTTACTACCCCATCGAATTTTACGCAGCTGTATAGGAAAAATTCTTAAGGTGTACAGGAAAAATTTTCAAATGAATCGTAAAAAATAATGTTTGAAACGCATTTTTTATATTTTTGCTTAATAATTTCCTACGGACTGGTCACTTAAGACTCGTTTACCGGAGGCAGCTCAGTAATTTTTACTGGAATTTTTTCTCTGTGTATAGTTCACGAAGAAATATATGTTCATTAACATTTTATATTATATGGAATAAAAAAAAACTTCTTAGAATTCTTATTTTTGCATACATATGTGCTTTATTTCATTTTTTTGAACAGAATATAAAGCAGAATATTACGAATTTAATAGTCGGTTATCATGAGAAGTTAATATTGTATAAATGTGTACATATAAAATATAAAAAAATTAGTTTAACACGATTATAAACTATAGTTTTTCCACGTTTTTAATATAGGTATGTAGGTATACATTTTTCTAAGAATATTTCATACCTTTTAAATGAAATATGTATATTACACTAACTGGAGTTTTAATCTAACTGCCATGCCAGTGAGGTTTTATGCATTGCTACCTACGTAGTCGCATAATATCCATTCAACCGAATAACATTGGCAAAAATTCAAAAGGAACTTTCTTTGCATATTTTAATAACAGAAGAGATACGGTGGCGTATTCTAATATAAATTATATTATTTATTTTTACAATTCTACTAGTTTTGCCGGTAATGTGAATACTAATGGTATGTTTTCCAAACTTGATTTTAAAAGTAGTATATTTATTAACGTTTTTATCTTGTTTACCAGTTTTTGAGTAAAACTAGTTCGCTGCCGTCACAACTCGTAGCCAAAACTACGGAAGTTTAAAGGTATCTTGTTGAAAAGTTTATGTAGAGAGAGATTTTGAATTGTACATAATAGTATATTACGTGATTGATGTTGTAAGTTGCATATTACACACGAGCGAAAAAGTTACGCAAGAGCCACGCAGCGGCGAGTGCGTAATTTCGCGAGTGTGTAATTAGCCTTACGACCTAGTTCCGTACTACACTTTATCTACGACTAATATGAAATTCACATAAACGATAAAAATTTGGTAAAAATCTACAAATACATTAAAATTATGTAGTATTTGAGTTTTATTATAAACAAACGTAAACATTCAGTTCCTAGGTAAAATTTTTGTATAGATTCTAATATAATACGTATATCATGTATATCACTGTATAATATAATATAATATACAATAATATAAGAATTAGGCTTTGTTATTTTAAGTATATATGAATGTAAAGAGCCATTTTTTGTACAGCTGGGTATATAGCTGTATGTAAAACGTAGCTTACTTACAATTAGATAGTATTTTGTACAATAAACAAGCAATTTCATGGTAGTCGTAGACAAAAATAATTCAGAACCGACGTTGATTAAAATATTGTTTGCAGTTACAAATGTCTTCGACAGATGAAGCAGGTCATAAAAATTAATTATTTAGGATATATTTAGACTGACAAAAGCACATACTGTTCGACAGAAATGATACAAGCTCTTGCGTGATGTAGTTTTAGAAATCGATTAAGTGAATTTACGGACTACGGTTACACACTTAGAAGCAAAGAAACTGAGCAACTTCCCGATTTAGTGTTTAGGTACAATTATCTAGGTGACCACATTATTAAATAAATATATGTTTAAATCTATGGTGTTGAAAAAGATTCACTCACATTGTAAGATAGTATAATTGAAACCTGAAACAAAAATCATATATTTATGATATGATTTCTGTTTTTTTTTTTTTTGGGGGGGGGGTGTTAATAATTAGTTATGCCTCTCTGTATATGATTAGGCTGCGATAATTTTATGATGCCTTCTTTAGTTGGCATTAGTTACAAATTGTTTCATTAAATACTCTAAACCTAATTTTAAAAGTAATAAATACATTATTCAACGATACTAGTCATACAGTAATATGCTTATAATCACTGAAATAATCCGATTTAAACATAAAATTTGATAATGTTTTAATTTGTTCATATAACAGATTTGTAAATATCTGTATTGAGTTAAAATACAGTGAAATATAAAAATAATTATTATTGTATTTTTTAAATTTTAATAAAAGGCTAAATTTTCAAAATCTGTACCTGAAAGTTTATTTAAAGAATTTCAAAAGTTATAGCAATACGGTCAGACTATTATAGATACAGTGAAAATATATATTTTTATATAGGTATGTAAGAAAAGGCCGAGTTGAGCGACGGAAAAAACAACCATACTATGAATAGGCTTTACTTCTACCGTAAAAAGGAATTTAAGATTTGAAAAGAATTATCATCAATCTTCAAACGCATCTTACTCGAAACTCTTTTCAAAACGGTGGACATGATAACTCCAAACGCAAGTAATGAATTGATTTGAAATTTTAGACGCACGTTGTTTTGATATAACATACAATTTAGTTGATGTCACTTTTTGTTTAAAATTTTTAAATAAAATTGATTTTGGCCGTCTCTATACGACAGTTACTGTATGTATGCCTAGGATAATTCTATTTTATTTTATTATTTTTATATTGTATACCTACCTAGTAAGGCTATTTTATTTTAACGTCATTTTTACAATTTTGGATTCTTTTTAAATATTGATGATATTAATTTTTTTTTTTTTTTTTCTAATAAAATTTCTCTTCCCTGTTTTGAGACGTTCTCAATATTTACGATAGTGGATATAGCACGTCACTCAGAAACATTATTTTGGAACGATGTGGGCCATTTTGACTTATATTTCATAAAACTTTCATTTATTCATTTCTCCATTTACACAAATTGAATATCCGCTGATTCGGAAGACATGTAAAATATAATATAAAACGATGATATCATACTGTTTTCGAAACAACTTATACCTAAAGTAAAATGTTTATTCTATGTACTTCACATCACAATGTGTGTTGTTTAAAACTTCTTTTCAATATTAAAAATATCGGGTATATTGCAATAAATTTCATATTATATTTTATGTATAACTACTAGTACCATACTATCGTTGTGGTATATAGAAAATCTAAAGTACATACAAATGTGCATTAAGATAGCTTCCGGTTTACAGCAACTATTATACTGACATGAAGAAATATAACATACTCATAGATTTCACTCATTCTTAGTGAACTTTCCACATACAATATAGTATGTACTAAATATATCCGCCATTCTAAGTAAATACCATGCAGAGTTCTGTACACTATAGGTATGGAGGTTTCTGTACACATATATATAATAATAGACCCTGGGGGTTGATTTTATTTTGAATGCAGAAGAAGAAGGCGACAAGTTCTATACGTTATATTATGTACATATATCTTCTTTCAATGTTATAACGTCATTGTTGATGGCAATTCACACCATTCATCCTGTCGTTGTATCCCAATAGAAACATTATGTTGGTGCGGGAAAGAATGGAAAAATTGCACGTGAAGATTTTCATGACAATTTATTTTGGTATGTTTACAGTAGGTACGATAGTAAAAACGGAATCCTACGTGTAAAATTCATCTATTTGGTGTTTGGCATAGTTGGTAGCTAGAGTGAGGAGATAATCTCGCATGTATTGATATACAGGAAAATTTTTACACATACACTCCTGTGGTGATTGAAGTTGTGATCTTGGAATAGAATTGGAAATGTACAAGATACACCAGTAAATTCGTCATTATTATATATTCAGTGTTCATTTGACAGCAGATGGTGTTTAAAAGGATACTAGTAATGACATTTCATATTTAAAAAAAAATCGTCTGAACATTTTACAACTAAAAGTATCGGCGATAATAAAATTTCCCTGATGAGCGTTTGCAGAATTAACGTAGGTATGATATATAATTAATAAGTATTATTTCATTTATTTATTGTTAAATTTTGTGATGATTGCTTTCTTAGTAATTTATGAGAGAGTAAAAAGTACTAGGAGACCTCTTCGTGAGGGCAGGGCCGGATTAACTCTGAGTGCCGCCCCTAGGCACTGTGAAAAATGCCGCCCCTAGGCACCGTGAAAAATGCCGCCCCTACCTTTTTCTTGAAAAGAAGAAAATCTTAATTTTTCCTTCAAACTTTCTCTTAAAAAATAACTGATGAGCAAAAAAAACAAAAAAAAACCAATTACAAATTTTGCCGCCCTGTTTTTAAAATCTTCCGCCCTTAAAAACTGGCCGCCCCTAGGCCATGGCCTAGGTTGGGTTATTAGATAAGCTGGTCTTGCGTGAGGGTGAACAGTATTTTAAAAGTGGGACGTTGATGTGTGTTGTTGTCGAAGAACAAAATTTCTGTACGGTAAAATTCCTAGGTTTAGCTGGACAGACTTGTGGAATATTAAGTCACGCCAAAACCAGAAGGCCAACGTATAATCATTTTAAAATGTAAGTGTCCTGTTGAAAACTCTGGCTAATGTAAACATAGCGTTGCACTGATTCTATTCTTAAACAGGAAGTTTTGGAAAAAGTGTTTATAAAAAGATACCATTATTTTTGAACGAACTATCAGCTCTAGCAGTTACGGTATATAATTCTGGATCATGTTGTATCATAAAAAAGCACCTAATTATCACTTATTATTTTACAGGATAGGTTTGTATTTTTTTCAAATTTTATGTATATACATATATAGGTATATAGCAAAAATTTATTGTTTGGAAATTTAATGAGGCGAACTGTCAATTAGCTACGCTTTTAAGGGCAGCATTTTCGAAAAATTAAAGAGAAACAGAAAACTTTTAAAATTGGCTCATTTGTGTTATGGCGTGGTATGTGGTATTAAAAAATACAACTGACGAGCAAGAAAAAAGGTCGCTGTTCTCACCGGGGCGGAATTTTTTTTTTTTTTCCCGGGTTGATATAAATGCTGGAACGGGTGCTGCTGCGCTATCGTGTTTTTGCCAACTAATGCTTCTTCGGGTTAAATTTCTTTTATAGATGACAAATTTAGGTTTTAGGAAACATAAATTTATTCAGAAAAAATATATAACTTGAGTGTAATATGATGAGACAATTTAAGGAATAAACGGTATATTTCAGTTTCCGAGGTATCCTTCCATTTAAACAGTAGAGTGCTATGTAATTTTTATTTTCAGTTCAATGGGAAGAGCTTATAATAATTATAATATTTACTACTATTTACAAGTCAAATTCAAAATAAAAACGCTTAGGCAAAATTTTATCAATAATTAACTGAATGTTTAAAAAGAATGATTGTTGGGACAAAAGCTCTAGTAATATAAAATTATAATGTTATTAGTAATCAGCTTATGCCTTACGAAAACATTTATAAAAATATCTATATTTTAAAACAAAATATATAAAGTTCATTAAGCTCGTGACAAGCTCGTTTATCCCCATGTTAATTGCCCTTGATGGCACCAAGTATTCAATTACATTAGAGAAGTGATTTGCAAGTTCCTGTAAAAGTATAAAGTTTACGTTATCTTCGATAATACAGTAGATGCCCTTAATGATATTAAAGTGTTACATCAGTAGCGGCAGTAAAATTGCGTAAAAAGCTGTATCTTTACTTCAGCTTCGCTTTTTACACCACTATAAATTTTTCTCTGTCACATTTTACCACTTTTAAATAATTGCAGGAATTTAAAACAAAATTGTTTAATTTCTTTTGTTTAGGCTGCCTGCAGACTGATAAAACAAAAACGCCTTTATACAAAACGTTTTTGACTAATTTTGTTAGAAGTTGTTTTCCTTATACTTTTAATATGAGTGCACACACATTGGTACTTCAAAACAAAAAAACATTATAAAACATATTAAATCACTATAAAACTGTTTTAAACAAAAAGCTTTTGGTTTAAGTTGTTTTCGCTTGATCAATGTATTACAAATGTTTTTTCATCTAACAAAATGTTTTGTATAAAAGCGTTTTTGCTTTGCAAGTGTGTTTATATGTAATTACTACAATCAAACGTTAAAAGAAGAAACATTTTGTTAGAAGCATAAACATTGACACTTGCTTTATTCAAAAACATAACAATACAAACATTCCAGGTGTTTTATAGATTTTTATTTAACGTACATATTTTTTTTTTTTAAATGGACGTAAATACTGAAGAATAATTAGTTTGGTGGAAGCAAGACCTGTGGGATTTTATGATAAAAGAACGTCATAATCGAGAACTTACTGATAAATTATAGTTGAAAATTTCAATTGAAATGTAGTCAAAAGTGTTAGGAATTAGAAAAATTAATCAGTTTTATAGGATCTTTACCTAATTTAAAAATAAATTTTTTCAGAGTATTTTCTTTAATTTTTTTTTCTTTTTTAGGATGTATCCAATAATTTCTTTCACATTGTATTAAATTCATTTGTAAATATGTTCAAAGACATAGTATATGACAACACACAAATAATGGACACTCTGATAAAGCAAAAACGTATTTGCAGAAAACGTTTTGTTCTACGACAAAACATTTTGCTTGATCAGTGTGCGCTAGTATGAAGCAAAACGTTTTTGTTTTTAAAGAAAATGTTTTGTATAACAACATTTTTGTTTTTTAAGTGTGTGTCGAACTATTTTAACATTAGACAAAACGGTTTGCTTTACAGCATTTTTGCTTTATTAGTGTGCAGGCAGCCTTAGTACGCAAATGATTTTATTCATAAACGGAATGGAATGACATTACTCAGATTGACATTATTCAGATAGAACGATTCAAAATAATCTCACTCGGGTCAAAAGTGGGCGTGAGGGGAGTAGAACCTCCGTAAACGAACAGCATTATTAAGAGTGGAACTATTAAGATCTTGTACTGTATAATATCTGAGTTAACATAATATGCACAGTATTTACAACTACATTCAGATTTTAATAAATTTATATAAGTCAAGATTCTTATAAAATGAAATTTCGAAATTGATTTTTTTTCTTAAATCACTCCAGCTTTGTTTACCATATACATATAGTAGGTACATACAATAAAAATATGTTTGTATGTGTGTAAAAATTGAAATGTAAAATCCAATATAATCACACTGAATGATGCAATTGTGTTAGCTTTTACTACTGACAAAAAATTGTTTTGTTGTATATGACGTACGGAAATTACATTTCACTGAGAAAAATATTTCACCATTGAAATAAATGAATTTTTGTTCAATTCATTTACTCGCGTTCAACAATAAAAGCCAAATTGAAATTTAGTTAAGTTAAAAAAATAAAAATAAAGTTAGGATATAACTCGTGATATTAAATATATGAATCGGGAAAAGCAATAACAAAACCTAGTGATGAATTATACTGTTTATTTTGGATAATTTAAACGACGATTTTAGAACATTTACAGTTTGAAAGTCAGTCCAATTTTGAAACGTATTACTTGGTAATTGGGGTCTTATAACGGCAACGATATGATTTATGTTGATTTTTAAAGCGTCAATTGCTGGAAGTTTGTCAGATTATTCAGAGATTTTTATTTTCTTAAAAAAAAAAACTTGCCTTAGACCACGTATTGTAAGGGTCAATTCACTGTGGATAATTTTTAGGGAAAATTATTGTTATTTACTAATTTAAAAAAAAAAGTAAATAAATAAATTTTTATAAATTTCGGCAACTTAAAAATGTTCTAGCAGTGTGAACTTATTCGTAATAACTTCTCCATCTCTGCATTATCTGACACAAATACCACATCAAAGATCAACAGTTTGTTATTTTTGATGTCCATATCAATACGATATCCATATCAAAATTTTATCACTTACTATTACATGGAAGATTTGTATTTACTCGAATAAATTGGTGTTTATATATGATGAAAATTTTTTGCCTAGTAGGTACCTACTGTAATTAGCAGAACGGTCAATTAGCAACAATACGACACTGAAGTTGAATTATTTTTAGGTTGACAGTTCTTCGAGTTAAATTGCAACAAATTTTTGTTGCAGGAAACACATAAGAAAATTCCCCTGTCGCAGCATCTGCATAACATAGTGAATTTCCAAAGACTGGACACTGGCGGATCTCATATAACAACTTGTATCCATCTAAAATAGTTTAGCTCTCTAACAGTGAAAAAATTTTCAAAATCAGTTGAGTAGTTAATTTTTGGCACTTTTTCGGTCTCCAGGACCCTAGCGGATCTCATATAGTATAGCATATATGTATTTAAATGAAATTTAGTTTTTAAAGGTGAAAAAATTTTCAAAATCGGTTGGGTAGTTTTATTTTTGGCACTTTGGGACCGACGGACCCTGACAGACCTCATACAATATAACTTAAATTCGTTCAAAATAGTTTATCCCTCTAACAGTAAACAAATTTTCAAAATCGGTGATGAACTCATTAGAGCTACTCGGACTTTTGATCGGGCGATTACAGTCTCGTCAATTTTAATCTCTTCAATAAAGTAATAAACCTTTTTTCATTCCTTTGGTTACCTGATAAATAATTGTTTTATTACTGGAAATACCCAGTTTTATTCAAATTATTTTAAAATAGAAAACAAATATGTATAATATAAGAGATAATATATATTATATATTTCAAATATAAAAGGGCGTTTGTTATTATGAACTGTATATATTTTACTATTGCTATTATTTTTCTACATTGAAATAATTTGAATAAAACTGGGTATTTCCAGTAACAAAACAATTATTTACTTAAGAAGGATGAACATCTTTTATATTTGTAGCAAAATTGGTAAAAAAAAAATTAGTCAAGTGCAAGTCGTACTTCCGCAAAAAGTTGTTATTCAACATAAGAATTGATGTAACAATCACGGTGACAAGGTTTTATCCCTGATAATAATTTTATTTCTGATAACGAAACATTAAAACCAGTGCTTCGTAATGGTAGGAAGTATCAATTTTTAAGGGTGTTTACTGCATTAAAAATGTATAAAAAGATATATTACAACCGAATACCCATTATAAGACTAATTATATATATTACCCTATATATATATATATATATATATATATATATATATATATATATATATATATATATATATATATATATATATATATATATATATATATATATATATATATATTTATTTATATTTATATATATACGTAGGGTGCGCCATAAGTTCTCGGCCTGAGAATTAAAAAATACAGAGAGAACAGTGAAAAGAATTTATTTTTCTATATAACCTCGCTCTATTTCAATACACTTATTATAAGGTGGGATAAGCATCTCTATGCCTTTATAAATAATAAGAAAATTCTTTGTGGTAGCGATTCAACAAGAGCGATGTTTTCGGAAGTGATCGAATCTGCCGGACGCCCAGAATGATCATCGTCGTTGAGGGACTCGTACCGCAAACGAAACCTTTGGCACGGCTTTACCGTATACACCATCGAATCTGTCCTTAATTTCTTCTGGAGTTTGTCCTTCTTTTGTCAGACATTTTATGACTACACGATATTCAATTTTTGAAACGATCGACATATTGAGTTTACACTTTTACAACAGAATAAATAAAACACAGTCATGTAAACTCGTCCACTGCGTTTATGATTACTAGAGACTTAATACTTTCTGTGAATATAAATCACGTCACCTTTAAATAAGTTTAATCATGTTAGGCCGAGAACTTATGGCGCACCCCACGTATATATACAAATTTTTTTGAACCTCATTTTCGGTTTCTGGAGGCCTCAAAACAAATTTCTGCCATAGTCCCGGTCTCAAGTATTTTCATGGCACCCGCTGTAATAAGTGTATTTCCAAAAAGGAAATTCACTTAAAACTGATTTAAATTGCACACTAGTGTTCCCAAAAAAATTTTAGAACGGGAGAAATGTTTCGTGTTCAAGAAAGTTTGGAAAATACTGGCTTAGAACTTACGACGGAGTACTTATACTTACGACGGAGAATATTTCTTTCAGTAAACTAGATACTTTTTTTTATATTTTATGTCGGTGTCCTCTGCGATATAAGCTCCAGTTACGCCATTTTCTACCAATTTTCTCAGTGATAAAGCTTACCTAAGTAGTTTTGCTAGGACGTTGTCGCTTATTTATGACAGACTGTATTGTTAATCTCAGGCCAATTTTTTATGTATTTCTCAACCAGAAACAGCACCAGAAGTTACTTGAAGTAAGACACATATATTGAAGCCAAATCTGATTTTTCTTTTCAATGTTAGTCCTGATAGCAGAGATGGTCCTAAATAATACCTGTATAGGTACAACACAGCTGCGGACTTTTTAAATACTTTTTATTCTGCACAACTGAAACTGAACGTTCTTATTTTTCCAATATACTTATACGGGATCAATGGAGACTTCGTAATATCATGTCAGTTTAAATTTGTCTCTATGGTCACGTTTCATCTATAACGTATTAAGAATACCTACCTAAAAATGTAACACAATACAAAAAATTTATTGTAGATGCTTTTCTCACAATTTATTTTTTCAATAAAATTTCATTTGTGGTGAATTACACATATATGCTTGAATAGAAAGTAGATAGCAAAATATGTCAATTATATCAGCAGGTATCATATTTTTCCTTTTTATCTACGTTTATACTTCTTTTAAGTCCTTCTGAATATACCGCACTTCTAGAACATATACTGAAAAAATAGTAAATATAATACTTAAAATGTGCGGAGACTCTTACAACAAGGAAAGAAGGACAACAAAGAAAGAACAAGGAGAGACTGAGAAATAATAACAAACGTTAGGGTCAGGTTATTCATTAGGGTCAAGTTTACAGATTTTCATTTAATTTATAATATTAGAGTAAGCTTAGTATCTTGACTGTTTCTGTAACGTCTATTTAAACTTTTCACTCGTAGTGAAATAACTTTCAATTAAATGTGTAAAAGATAATTACATATGTAAATTCATAAGATTTTAATACGAATTCTACATACACTGAAAAAATTTTTAGTTGCCACAGCAAAATAATTTTATTAAATATAATTGTTATAGAGAACCTGCGTGAATTTTGAGTTACGACACTAGCATTAATGGTGATTTTTAGCGTTTTTTACGTGAGAGTGCTATATTTAGCATTTTTTACGTGAGAGAGTTTAAACACATCACCCTCCTTCTGGTACAGTCGGGTAAAAAGAAGCTTCTACATATAATTTTTATTAAAATATGGACTATCGACACCATAAAATGTAATTAGGTTACTGTTAATTTAATAACCCAATGATATAATACAGATATTATTTCTGATGAAATTGTTAACTAAACTTTTATATGATATTCTTTTACAAGAAAATAAATAAAAGTACCCACACGACACCATATATAACACAGACGTAGCTATGGCTATTGTTTGTACTTTTGTAGTGGTATGCCCGAAACTTTGTTATTGTGGTAGATATGTGTAATAATAACTAGTTGCCCCAATTAACCTTTACAACAAACGTTTCATTTCAAAAAGTTTGTTATGTCAAGTGTCCCCAGTGTCATCCACATATTGTAGTAACATAACTTCAAAACACATATATGTGCATGTATGACCGTATATTGTATACTGTTGTGTCTTATGTGTCTAACACTTTTTTTTTATAATGATATTATTCATATTTGTGGAGTGAATATTCAAAACGTGTTTTGTCACAAATTCAAGACTGAGTTAGGCACATCATATGATTCTTTTCCCTGATTTCTGTCAGACTAGAGAATTCAAATACTAAAAAAAGCTTTCTTATTTCATTAAAATTAAGTAAGAAAATGATGAATTTATTCAAACCGCACATTTTCCATTACTCACACAATGTTTTGTCCAATGACCAATGGAAATTATCCGACAACATGTTCTGGTTGACTCACTGAGGCCCGATTTACATTAATACTCTGCTCTTAGTACGATATCACTACGCTCCCGATTCGATAAAATATTCTTACACAATAAACAATGAGTGTATTCATATCATCGCTCTGATATCGGTGCGATATCAGTCACGGATCGCTCCGGGTCCAATGCCACTCCAATATCAATACCACTCATGTAATATTTTATCGGAGCGATATCAGTCTTGTTATGGCTTGTACCTATAGTGTAAACACTTTTTTGATTCCACTCCACTCCGCTTGTATTCAGTTGTTATGAAAAGATATTATATATCGAACTGAGACCGAACTGGGAGCGTACGTAGAGTGGCATTATAATGTGAAAAGACAACGAATAAGTATCAGCATGATATCAGCACTGTAATGTGAATACAACAAGATTATATCGGAGTGAGAGTGGAGTGGGAGCGTACTGAGAGCGGAGCGTTAATGTAAACCGGGCCTTAGTCTCGTGACCGACAAAGATGTCAAGAAAAGTGACGTGTTACGTAGTTAAAAATATTGTTGTATGGTATGTAAAACTAACATTTATGCTTGATATTTCATTAATAAGATTTACATATTAACTTTAGTTAGTGAAGAAAGATTTTCGATTATTTTAATTGTGTGCTTTGTTCACGAACCACGACTAAATAAATCAAAATATGTTTTGTCCAATTGGTCTGTTGAAACAGTATTTTGTCCATCATATAAGAGAAAGACATTTTAAGAAAAAATAAATTTTAATTGTAATACAGTAATTGCGGTTTACTTGAGTCATGTGGTGTAACTTGAGCCCAAAACGGAAAAAGTATTATTTTCTGTTTTGTGCTTATATTAGTCAGTAGTAGAAGTAAGTTAGATGTTTAGCTAATAGGTAACAGCAGTATGTTTACGGTGTTTAAGTTTAGGTAGTTCTGAAAATTGACACTAGAGGTGAGGCAAGTGTTGTTTACTCTCTGTTTGAAATTGATGTTTTGCTACATTGCTAACTTTTGACTGTAAAAATAATTGTGATAACCTACAAATGAAGGTAATTGTATAATTTTAATATTTTGTTCATTACTAAACTAAATTCCGATATGCTCATATGCCAACTATTTCCTTAATTTTTTAAATTAAGGTTTTGATAAATCAGTAAAATAAACTTAAAAGTAGGGTAGCTTGAGCCCATTATAATTTTGATATAAGTTGGTGCAAAACTACAGCAAAAATTCCCAAAAGTCCCAAACCGTTGGACAAGTTCGTTAACCAGGCACGTTCGATGTCCAAAACATGTTATTTTTGGAAATTTTCGTGAACTTTTTTCTAAAATTTATCCTTATTCAAAAATTTTTACATTATTGAAACGAGGAGAAAAAATCACACAAAAAAGGTCTTTTAACTATTATTCTATGTCAACTAGTTTCCGAGAAAAACTAATTTTTGTAAACGGAAATTCGCTACGTTATGCAGGATGCTGCGATAAGAGTAATGAATAAGTAAAGTTCCTTATATGTTTGTATAATGTTTTAATTAGTAACCAACATGCTACATGGTCTCAAACTGTTTTCAAATGAAAATCACCTGGAAATTTAGGTTTGGGCTCAAGTAACACGATCTTGAGGTTAACTTGAGCCCAAAATCTAAAAAGCTATAAAATTTATGAGCCATAAGAGAAAGATCCATATTATATAATAAACTAACCGTAGTCATATATAGATTAATATACTGAATTTCCTATCCCAAATAAGTATAACAGTTACGCTCAATTTTTGAAATTATCAGATGATTTGCAAATCTGGGCTCAAGTAACCCGCAATTACAGTACATAAAAAAAAACATAAGCTGATAAACGTAAATCCTTAAATAATGCATTGAATAGTTTTTAGTGATTTTCCAACATTTTAGTAACTATGACAAAATACGTTTTAAATATTCACTCCACATTTCTACATTCTCATTTCTTTCAAAAAAGAAAAATTTTTTATTTGAAATGAAGAGGACTTTTAGAAGAAATTGTTGTTGAAGGGTTTTTTGTTATTCAAGTCATTTGTTTTCTTATAACAATGAGGAATTGATGAAATTCAAACTGATAATAAAATACGGATTGCCAGAAGTAATTTGATTTTAGAACTTACGAACTATTTATCTTGCAAACTTGAGTACTTATTCATGTACTTAAATTTTTGATAAAATTATTTATTATACACTCATATTAGTAATTTTGTTTTTTCTTTCTAATCATACATACTTACATAGGATAATGAGTTAAAGCTATTGATGGAAAAAGTTTTTAATATTTACACTGAAAATTAATTAACAGTTGCTTTTTTAATTTCATAGACAGAACAATTTCACTTTAATAGTTTTAGCGAGTTTGTATTCTGGAAATTCAACTATTAGAATGACTTTCATGGTAAGATTTAATTATGACTGGCAAGAGAGACTATGACAGAAATTTGTTTGAGACTCCTAGAAACGTGAAATTAAGTATTTATGAATTATTTGGTGTATTAGAAAAACCTTTTGAATTCTTAAGTTTCTTTGTGAATTAAATTTAACCTAGAAATTTTGTATAAAATATATCAAATATGAGTAAATATAATATTTATATTAAATAAACACTTCGTAAAGGTTTCAAAGTATAATATTTTTTTTTTTAAATCCAATATTTTTACTTAAATTTAATAAATGACTGAAAGAAAAGATTACGCAAACGGTATGAAATATTTACCAAGAAAAGAAAGAAGAAATTCTGTAAAAGAATCAAGAAGTAATAATCAAAAAGAAAATTGTGTATGCAAGACTTTTCATTACACGAATATATGTATTTTCTATATTTTACGATACGCATGTAGATACGCATTTAGATACACCATTGTGCAAAAAGAGACTAACATGTAGTTCTATAAAGTTGCCAATATAGTAATGATTTTCTGAGCTGTTGAATGTGAAGACCATAATCATTAATATAATTTGTAAAGAAACATAATTTTCAACTTTTTTCATTGATAAATTTCTCTTATTCGAGTGCATAATTAGAGTGAAATTGAAAAGAAAGTTTGATTAACTTTTCATACCTTCAATAATATATATATATTATGAAAATTAATTGACCAAATTAATTTCCATTTGCTTTTAACTTGAGCATTGAAGGTTGATAGAATATTATTTCACGATTAGTTTTTGTATTGAAGTATGCAATTATAATTTATAATAAAAAAGTTTTTGGTTCAAAATTTCATAATTAAATTAATGTTTTCAAAAATAAAACTTTGTAGATTTTAAGTTGTCTTAACGTCAAAATATGGAAACTAATGAAGTAGTTCACATTATCAGTCACCCCACTGTTCAGATACATCCATATTCCGTTCGGTTAAACATTGTCGGAGAGAATGTTTTGACGTAACTGAATTGAACGTTTGAATGTATAATGTGAATTAAATTACAACACATCAGCAGGTGGAAGTTTGTTTGTATCCATTGTAACAATTAATTATGTAACAATTAATTTTTATTTGTATTTTTATTATTTCAGATATAGATTTGAATTTTGTTATTTCGAAAAAATTACATCAATAAAATTTACTTTAAAAAACAACTATTTTTTCTATTAAATCATCAGCTTTCCTAAAATTTTTTGTAATATTATGCTTTATTTTATCAAGTAAATCGTAAAACTGACTTACGATATTCTAAATCTATATACATAAAATAAAACTATAACGATACCTTTTCTGTACATGGAATATTTTTTGAAAGTTGTACTGGTATCGTAAACAGTTATCGATGTTGACATCAAAACAGCGATTTTTAAAATTTTTGTCTGCCTGTCTGTCTGTCTGTTCACGCATTACACAAAAACTACTGGACGGATTTTAATGTTTGCTGTGATGATAACTTATTACCTGGGTCAACATCTAAGATACTTTTTAATCCGGAACAATGTCTCATTCCCACGGGAAAATATAAAAACCATTTGCGCACACATTACGCAAAAACTATTGAACGGATTTTTATAAAATTTGGTCTGATGTTAACTGGGTCAACCTGGGTCAACATATAAGATACTTTTTATTACAGTAAAATGTCTCATTCCGTCGGGATATGGAAACCATTTTAAACAATGTGCATGCATTACGCAAAAATTATTGTTCTGTATAATTATTACACTTACATATACTTTTAATTGATTTTATAACAATGCGTCGCGCAAACGATGTCGCGGGTACAGCTAGTTATTTACAAAATTTAATTTGATCATCCTTAAGAACTCAAACAAAGTGTGTAATTCAACTATATATTTTATTTTTTTTAAACATTTCGTGTACCTAAACTCTCTTGATGTGCATTTTATTTATTTATTTTTTTCATCATCAAATATTGTTGACATAATAGCAAACTTAATTGGCCACTTAGACATATTCGCTAACTATATACCTACTTAACTAACACGGGACTGAGGCTGAACTGAAAGTGTGAATGCAAATAAAAATTGCCGTTTTACGTTAAGTTACGGTAGTTAAGTTACAGTAGTTTTTGAGAAAATTGAGTTTGAAAAGTTACATCACTCACACATATTTTAGTTAATATCTCAAAGAAAAATCAAGGTTAAGGGTCAATGACTCTATATTTGGTAATCACTTGGGGTACCAATTTTACTATACAGGGGAGACTGGGGTAAAGTGGCCAGTGGAGGTAAAGTGGTCATTGGCCTTTACTCACCGGAAACCACTCCAATCTTATGGCGAAGTTGAATACTAGCTTGTAGACAAGCCATTAGAATTCTATTAAAACGATAATGACCAGTTTCCTAGATTGTATGAATTATAACGAATTTTCTGAATTTTCGAGTATTGATGTAAAATAAGTTTTAAGTTGTATTCTCATTATTTTTTTATTAATTACGAATACAATTTTTTAATTGGGATAGCTAAAAACCCTGTCTAATCACTTTTTAAATAATATAGTTATCGATGAATCAGAAAAATCTTTTTTGAAATTAGTTGTGGTTTGCCGAAATGGCGTTTAACGGGGTAAAATGGCTAGGCTTATAATGAGTCAAAGTGGCCAGTGTTTCCGATCGCTACTCAAATTGAATTCTTAAAATATTTTAACATATAATATTAAATTCAGAATTTATTTAGTTCTTTATATTTTATAAACAAATAAATTGCCTGAAATCAGTTTTTAGGGTTCCGAGAAATAATGTGAAAAAGAAACCCTTATGATGAGATTTCAATGTCCGTCCGTTAATATATAATAATTTGTATATAAACATGTTTATTACTTCAAGATTTCTTTTTGGCTTAAAATGGGTACCCCTGGCCACTTTACCCAACATAGTGGGGTAAAGTAGTCCCTTTACACATGTTGCGAAAAATAATAATTGCAAAAATACCTTGCAAGATATTGTTGATATATTGATGGTTATTGGTTCTGCACTAAAGCAACTATATTCTAAATACTTATTAATCTGTATTTCTTTTCAAATAAATAAACTAAACAACATTTTGTCTTAGAGCGGGCACTTTACCCCAAACTCTCCTATATTATTACAGACATCGGCTATGGGTTGGGGGCCATTTCTCTAGGCTTGTCTTGTTATACCCTTTACTGTAAAACTTCCTACCAAAACTTTTCTTTGAAACGTATTGAAAACAAGAACATATTATAACAACTAGTTACGTACATTTTGTTGTGCATTTTATATTTAACCGTAGAGTACTACAAATAAAAAGGATGAAAAAACACCTATGCGTTGTTATATTTGTGTAATTTAAAAGGGGACGTGGAGAGTTTTTGCTAAGTTTTCTTGTATGCATCTTCAGTACTAATTGTGACCTTGTCCTTCTGTCGTTTGTTATCTATACAATTCAATTTTCTCTTGAAACATCCTGTATAATAATCTATGGTTAAATATGTCAAGATTTTCTTAAACACTTTACCGTACATGTATATAACTAACGGATATGAAATGAGATTTAATATTATGATGCGACTGTCCAATTTGTTTTCATTTTTCATGCGCAGATCTCTTCATTTTCAAACCAAACAAACACATTATGATATAGTATTATTACCAGTCAGTTCGTCAGTCCCACACAATTCAATTTTTCACAATTCCTTTGTGGTCTTATATAAGTATTTATCTTGTTTTATACATATGTGCTTTACAATTCGCCTATTAAATATGTCCAAACAGTGATGTTTATTTCTTATACAATGTAATTTAATCAAATACTTAACATTCGAAATATTTATTTTTCACATTCCAAAAGACGAAAATATTTCCGACGTCACTTTTCTCCAGAAAATAAAATGTAAAATTTCAACTCGAATTTTAAGTTTTACCTCATTTTCGACAATATTTTCATATTTTCTAAAATTAATTAATTAAACAAATAACTTATTGTAGAAACAATTTCTAGTGCTTAGGAAAATATATATTTTAGTTGCTTCTACTCAATGCATATAAACTAACACACAGGATCGGCTCGAGGGCAGGATAGACGTTGTGTTTCTGAAAACTCCTCACCACTGACTGATTTTGTAAAAGCAAGAACTTAATATGATTGTATGTATGTATGTACATATATCTGAATTGTATTCAAATTTTGTTACTATATATTCTGAAATCTATGTTGACCCTAACAATTAAACTGTTAACATTGTATCTACAAATAAAATATTATTTCACCTACCGTTAGTTAAAATCAATTTAACCCTTCCGTAATTTTATCAAGTAACTGTACCAAAAATAGTAAGGTTACCGTGGTTCCGTAGCAAAAGTAATAGTGTTACAGTGGTTCTATTCCAAGAGTAGTAAGGTTACAGCGGTTTTATACCAAAAGTAATAAGTTTACAGCTGTTCTATAACAAAATTAATTCTGTACCAAAAAATAAATTAAAAGGAAAATTAATGTAGTTCTTTACCAAAAGTAGTAAGGCTGCAATTGTTCTATACCAAAAATAGTAAGGTTACAACAATTCCTTACTAATTTACTAGTGATGAGCAAATGCAAGACCAAGACCAAGACTTGGCAGTCTTGGTCTCGGTCTTGTTCTTGCATTAAGAATCTTGGTCTTGGTCTTGCTAGAGGAGTTTGAGTCTTGGTCTTGGTCTTGGTCTTGCAAAATGCAGTCTTGGTCTTGGTGTTGCTAAAAAATCTCGCACTTGCATTCTTTTATTAGCGAATTTTTTCCTTCTAAAATCAGAATTTTCTCTGTTTACGGTATTAATTATACTTTCAAACTATTTAAATACTTTAGCAAGAATCTTGTTTTTTCTTGCTTTTGTCTTGATCTTGCTCACTTGAGTCTTGGTATTGGTCTCGCAGCCATACTTATAGTCTTGGTCTTGGTCTTACTCTTGGTATACATAGTCTTGGTCTTGGTCCTGGTCTTGCAAAAAATGCAAGACCAAGACAAGACTGCAAGACTAAGACTAATTTTACTCATCACTATAATTTACGGAAACGAAATAAAATCGATCCTATAAAGAAGCATTTTTTTACCATGGGGGTAGGAGAGAGATCTCTTTGTTGAAGGTGTGATTTAGAGGACAAATTCTGTTTGCACGTTTTATGTGTTGTTGCGAGTAATTGTCCTCCTTGCGGTGTTGAGTATCTGGTACCACTAATATGAGTTCCGTGCAGGGCCGAATCTAGGGGGGGGGGGCAAGCCGGGGCACGTGCCCCCTTCTAAGGTTTTAGGGGCGCCAAAGTGGTGAAAATTTGTTTGCCACAGTAAAATTGAGAAAATTTTGGAAGTGACGAGCAAAAAAAAAGGTCAACAGTGAGTATTAATGAGAGCGTCAAGGAACTGATGAATAAAAAAAAAGGAAAGTCCACAGACACTATTTATGATAGGCTTCAGGTGAATTTGTTCCTAGAAAAGGAAGTGATGACCAAAAAAAAAACAGGTCGACAGAGACCATTTATGATAGGGTTCAGTTGACATTTTTTTGTCATCACTTCCAGGAAAAAATTGTTTTTTGTTCCGAGGGCGCCGACAGGAAACTTTGCCCCCCCTTCTAATATCTCTAGATCCGGCCCTGGTTCCGTGTACATCAAGAGAACAGATTTTAGTATAATCTTGAAATTCTACGAGAAACGGGGGACATTGGCTAGCAATGGATCCGTTTTTGACTACGTGCAATAAAGGTATTCTGATCCACATACGAGTATATTACTCGTTCGTTCATATTCTACAAGTCAAAACATAATACGATTATTTAATCTCATTTCTTTAGATTTCTATGTTTATAACAAATGCCTTTCACATCATTTGTATTACATTTTACTTTATAATCACATTATGATGGGGGTGGAGAGCAGAGGAAGTGATGAAGGGTTAGAATTTGGAACGTATTTGTATTTTTACAGACGTTAGCTTAGAGGCACTATATCGATATTAATTTGGAATTTTAAGTGTACAGAATATTTTTATAATGTTATCCTAACAACCTTAATTCTTATATTATTTTATTAAAGTGAAATGTGATAAAAGAAACGTTAAAAAACAGAATTGTCATTGTTTTGTATTAATTTGACTCTGGTAAACTCTGACTGTGTCTGGTCGGATGTGGCCAAACCACAGATATCACAAATCGATAACATAATACGTAAGTACAGAGCGGCAGCAACAGCTTCTTCTCTACTTTATTTATCTGATTCAATCAAATTTCCGGTGTGCAAACACATAGACAAACAATCAATGGTGAGAAAGGTGAATAAATAAGAGAAGAGAAGAAATATACAAAAAATAAATGTTTTCATTCCACTGTTTGTTTATTTTGACGTTAATGAAATAAATTGAATGGAAACGTTTGAATCAATTGCTTATTTTTTAGCTAAGTATAAAGTGATTAAATATTCTGAAAACAATTAAAAGTTTTATTTCATATTTCAATACTTTTGACAACATTATTCAGACGATAATACAAACACTAATTGCTAAAAAAAAATTAATTAAAGTGTTGTTTTAAAGTGTCGGAGTGGTAATACCGAAGCCTGTAAAAAAATAAAAGTAGCTTTTTTTGCTCGTCACTTTTATTTTTTAAGCGGGGGGAGGGGGTGTCGAAATTTAAAACTTAAAAAAATTTGATTATTGTTCCGGGGCTCGCCATTTCTCTCTAAAGCCTTGTACTTACGAGTATTATAGAGAATATGCTAAAAATTATTTACTATATGGAAACAAATCGATACAAAACTGTCGAACGTATGAAATAAAATTTATAAAAAAATAATGTGTAGATCTTATTTTATTATTATTATTTTATTCACAACTTACAAATATAATTATACTATCTGTAGAACGTATTAGCAAGTCTGTTGTTATCAAGGCTGTTGAATATATTTATATATGGTAGTATGGAAAATAGTAAAAACAACATATCATTACTTTATAATACTGATGTTATGTTGGTGAGACTAAGTCACAACTTTTTATTCTTACATATCCCAACAGGACTTTAACAATCGGGCTTTTTAGCCGTATTAGAGTTAAGTTGAGCCCATATAAGTATATAACTTAGGCGACGATAGTAACAATCTATTCAAAATTCTGGTTAAAGATGATTATTTTTCAACTACTTGCTTGGCTATTTCTGAAATTTTACGTTAGGCTGATCGGAAATTAATGTCACAATTTAAAATCATATTCGTGGTATATAGGAAATACTTTCATGTAGACGTGAAACAATCGTTTCCGATTAACCTAGAATCCAACTTGAATTGCACTTTTTATATGCTTTCAAGCTATCAATCTTAGTGAATTGATAGTCACTAAATCAATACAAGTTCATAGGAATATCAAAATATATTACAAAATCTCAGATAAAATTACATAAAATAAAAAAAAAAAATTAAACAGGATGAGATTTAGTTGCAGTAATGACTGTATTATTCCGCTAGGAATTTACTGTAAATATGATTTTGTGTGGTTATCTGTGTTGTCAAGTACAATCTGAATATACAAGTGATGTTTATTTTACAGCCTTTTGTTGCGAGAAACAAAACAATAAACGGACGTCACTTAGTTGAAATTACTTTTAAGAAATTCAGTTTACGATGCCAATAATTTCCTTTTTTTATTAAATAAGTTCCATCCTTAAAATTAAAATCGTAAAATTATATTTCTTAGTATCATTACAGTTTTAAAATGAACCCTGAAACGTAATAAAAACTGCATTAGACTTTTAATAATATTTTTATGATAATATTTTATAGGTAATTTTCTGGTGTATATAATGGTATAATAAGTTGGCTCATATTGAGAGCATTAGTTGGCAACATTAAATTATAAAATACTGATATTGTACGTGTTCAAGAATTATTTATTACAAGTATGAATTTACATACGATTCGTGTATGTAGGTATTTAGTTGTAGATTACGAAATAGTTATTGATGATGGATATAAAACAAATAGAGGTTGTTGATTAATTACACATGCAGTGCATAAAAACTTTTTTTATTTTAATATGTAAACAATGTCTAGTAATTATTCGTATATACACAGCGCGGGGCTAGGAATTATTTAAATAAATGCTAGGAATTTTTTTTTAAATTTGTACGTATTATTAGAAATACTGAAAATGTATTAACATTTTCAGTCTCACGTTTTCGGCTTCCGAAAATAATCAAAACAACCGTAGAGGCCAATCTCGATCAATGATTAATTGGTTACGCATTATGTGTGCGATGTTACCAGACCGATGTGTACTCACACAAACACCAACACACACTACTGTGTTGGTATCTATAAAAAATTTTAAAATAATCAAATATATAAAAAAACCTTTTACTCGCATAGTATTATAAATAGTACTATAATAATAATAATACTATTATAATAAACTAATAAAATTATTTGTTTATTTTTTTTTCTTTTATTTATTTTTATCAGTTTGTTATGTAAACTTTCTGTAAGTGATTTGAATCTCAATGTATATCTACGTATCACGTACGTATGTGTCCACATACATCTTAATGTATTAATCATTCAAACAATCATTTTATGTATTTGTTTATATAAAGTTTCTTTAAAAATATTGCCAGCTTCCTGGGAAGTTTACTGTGAAATTGCTCTGGCTTCATAGTGTTAACCATTCATAAAATATTTTAACTTTCCATATGGATAAATAATATCGATGTTATATACTGAGGAATGAATTGAGAAGAACAGCTTGACGGTATAGATTTCTGCAAAATTATTTCTAAGGAAGATACGCATTAATCAAAGATATGGCGAAATGTTTATTATTTACAACATTCAGATTTTTAGATAAATAAAATCAACCTATTAATTATTATTTACTGGATTCAAATTGATTATAACTATAATAAATCTACTATTAAATTGGCTATGATAGGTAGTAGATTGTATACGTTTTCATATGGGTATATTCAGTTAAAAATAGCAAACACCGAAAACTCGAGTTATAAGTATATATATTTGTAGCTTAGAATGTAAAATATTGTAAAATGTAATTCGCACTTGAAATACTTAGGCCAAAAAACTGTGGTAAAAATTATAGCTTTTGTACCTATGTTTAAAATAAATAAATTAATTAATTAAAATTGTTATATCCTCATAATGGCCAGTTCAATTTGGATAAAACTTTGCAAGTAAAATCATAATATCCCTAGTACCTAAGATTAAAGTCAAAATATAAAATTGTGATTTTAGGTCTTTATCCTGCCTCTTTTAAATACGGCCAACTTTGAACAGTCCTGATAAATATTTTTAAATAAATTTATGTATAACTAGTATTGTTATTAATGCGTTAATTTAAGAAGAGTTATTGCCTAATGGTCCTTTTTTATATAAATTTTGAATTAAAATTATTTACTTCAGTAAGCATAAAACAGAAATTGAGACGATCTTTTATGTTTATTTTTTTCACGATTTACTTGATAACATTAACATAGTTCTGACCTTAATCAGTTTCAAAGGAAATTTATCATTTTCTTATATACCTTCTTTATAAATAAGTTTCAGTAAATTAAATGTAGTTTTTATCAAGTATGGATGACAAGATTTTATCCTTTCCTCAACAATTCTCTACCGAGTAACAAAAAATTTCTATTCACCGGCCGAGAAGTGTTTTTATCATCTAGTAAGCTGGCATGTCAATTGAATAGAATGGTTTTATAATTATTATCAGTTAGTTTCGGTAACAATGAAGTATAAATTATTATATCAATAAGAACGACGAGCGGCTGGGGATTGAAGTTCTTTCTAGAAACAAACCTTTACTTGTGGAGATTAATTTTAAAACCAATTTGTCAGTACAACCTAATTTTGAATAACTTTTACACTCATTTACTTGTATTTCTTTTCTATAAAAATAAAATCTCAAAAACATAGTAAAAACTTTGGTTTTGGAAATGTCATAGTGTCAATAGTTCGTAATGTGTTAGTTTTCAAATTCGTTTATGCAAATTGGCTTCTGATGATGATCGTATGGATCGAAATATGTCGCAAATTTAATTGAATATACATAAGTAGTATTTTTGCAGGTGTTTTATTATTAGCAACTGACTATCCTTTTTCACCTTTTCTGTTAATTCTAAGAAAACATTCAAATATGGAAAATAGAATTAATATTTTAAACTGTCAGCATGTTTGCTGAAATTATTTTTGTTAAAGATATAAAGAGAAAGGGGGTTTATCATTCACTGGGCGTCATTTGCAGAGGGGCGCCAAATGTGCGCCAAAGGGGTGCCAGTTATGTTCCCTACGCCACTGGAGGAATCAACTGCCTTTTTTTTTAGTACTTACCGTTTTCTACTTTTATAAGACGTGTTCTAGTTAAAACAGATATAAGAATACTTTCTAAGTACCAAAAATTTATCTGAATTTTTACTATAAAATTTTTCTCCAGTAGAGAAATATGAATAATTTGATTCTTTTATTGGATTTGAGCGTTACTTTATGATATTCTATATTTGCTATTAATAAATAAGACACATTATTAAATAAGTTGCTTGATAACGATCATATTGATCGGAACATATAAGAGTTTTCGAAATAAAAATGGTGTTTATTGCAACGAAAAGCATTTTATTTATTAATAGAAAACATGATTCTGTTTATACCTCGATATTGAAAATTTTTAAAAAACTATAGTTTTTGAATTAAACCTCCAAATTTATTTGTTTATGAATGTGTATAGGTATGATACGGTACATACCAACTAACATATAAAACATGTTATTATTATTTAGCCAATTATATTATTTCGTATAACCTTTTATAATCTATGGTTTTCAAAATAATATAATTCTCATTTAATCCCAATACCGTTCGTTATACCAGTGTTGCAATATAAGTCGTACCTAATGCGGCTATCATCGTCTGACAAAATACAGATAATAATAAATTTTGAATGTTTTTGAAGATAAAACCGTCGTCATATCTCTCAATCCTATTGTTTTGAATATTTCATGAGTAGGTACCTCTGGTCTCGAAATGAAACCATAATCTCGAATTTTTTATTTATTAGCTCGTTGTATTTCATTGTATGTATAAATAAGTCATAAGTAAACGAATTGGGTAAACGCAAATAGATTACGAGATCAGGAATTGATCATTTAGATAAAAAACGAGAAACGAAAGTGGCCTTCAAATCAAAGATGTTTATGAAACTTTGGTTTATCTCATAACTTCTAAACGGGATTTAACTAAAGTCAACTTGGAATTAGTTTCCTCCTTTTTTGAAAAAATAATTATAAAGTCTAATAAGAGTATTTATAATAAATTTGGTAGATGGCAAAATATTGCGAGCTCGAATTACAGAACTCTGCAGATTATCAAATTGGTTACAATTTGGAAATTTATTAAGTTTGGTAAACTATTTTTTAATACGCATACTTATCTAAGTATTATTCGTATATCGTCGCCGTTACTTCAAAACGTCGTATGTAAAAAAAACGCATTTGTCAGAAATTAAAAAGAGCTGTTTTATTCTTTACGCTGCAATTCTTTTTGGTTGCTTTGTGTATTGAATTATCAAGGATTTTTGGTGATATGTTATTAGTGTTAATTATTGTTTATTAAAGTACCTGTATTTTTAAAGCACCGTACGACACATGACGCATTGCCAAATAAAAATGGCGATATAGGAAATATTTTCAAGTGCGCATTCTCTATTTTACTGTAGTCCTACACATTGGAATTTTGGCTATTATATAGAAAAGATGATTTTTGTTACTATAGCATTGTTAATAGAAAATGACATATTTTTGACATACGACATATTGAAGTAACGGCGACGATATGTATTTTTAATTTTTAAAAAAATGCCTAAAATCGTTAGATAAAATTTAATTTTGTATTTACTTTCAAAATTGGTACGAACAAGTTCAGTATGTAGTTGCCAGTTATGTCATAACCTCAACATCGCAACATTAGGTACAGTGGTATTATAATGTAAATTCTAAAAATTTTTCAGTTTATAATAGAAGGCAATCAATTTTTGAATTACATATAATTAACTGGGTGCTTTTGAACACTGTTTATTTAATTATTATTTTTTGTAACTTTTCTTACAGTAAGTAATCATAAAAATTAGGCAGTTTAAAGATTCTTCCCATTCTGACAAGGAGATGCACCCAGAGTGAAATTCGGGATTTTGATGAAACTTCGCTGGTGTGTAAAATAGGCAAAACTAAGGGACCCGCATTTTTTTTATCGGGCATCTTCCACGTTTAGGGGGTGAAACCAGCCCCTAAATTTGGGGGTTCAAATCATATTTCTTAAGATATCTCGAAAACTATAAGAGATAGAGGAAAACTTTAAATTGACGAAAAGTTACACCTTGAAAGACCTATTCACCTGTATAGGTTAGACCAGGGCCGGGTTAATAAGAGGAGCTGGAGGGGTGAAAATGGGGGTAAATTTTCTTGTACAGCCTGAATGGTTCAATGTATCAAATTTTTGCCATCATAAATAGAAACAGCACCAAAAAATAGGGGACACGTGTTTTTTCGTTTTTTCGAAATAGGTGTGGTATCCAAGCCATATAAGGAAGAAAAAAATAGGGTAGATTATATTGCATTATTATTGATTGCGAATACGTTTTATATTTTTTAATTTTTATGTTGATTTTCATCATAAAAATGTAAATTTTTACTTTCCGATAATGATTCATATATTTTTCAGTATTAACTTAATTGGTAATTTAGCCATGTGTACATTTGATTACTCATATTCGATATTTTTTACACCTATTTCTGCGAAAGTTAAAGTTCTCTGGTGTGCTTGTGTTAACGAGTGCTCGACAAGAAGAAATAATTTCTTTCGCTCACTGTTCAACTGCTTTGTAATAAATTTTGCGATTTGGGAAATGGGGTTGACACCTATAAAACATACAAAAAGAATAAGAAAAATAGTTTGAATGTTGAGAAATAAATAAACCGCGTTTATTTGGTTAAAAACGAATTTGTAAGAAAATGAAGGCAGTTGTTGAACGGAAGATTATTGCTTCTTGTTGAACATTCATTAAGTAAGTACTGAAAAATACATGAATCATTATCGGAAAGTAAAAATTTACATTTTCATGATGAAAATAAACATAAAAATTAAAAAAATTAAGAAGGTATTTGGGCGATTCCATCGTAACTGGTGTGACATTTTTGGTCAGGTATTTAATTTTCATGGGTTATAACTCGATCCGATAAAAGGAAAATCATTATTAATAATATTTTTTCAAAAGCTAATTTTTCAGAAGATAAAGGCAGTTGTTGAACGGAAGATTACTGCTTCTTGTTGAACATTCATTAAAACCTGCAGACCAGAGAACTTGGGTAGAAATAGGTATAAAAAATATCGAATATTAGTAACCACATATACAAATGGCTAAGTTACCAATTAAGTAAGTACTGAAAAATACATGAATCATTACTGGAAAGTAAAAATTTACATTTTCATGATGAAAATAAACATAAAAATTAAAAAAAAAATATAGAAGGTATTTGCAATCAATAATAATGCAATATAATCTACCCTATTTTTTCTACCTTATATGGCTTGGATACCACGCATATTTCGAAAAAACGCAAACACTCGTATCCCCTAATTTTTAGTGCTCTTTCTGTTTATGATGCCAAAAATTTAATACATTGAACCATTCAGGCTGTACAAGAAAATTTACCCCCATTTTCACCCCTCCAGCCTCTTTTATTAACCCGGCCCTGCTTTAGTCTATACAGGAGAATAGGTCTTTCAAAGAGTAATATTTCGTCAACTTAAAGTTTTCCTCTATCTCTTATAGTTTTCGAGATATTTTAAGAAATACGATTTGAACCCCCAAATTTAGGGGCTGGTTTCACCCCCAAAACGTGGAAGATGGCCGATAAAAATAAGTACTGGTTCCTTATTTTTGCCTATTCTAGACACCATCGAAGTTTCATCAAAATCCCGAATTTCACTCTGGGTGCATCTCCTTGTGAATCAGTTAGACTATTTTGGAATAGTCCAACAGAAAAGTCACATCTGGAGCATAAGTAACATTTTGTGAACGTAAATGTTACTTATCCTGTTATAAATTACAGGAAAAATGTAAATTTCATAGGCAAATTAGTCAGAGTCCATGAACGAATTTAATTCACTTTATTTTTGTAGCTACTAACTGAACTTGGAAAAACTGAACTTGATGACGTCATCACGTATATTAGACTTTTTTAAAAGCTCTACCTAAAACGATTTTTTAATGTTGATACCCTGAAATTTGAAATTGTTCATAGGTTTTCGATATTGCGTTTTTTATTTTTCACAAAATCGAAATTATAAAAACAAACAAAAAATTACATATGGATATTAAATCATTCCTGAAAGAATTTATATACATTAATTTACGAACTCAAGATTGCAGACAAAATGGTACTGTGGCCCGCATTTCTAGAGTTGGGAGGGGCATTTGCTTCATGATCGCACTTTGGGAACCCTTGATTTAGAGGATACGAAAGTAAAATTCTTGTGCATTGTAATTAACTTATAGCTATCGACTATAGTAGCCAAGAGTAGCGGCATTACTGGATACACAGGCCTGCAAAATTAAGGTCATAAAAAACTTTTTTAATGTTAATAGGTGATCTTTATATTTTTTTGGGTGCTAAATCCAAATTTGAATTTCATTATTTTGTATCACCCACAGTTTTGTCACATTTTGGCTATGTCAGATTTAATGAAATATGCTAATATTCTATAAGAGTGAAAAAAAATAACTTGTATAAGACAAACAGAGCTTTATTTTAACACATAAAATATATTTTTATTCCTAATACTAAGTTTTATGAAGGTTTTAAGAGTCCATGGGCTTATATTTTCTTTCTCTCTTTTCTTTGAAGCTTCGGATGTGGCTTTTTTCTGTGTGCCGCTTGCTGACTTTCTCGGTGAAAGGACCAACAGTAATCTCCCATCATCCTGGTGTTCCAACGTCCCTGATAGCGTTTTTCCATTATCTTGATATCCTGGTGGAAACGTTCTCCTTGTTCCTCACTGACAGCTCCTAAATTGTCCAGAAAGTAGTCTGGCTGGCTGTTTAAAAAATGAACCTTTAAGCTCGTTAAACATCCCAAATTCTTGAAGCGATTAAGTATATTAGATACAATGGTTATATTATAGTCTGGGTCTTTTTTGTTACCCAAAAACTTGTTAACAACTTCCTTGAAAGCAATCCAAGCCTCTTTCTCTTTCACTGTTATATGTAATTCAAACTCAGAGTCAAACATCATTTTTCTTATATCAGGGCCAATGAAGACGCCCTCTTGTAACTTTGCTTCTGATAAATGCGGGAACTTTGAGCAAAGATATTGGAATTATAAGATATTATATTCATTATAAGATATTGGATCGCTGGCTTTCGCATATTTAGTATTATATTGATTGCATTAATTTTCTGAACTATTTTTTTAATATAAAGGTTTATGATGTAAAATGTAGGGAAATGGTGGGTGATACAGCAATTTTATTGTTATTTTCAGATTCAGCACACTAAAATCCATAAAAATATGGTTAAAGTATTAAAAAAGTTTTTTAGTCGTTGGCCTGTGATATTAATGGTATAGTATATTGAAAGAACCTCATTACATTACAAATACCCCTGTCGCAGCATCCTGCATAACATAGCGAATTTTCATTTACAAAAGTACGTTTTTCTCGGAAACTAGTTGATATAGAGTAATTGTAAATAAAAAAAAACTTTCTTTATGTGATTTTCCCGCCTCATTCCGCCAAATTTTTTCAAAAAAAATGTCCAAAAAACCGTAGACGTTTTCACAAAATTTCTTAAAAATAAGATGTTTCGTTCTTGAGTTATCGTGCGGACACTTAGTAAACTTATATATATATATATATATATATATATATATATATATATATATATATATATATATATATATATACGTGTGTGTGTCCGCACGATAACTCAAAAACGAAACATCTTATTTTTAAAAAATATCGTGAAAACGTTTCGTGAAAAAAATTTGGCGGAATGAGGCGGAAAAATCACATAAAGTTTTTTTTATTTACAATTACTCTATATCAACTAGTTTCCAAGAAAAACGTACTTTTGTAAATGGAAATTCGCTATGTTATGCAGGATGCTGCGACAGGGGTATTTTAATAACAGATGCGTTTATGTACAGGGCCGGTGAGAGAAATGACCGGTGAAATATCTATTATACAAATTATGTGTATTTTTATCCCCAATTAAACATATACGTATTTTTACTTGACACTAGGTCTAATTTTACCACCAGAGGCGCAACTGAGAATCTTTGCCTTACCAATACTGAATTTAATATTTTGAGCTAAATTTTTTAACGGTTACGAAAAAAAATTTAGAACGGAATTTATTTTCCAAACGTAACAAAACATTTCGACGGTACACCGAAAGAGTGACACAACTCAAAAATTTACATTTTCGAGTTTATTGTGTAAATGTATAGCAAAATTTGCATATTTTTATGTCCCAGAACGACATATTGCTACTTCCAAAATTAACCGCTAGAAGGCGGTTTTGTCGTTTTTTCCTTACTTCAAAGTAGCGAATTTTTTTTATCAAAATCTTTAATGTTATCAAAATTAACTTGTTATTTTTATTGTTGGAATACAAGGTGAGTATCAGCGGGTTATCTCCAAAAAAATTTTGAAAATTTTAGAAATCCGAAACTATGATAACTTTTGAAGTAAATAATAAAACTTTTGAATAGAGATATTGAAGTAGCTGTTTTTTTTTTTTTGAACTGTGTCACTCTTTCTGTGTACCGACGATTTTACCTTTTTAAATTCTCTTGCTGAAGAAAATAACCATTCGACACGGAAACAAAACTAAAGTTGGACCTTTATTCAAGGGCTTATCCGGCATGTACTTAGTTGATGTTTTCCTTCTTAATCCAAGTTTTTAGTTTACTGTGTGTTCTCTTTTTCTTCTTATTATATCTTTAAATTCACCATCCATGTTTTAAATAGGAATTTATAATACATAAAAGTATTGCTGTTGATATTAACTTTTTAACATGTACATTCAAATTATTAGAAAAAATTCAATCACAAAATCCACAGTTTTTAATAGATATGTATTTACCTTATTATGTTGACAAATTCTATTAATAATTGCCTGTTTAGAATTTATATTTTCTTTTTTATTTTAACTATATTCTTCTCGTATATAAATAACATTTGCTTCACGGTTTCATGTAATTTTTAATGTGGTTTTAAATTTTTTACCTATATAAAACAAAACAAAAAACAAATAATAGGACAAATATTAATTACTATTTGATTTTAAAAATGTAATATATAAATTAACATGAATTATTACCTATTTTTCTCAAATATCAGTCAAATATCAGCACCGAATCTATATGTCAACATTTCAACACAAAGACGAGTTGATTTGAAATTCTGATTGTTGAAATATTAGTTTAAATTCAAGCTAATTTGGCAGTATTGTACATACCTGTGGTGCTATCTGGTTAAAAACGCTGACACAATAGAATTTTTAAAATAAAAAATTATTAAATATATTTAACGAATTTGTTTAAATAATTAAATTATTAAAAGTATTAATAATTTTAAAAATATTATTATAATTTTTTAACGTAATGTGTTAAATAAAGAGATTAAAATAATGTGCAGTATTTAGGAAAAAAAAATCAATTCTACTACAATTTGAATTTGAAAGCAAAAATAAATTTTCGAAAACAAAATAACAGATTTAATCTACTTATACTAGAGATATTATGTTTACAAATGCATAAGGCTATTTGTGCACTACCAAAAATATAATTTTAAAATTTTATTTAATCAAAGAAATATTATAGTTTAATTAATTAAATTTAATAATATTACATTTATATAACCGTAGAAATTTATTAAGGCATTATTCTGAATATTTATCCAAAGAAATTTGAAATATGATAGGTAGTAGAAGTACTAAGTGTAGTAATACCCTTAAAATACGTGTATAATCAAAATAAATAAAAATAGGATTTTTCCAATACAACAGAAAGAGATAATACGATAAAAAGAGACTCTATATAAAAATTATTTTTGATTTTTCTTGAAAACCAGTTTATACAGAGGAAAAGTTTAAAAAGCTCGCTAATATAACTTCTTACAATTTTTTTGATAGTATAACAAAATTTTTGAAAAAGTTATAAATTCTGATCAAAAAACACAAAAAAAGACTTTAAAGCCCAAAAATATCCGGTCTGTGGCATCGGATGTGTCTGGCTAACGAACTTAGGCGAGCGAAATTGAATTCAAACCTACACACCAAATTTCATAAGCATTAAACGTTTTGTTCGAGAGTTATCGTGTACACACATAAATACATATATATATATATCTATATATATATAAATTTTAGTGAAGTAGATTTTCGGGTTCTAGAGGCTCCAAAACAAATTTCTGCCATAGTCCCGGGCTTAGGTCTTACCATAAGAGCTGCTGTAATAGCTGAATTTTCATTCTGAAAATTCGCTAAAAGAACATAACATAAAATTAAATATCTCTATTCAGAAGTCATCGTTTTTGCTTTTTCTTTTGATCTATTTCAAACATTGTGTATATGGAGAAGATTAAAATAAAATAAGAAGAAAAAGGATAAAAAAATCACATCTCTAACAAAGAAATCTTGAAGCCGCTTTATTCCAATAGCTCACGACTGCATGCACATCAAATCTAATTAAAACATCAAACACATAGTAGAAACAAGATATGACTATGTACTAATAATATACAGGGTGTTATAATATTTTAATTACTTTATATTTCAGTGGTATAAATGCTTATTGTATGTATGATTACGCGTAACTTTTTTCAGTTGGAGTAGTAGAATGCTATTTCTGATTAATATTATATTCAGAAAGCTAGTATAATATCATCATAACTAGTCAACTTAGAACTTGATGTAACAGCTTATCAGTCCATTTGCACTGTTTTCTAATATTATAAATTATGAAGTATTAATATCAAAAAAAATTCCGGTCAATAAAACTTTTATAGGTTTGTTGCATCATATAAAATTTCTTAAAATAAATAAGAAGTCAAAAACACATTGTCTTTAACTGTGTACGCGCGGATAACTCAAAATAAATTGTTCCAGCGCGGACAACTTAAAATAACACACAGACATAGTTCATTAAAAATACCCTCCCCCCCCCCCAAACACTTACACATTCAAATTTTCTACTTTCGAATCCGATTAACGTTGTTACTGCTGGTTGGATAAATTGAAAAAAGTTATTCATAAACTTGATTTAAAAATACTATTATAGACAAAAAAAACGAACAGATATTTTTTTTATTAAGCTATAGTAAAAAAATTATTCTTTTGGGTAGCAGCAGTGACTAAGCTTGAAGTCGAAGATGAGAAATATTAAAAAATTAATTTAAATTAATATTGTTATTTTTAAGTTGTTAAAATCTTGTCTAAAACAATTTACTTTAATGTCCTTATGGATAAATTTTTTTTTAAATTTTTTCAATTATTTAGAAACACGTCAAGAGAAGAAAACTGCAAAAATGTATTTGTTTTAATTTTTATTAAAGAAAACGGAACTGTGAAGACTTGAAATGTTGAAATAAGTTGAAAGTTAATTGGGACGGCCAAGTGGTGAGTAGATGCAGTCAGTAGAGACACTGTATCAGTATACGAGTAGAACAACGAATGTGGGGTGTTTAGGAGCGGATGCAGGACGTATTGGAACATAGAACCGAATATTCACATTTTAATTTTTATTGTGGTCAATATTCTTAATCGTCCCAATTCACTCTTTTAGCGCCTCTTTAAATCTCGATTTACCATACAGTAGAAACTATATAATTTTGATTATTTTTTCAAATATTTCTATACCTTATAAACTTAAAATTTTACATTTATTAAAAAAAAGAAATATTCCTTTCTTGGATGTATAAATATTAAAAAAAAAAATACTAAATCATATTTAGTTTCAGTTTTGATCAACTTTGATGATCGTCTTAATTCATCCTTTTAGCACCTATTTAAACCCTGACTTACCACAAAGCAGATATTACATAATTTAACTATTTTTTCAAGAACTAGAAAATTTTTGGTTACTTTATTAAAGTAACAACGCTGACATAAATAACTCATAAAGGAAAAAATAGGTATGTTGTGAATTTTGAATTCATGCCGATATATTCCGGTTTACGGTATATTTTATTGTTAATGGCTGAAATACATGTCGAATTCAAGGGCCAACTGTTCTTAGTTAAAAAAAATAATGTTATTATTGTTATCTTTTTTCTAAGAGCCTGTATGAGTAAATCTTTTAAGGGCCTTTTAGACGGTCATATCAGTTCTCAGTTCAGTTTCAGTTTCAGTCGAATTGTCCGTTTTCCCTACGTGTAAAAACTAAAATCTGAAAGGAGAACTGAAACGGAGACTGAGAACTGACAGGATGGATAGACCTATTTGTTTCGTTCCAGTTCTTAGAAATCGTATGTGTAAACAAACGCATCATGCCTCAATCCGTTCAGTTTTCTTGAAAATCTGACAAAGTGCACATTTTATATAGGCAACTGTCGCTATGTCCAACAAGGATCACGATTTTGTTGTCGAATTTATTAAAATTTATAAAACCTTACCGTGTTCATGGAATAAAACAGATGTACGTTACCCGATGTAAATATTAGGAAAGCTGCCTATACTCTAATATTAAAGAAATATAAAGAATACGATGGTAAATCGCTATGGTAAAATCTAAAATAAATAGCCTACGCTCAACTTACAACAAAGAAGATAAAAAAAGTTAGGGATAGTGAAAGAAGTGGAGCAGGAACTGGGGAAATATATGAACCAACACTATGGTATTATGGTCTCCTTTCGTTCGTCAGCGACCAACAGCCGACTGTAACAAGTGTTAGTACCATGGACGGCGAGGATGAAAATCAGGAAGGAACAAGAAATACGTATCCTTATTCATTCGTAAATAATTCAACTAATTACATGGTCCTAAGCGAAGTGCCTTCATTAAATTTATATGCGACAATGAATTTCTTTTAAGAAGCCAAGCTTTACTCCATTAGCTTCTTTTCTTCCACTCTTTCTTCAGCACCAAAGCTAACTCTATTGTAGTGAAATAGTCTTCATCCATGAGTTATTATATTAGCACTTTTAAACTAGTATAAGAATATAAGTTGACGATTTTTAAAATGAAACACTTTGTTTAGGGCAACTCAGATTATACAAAAAACTGAAACGGCTGAGAACAGTGAGAACTTAACGGACCGTGTAAAAACAAACCTTCTTCCGAACGGAAATGGAACGAGAACGGAAACTGAAACTGAACTGAGAACTGATATGACCGTCTAAAAGGGCCCTTTATATACGCTTTAAATCTTCCATCATCTGAAACAAATTTCCGAGCCGATGAACAATACATGTTACACGTATGTACAGTAAGATTAAAAAGTGGGGAAACACTGTAAATTTTACTCCAAAATTGACAAAGTATTTTACATACTAATTAAAAATATTCCAAACAATGTTTTGGAAATAAGAAACCCCCGATTGTAGATTACGGCTGACAAAGTAATTCATGTGTATGATGTTTCATGACAATGTTACAAGTTGCAAATTTTTTTTTAGCTAGAGGAGTGGTAGGCAACATTTGGCTAGTTATTTCGTCGGGAAATAGGTACACAGAAAATGAACGAAAACTTCTATTGTTAAACTTATGTTAAAATTATTATGTATTTAAAGGGAGAAAGTTAAGTAAATGCATGTTTTGTGGAGATTTTTTTAAAAAGAAATGGAGAAGTTTGCTGAACTAACATAAAGGGTATTTTAAAATATAAAATATAGGATATCTACGAATTTTTTTAGACAAACTTACTGCAAAATAGCGGCGCTATAGCTACTATAAATTGAAATTTTGGTTTTACGCCAAGCATCATCCTACAGGTCTCAAATGTCAATCAAAATCAAAAAGTAAAATGTTTATCGTTAAAATACCTAAATACACTTTGCATGACGAAATAAAAAAACAAAAAAAATAAAAAATTAAATAAAGGGAACATTGGGATTTATAAGTCATCAGGAAAATAAAATGAAAGAGAAGATTAATTTAAAAATTACACTACCGGTTTCGGAAGAGCATATGCTTCCGTCTTCAGGCAATTCTTTTAATTAAAAATAAAAAATATAAAGATATAAAAATACAATGCATATTTATAAAATTATTGGTAAACAAACAATTAATTGTCAAAAACATGCAATTACTTACATAGAAAAATATCACAAAAATTTTTATATAAAATTAAAATTAAAATTTAAAAATTTAAAAACTTGAAAATATTGTTGTACGAAACAAAAAAAAGGAAGTTATTTCTTTTTTTAATAATTACATCTTAGAATATAAAATTAACCAAAGTTATCCGTAGGTTACAGTGTTAGCAAACGAAACGACAACGTGCGAAAAAGTTGACGGTTTATATATGTTTCGGAAAAGATGTGGGCGCGAATTTCTTGAAGTTGTGACTGTAGTGGTTGTCATGATGCGACGAGGCAGTAGCTAGGTTGGCGTTAGGATACATGGAACATAATATCCATGGAGCTGCAGCAATGTTCTAGAAAGAATCTTTTTCTAGAATGTGCTTCCGCTTGTATTATTGCGGTGTTTTCAAAATTAAAGCGATGGTTGTTATGCCATGAATATTGTGCTAGGCCGGAGCTGGTGTCGCCATGTTGGACATTCCGACGATGCTCGTCAAGTCTATGCGACAGTTTCTGTTTGGTGTTTCCGATATAGGCCACATCACAATCAGGACAATTGACCATATAAATCACATTTTGACGGTTGGTTGTGGAGGTTGAGGGTTTAAATTTGAATAAAAATTTTTGAGGTTTGTGGAATATTGGAAGGCTGGGTGGAGATTAAAAGGTTTTAAAATTTGTTAAATATTTTCAGAGTGCTGTCCAGTATAAGGAGGAGAAAAATAATGTTTTTTGAGCGTGTTCCGTTTAAAGGACTTGTCGGAACAATTGTTGAATACATGGTCCACAAAATCAAAGGGGATGGCTGTAAAAATGTCCTCAACATATTAATAGAAAAAGTGGACAGTACAGTCTAACCTGTCTAAAACGGTGTCAACAAGATGATCCATGACAATATTGCAGGCTCCTACAGAGAGGGAGGCCCCCATAGGGAAACAAGATATTTGGTGGAAAAAACTAGTATGGAATTTTGTGGTGACATCATATATATATATATATATATATATATATATATATATATATATATATATATATATATATATATATATATATATATATATATATATATATATGATGTCATAAGAGTGTATTTAAGAATATTATTCATGGATTTATAATAGAACGGCTATCTATGGCTGAAGTGAAAACGTAACAAAGTAAATCAAATTCAAGTTTTCATACGAGCTTACCTTAACTTATGGTGTACTTTCTCTGTTTTATTTGGAAAATAGCTCTAAGCCCCGATTCATATTATAGTGTCTTTCTGGATACGCACTGAAACTAGTCTCATTCCGTGAAAATCTTGTTATGTTCGCATTATAGTGCCGTTTACTCCTCGTTCTACATATACACTACAGTGCTGTTTTCGATACGCCCTCGGTTCAATAAAATCGTTATAGTAATATTTTATCAATCCGAAAGTGTACCAGGGTGCATGACAAAAAAAGGCGTTAGAGAAAAAAGAATTAAAAAAAACGGGTATAATTTCTAAAACGAAGAATTATGTAAAAGCCCTGGCCCGACAAGTGGGGGCAGCCAGAGTTGCATCTCTGGGGCCCCAGCGTAAAGAAAGGGCTCATAGCTGTCGGTAAGAGGCCCGAAAAAAAGGAGAAGTAGATTTTGTTCGTTATTCATATTTTTGAGGACAAATTTTTAAAAAATGTGGTTTATTTCCCCCACCCCCTCCCGGAAAAGCCGCTGGCTTAAACAAAGAAAGAAGAAAGTTGTTAACAACAAGGAAAGAAGAAAGACAGTTTATAAAAGTAGCTAGTCTGTTTTGAAAAACATCTAGGAACCCTTAAACTTTTATAAAAATTTTACCTTCATTATGACTTAGAAAAATTTGAGCTTTTGAGTGATATTCGATGGGATCGTTCAAGTAACAGAGAAAAGACAACAGTGATGTTCGTTTTTTTTATATCTTTCCCGACTCCTAGTGTAGAAGTGTGATGGGATAACAGAACTCCGTGTAGCGAAGGTGCCGCCTGGGCCAACATCGCACCGGAGCGCGATGAATCTAGTTACGTAATTGTTGTTACGATTACGTTTACATCTATGATGCAACATAGCTTCATATGTCGAATAGAATTCTAAGTACACTCAAACAAGTCCACACATTGGTATACATTTCTTTGTAAATGCCTTTTCAGCTGGCTGAATATATTTGGTTAGGAGGATTGTTTAGCTTGAATACCACATAGAGTGCAACAGACAGAATGGATAAATATACAGAATGCATTTTGTTGGTCTACCACAGTTTTATTTACATTATTAACAACTTTAAACAAATTAGGTAGTCATTTGAATGACGCAAACTATAACGCCATGTAGTTTTAAAGCAAGAGCAGCACAAGAGAGTATATACAAATACGTATTATATGGTTGATATTATTTACAAAACTGTAACACTTGAGCCAAAGCCCAATCTTTATTTAACAAGAATTGTGGAATAATTTATTTTTTTGAAATTAATGATACACGACACGCTAGTCGTGATGTTGTGAAAAATACACACGAAAATTGGTATAAAATTTGTACTTTTTTTATTAGTCGAATTTTTCCTTGAAAAAATTGTTAGTCGAATTTTTCTTTGAAAAATTAGACTTATACAGTCTATACGACAAGAACGGCGAGAGGCGAGAGGCGAGAGTAGGGGCGCTATCCGTTTTCGGACCCGTAGAACACGAATATGTAGAAAAAAAATGTCTAATATATATATATATATATATATATATATATATATATATATATATATATATATATATTCCCGCTATCTTTTAATATGTATAGGGCCCCTCTATGGAAGTTAAGAGCTCAAATTTGGTAAATGGGGCTCATTCCGATGCCCAACAATACTATCACAGTGGGGTCAAATTTTGGGCAAATTTTGGATCCAACCCAACCTTTAAGGTGGGGGGGGGGCGGAAAAGCAATAAAACTTTTCCAAACCGGTTGGAAATAATGTTTCGGTCAGTTATCTACAACATATCCAAAATTCAGCTTCCTATGATGATTTGGTAGGAGTAGAGGGGGAAAAAACGATTTTCGCTGGATCTAACAGGCCTCCAGCCCCCCAGAATTAACGTAGAGGGTTGAAATTTGGTGTGTTGATAAAGTTCGTGCCTAGGTTGTGCTTTTTGGAGGTTTAAATATTTTTATATTTGGAGGTTTCAATATTTTTATTTTTATATTCATATATTTCATGCAGAGATTCATCTCTTAAAAACTTAAAATTTTTTTTTAAAGCCCCGATCAACTGGACACTCATCATCAGTTTTGAAACCACCAAAATGACAAATTGCTTGTGGACTTTCAACTATATTTCGCTTGTAGACGCTCAATACCGAAGATAAAAGGAAAAATTCGACTTCCGTGATGGGGCTCCGCTGTTCACGTCGTTTTTTTTAATATCAGTTAAATACGAATCAATGTTTTAAATTTTAATCTTTTTAAATATTGTATATAAAGATAAATAAATACCAGTTAACCGTAATCTCACTGTTTCTAGGTTATAACAAAAGATAAAAGGGCAAGCTTCGAACATTGTAGGTCATAATTTTTTGTTCATTATATTGATAATGTCGAAAAACTAATAAAAGTGCGCTATACGAACTAAGAATTGAAATATTTTCAATAGACACAATAACGTATTTTCACAGAGGACTAGTAATAAAGACATAGATACATACGAAGCTTCCATTACGTAATCCACTGGGGCCATTGGAGGAGAAATTGTTAAATGAGAAAGTCAAGGGTCATTCATGGGCTCCAATGTTACTGATTTATATATTTGCATAATTTACTGTTGCAAACTATTACTTAGATGACAACACTTCAATGCATAAATTTTTATCATTGTTTTTTTTTTTTCTTATTTTAACACAAGATAACAGCAGGTAAAAAAATAGGAAAGACGCACAAGAGTTAAATTGTAAACAACATATTAACACACTGTAACAGTTAGGCGTTTCTTGACTGTATTTAAAACTTGATTTTGGTGCCACAAAACCCGATATATTGCTTATTACTTTAATTGCTGGATGCCATTAATTACATTTGTCCCTGTATTCGCGGGTTACTTGTGAGGAATAATCCTCCGGAGGCCAGCATTACGCGTGGTGGCTTGTGTCAAACTATTGTTGATAAAATAAAATAGTATGGTTCGTCAGTAGATGGTTAAATTGGTAGTTTAACGGCCGGTTTTACAAATCGAGTTTAAACTGAGTTTATTAGTTAAACCAAGTTTAATTAAATGAGACCGTTTTACATATTGCGTTTATCTGTTAAACTAAGCTTATATTTAAACTACCAATCAAGGTGGCTTAAATCCTTTAAACTAAGCTTATCTAGTTAAGATCATAGAAAAGATATAACTACGATGTAACAAGGAGATTTATCTTCTCTATGGTTGAGGTCGTTTTTAGAGATAATTGCCGTGATTACCGCTGTCACCGCTGTTATCATAAACTTCATACGCGATATACTTTACAAAGTACAAAAGTAACCTATAAAGAAAAATAACGCTAACTATAAAGAAAAAAATTATTTTAATTAATAAAATTAAAAAAAATGAACGGCACAAGTGATAAGAAACGATCTGTAAATTTTACAAGTAATGAAATTGAGTATTTAATTGGTTTAGTAGAAAAATATAAAAATATAATTGAATCGAAAAAAACGAATAGCCATGTAACGAGGAAAAAAGAAGACAATTGGAAATTAATAGAGGAAGAATCTAATATATTAAGCGGCTACATTTATCGTAGTTATATAGTTTTAAAGAAAAAATATGAAAATATTAAAAAAACAGCCAAAAAAAAAATTGCTGATAATAAAATTTATATAAAAGGAACAGGTAAGTTTATATTTTGTATGTTACCTAATAATAAAAAAACATTTATCTTTTAGAAATTATTTTAACTGTTTTTTTTTTTTTTTTTTGTTATAGGGGGAGGCAAAGAAAATAATATAATTTTATCTTCAACAGAAGAAAGAGTTGTGGAGTTACTAGATTCGAATCAGTTATATGGATTACCATCTAATTATGATGATGATCGTTTTGAAGAGGTGTTTCAAATTATTGAAACAGACACAAGTAAGGAAGGAAATCAGATTCGTTTATTGCCAATTATTTGACATAATCTCTTATTTATTTATTTTTTTCCTTTCTTAAATTTAGACTCGGATGAAAACTTGTATAGTGGCCCTGTGGATTCCGTTGTAGTGGTTGACAGCGGCGCCTCCACGGAATATATAACAACTGAACCGTCCACATCGAAGGATTGGAGTAATTATACACCAGAAATGTTAAAAAGACCACCCTCATCGCCGTTGATAACAAATAAATCGACCAAAAGTAATTATTTTTACATTTTCGTATCACACAATATTTATATCTATAATTTTTAGGAAAAATCTCAAACGTAGATGTTAATAATAAATGGCATAAGTTAGCCGAAGAAAAACGGGATTTAGTTCAATTAAACAAGGAATTTTTAATAGAAGAAGACAATTTAAAAATCGAATACTTAAAAAAAGAACCCGAATATAAAATGCAGTGCATGCAAGAGAAACATCAATTAGAAATTAAAATTTTTAAATAATAAATTAGATAAGTAATATTTGATGATTTTTATATATTTTTTTTTTCAATTGCATTTTTTATATATATATTTTTTTTTTAATTTCATTTTTTGTAATTGTATTTTTAATAAATTGTATAGATATGTAAATAAAATTGACATTTGTTTGTATATATATATATATATATATATATATATATATATATATATATATATATATATATATATATATATATATATATATATATATATATATATATATATATATATATATATATTATTTCTTAAACATACATTGTAATAAACTATAAAATTTATACTACAGTGAATTAAAATATTCGTGTATTAATGCATTTCTGGTTGCATTATTTAAGTTATTGATTTGCCCACCTTCGATATTATTTTCTATATTTAATATTTGTATTGCATTTTCTAATTCTAAATCTGCAGCTGGTAAAATTTCATTCCTGCTAATAGCTATATTATGTAATATAGCCGTTGCAACAATAACCGCTTCAACATTTTCTAATTTTAGCCTAAGTCCATGGGCTAGAACTGGAAAACGTCGTTTCCAGACACCATAGTTCCTTTCGATTGTGTTTCGAGTACGGATTAATGATTCATTATACAACTGCTCTGCTCTTGTATGCGGATTAAGCAGTGTTGTGAGCAAATAATTTTTTACCGTATACCCACTATCTGTAATTAGCAAATTATTTCCAAAGTCGCAATTTTCAAATTGGTGTCTTATTCTACTATTATTAAAAATAGTAGAATCGTGGGATGAACCCGGCCATCTACTATGTTTGTAATTTGTAATTGTGCATTACAAATTGTCTGAATATTTAAAGAGAAAAATCCTTTTCTATTTCTAAATATTTCGGCGTTGCCTCCACCGGGTGACTCTATTTTTACGTGTGTGCAGTCTAAAGCACCTATGCACCTTGGGAAACGGCTTATATTATAAAAATCTTGCCTGGTACGTAAAATTTCTTGTTCCGTTCGCGGAAATTTTATATAAGTCGGTTTCAAAATTCGTGCAATGGCATCAGAAACTTTATGGATTGCCACGCAAGCAGTAGCCTTACTTATCCCACAAAAATCTGCTGCCGTAATAATAAAAGATCCCGTTGCATAGAAATGTAAAGTTAAAAGTAGCATCAGTACCGGAGATGCACAAGCATTTTTGTAAAAATAAAATAATAATACGGTACTTGACTGTATTCAAAATTTGTTTTAAATGTTGAATAATTTTATGTGTTGTCCTTAAATATATTCAATTTTAGTAGTGACAAATAAAAATATTCTTTAGTTACTTAAAAATTCGATTTCGAAAATTATAAATTTTTAGCCTTCATTTAAATGGTTAAAAACGCAGTGATATTTGAAAATGACGTCATTTTTTTAATAGCAGATCTTATTACTGTAGTTACGGTTTTATCTATGACAAATTGCATTTTCATTGTGACATTTTTACAATTCTAATTGACCAAGAGAAGTTGTTTTTCTTTGTAATTTATTTTGAACTTTTTGGTTTGCAATTAATTTTGCACTCAAAAAAGATTGATGGAAGGAATACATCGTCAAATACGTAAAATATTCTTATCAACTTGTTTTAAATATGTTAAAAATGTTTATTTTTTGCTACAATTTTAAAGTTACGTTTTCTTAAGTGCATTTAATACTTGTAGGGCTTCATGAAAATCTTTCGGTGATGATAAACGAGGAAACTAACAAAGTAGAAAGTTGTAAATACCACTAAAACTGAGCATGATGACTGCTGAATATTGTGTACAAATTTGAAACCGTGTTGACAAGTGTTAATATGAATGAAAGCGACATCTGTTTGAGTTAAATCGTGACGTCATTGCATACGTCACTACGCCAAATCGCTTTTCCCGCCAATTTGTTCATTTAAAATTGAACAATGGTTTTTTTGAAGATTTTTAAAAACTTAACAAAAATTGACTAATTTATACGTAAGAACAAAGCATTTAGAATCATTTCTCAATTCCAGTCAACTACCCTATTATGTAGTATGTTACAAATTTGCAATGAAACTACATATCTGATAATAAATACCTTTCTGTTGGTGATTTTATAGAATTATATATTAATTCTAACACGTGCCTAACGGTATTTTTACTTAACCTAAATCTGGTTGTAAATTCTTCTTCCGTCCAAATATCGAAATGGTTTGGTCGATTTCGGAAAATCCGTTCACGTCTTCTCCTTTGACCTCGTTCATTAAAAAATTCAACCACATACTCTTCATTATCGGAGTCCATTTTCCGTAAAATTGAGTTTTATTAAAATATTTTTACGAACTTGACAGTGTTTTGTGATAGAGACTCTGAACCACTCTGAACAAACACGATAACAGCCGAAATATCCGGAAATGTACATACAAGGTTGGTAAAATAGAGTCCTTTTACCGACTTTGCCGGATACAGCTACATTGAATATATGAATGAAATGAGCAAATGATTGAAAGCAGGTTCGCCAACACAAGCTTACTTAAACTTAGTTTTAAACTGTATTATAAAACCGACGCAAAGATAAACTGGGTTTAACTTTTAAACTAGGTTTAGTTAAGCTTAAGCTTAAACTCCGTTTGTAAAACCGGCCGTAAATAATAAAATTTTATTTCATTTAAATATTTAATACATATTTATAATATTTTTACGCACTTTATTTTAAGAATTGTTTATAAAAAATTTGCTTACAAAAATTTATTTATATTAAAATTGATATTATTTAACAGTAGGTTATTAACTTATTAAATTTACATATTGTTACACTACTGTATTTCTAATAATGAAAAATTATGACTCACATAAAAAATTACGTCTGAACCAATCCTTAAATTGGTCAGATAGTGTGTGCCGTTGATGCGCGAGGCATCTAATAGCAGGTTTGCCGTTATTCGTTGATCGTTCTGGTCATCAAGTCCTCTGTTAAAAACCACTTAGTTGGGGGAACCACAAAATTCTCAGTACGAGAAACTAATATGTATGTCGAATCATGATGGCGGCATTAGATAGTTCATGTTACGGCTGCTAGTTGCCGCCACCAAACACATTACCTAGGGTTTGAACCCATAATAAATATCAAAAATTAACAAATTACACGGCGGCAATCAACACTAAATTAGTGTAAATTCGATTGCCTAAAGCTGTCGGCTGACGCCCACTACTGTTACAACACTCAAACATATTTGTTTTGATTCACGGAGGGATGCCATCATACACATCTTGTGTGATGACATAATTGTTAAATGAGAGCGTGCGTCATGGATGCTTGCTATGTACTTGTGCATATTATGGTATGCACTTCTGATTTCCTTGCAAATTTAGTATGTTGTAGGGATGTAATGTTACCGATTCCGATACCGGTATGTCGGCCGATATAATCGGCAAGCCGATATATCGGTATCGTTGATTAGAATACAGTCGATATCACAAAATTCGAAAAGCGAAAAATCGAAAAGTTTCTAATCGTAGGCCTCAGACATAATGATTTGGATAATAGATTATCTGCAAATGACTTGAAAAAACTTTGCTTTCTTAACAAAAACCTGCCAAAAATAAACTTTAACCCTAGAATCATACGTTGTTCTACAAGAAACGTTAATCATACATCAGTGTCATTTTGACGAATGGAGTTTTTACGGAGAGTTTTGGAGTTTATTTGCAAAAAACATTTTTTTTACATAACAATTTTACAAAAGCGAACAAAATATTTACAAAAATTGAATTTGGAAACATTTTTTAATATAAATATTTATTAATTTTTTTAATTTTTTTATCAAAGCATATTTTTATTATAAATATTAAAAAAACAGATAAATACATCAATTGTATCATAAGACATGTCTTTCAAATAATTAATTTATGAACTATTATGAGCCGGTGGACATGTGTGACTTTACAGAATGTGAAATTTCTCGGTCACAAATATTCCCGTAGATATGTAGTTATTCCCTGATTAGGCACATTTGTTAATTTTCTAAAATTTGTTAGTAATTTTTCAAATAATATCTCAAAAAATAATAAAATTAAATTATTTTCCACAAAATTTTTATTAATATATTTTTTATTACTCATGCGGGAGAAGTACTAACTTGGCGCACACATTTCTGTACGCAAAATAGCCGTTTGCCCACTGTACTCTTCCCGCATACTTTTTTGCGTGTGGAAAATAACTTTCCACACGCAAATTAACAATAAAACACGCAAAATTTAATCAAAACACGCAAAGCCGCCTCTTAATTTTTCATTTAATAAATATTTCATAATTATTTCTATAGAAACCACCAACAAAGTAATTTAAACGATAATTAATTCAGAAAAAAAAGACGAACACTTAAAAATATTATTTTAAAAGTAACAAAAATGTCAAAATAAGTGCTAATAATAGAAAAAAGTATGTGAAATTCGTAATTAAAAATTGTATGTGCAACTCGTGCGGGATTGTCGATTGCCCCACTCAAGCGAATGAGCGCACTCACTACGTTCGTGCGCTCAACTTCGCTTTCGTGGGCAATCGACAATTTCCCGCACTTATTGCACAATATACTATTAAAATATTAAAACTTCAGTATTATGTCGTCTCTATAAGTCAAAGAGCTGTAATCACCTTTCATATTATCATTATC